>JAJHZJ010000018.1:3627462-4152588 GCA_023548195.1 Bettongia penicillata ogilbyi | reverse complement strand
CACTCTATCTGCTGTGCCATCTAGCTGCCCAAGATAAAAATTGGATTAAATCTATATGGGGGCCTCTCAAATGACTATTTAGAATTATACATTCAATCTAATAAAAATAACTGGGTTTCACTGAATTAATTGGAAGTTTCATTGAATTAACAGAACAGTTCAGTTTGGGTCTGTAGTGCCAATGTGATATTCATAGTGCCTACAGAGCCTATGAATATGCCAGCATAAATTCTAAATTGAAAAATATAATAATTCTCCCACATGGCAGACAGAACCAAAATATTTATTTAAACACCAGAAAGCCAATCCATAATAGCAACAAAGAAATCTATACACAATAAGGGTGCAGGGGGTACCACCTTTCCCAAGCCTTTGTCTGCTAAGGCCTTTCCAAAAAAGAACACTCACAGTTTGCTGCCTGCTTTCTCTCTCTCCCCCATCTCTAACTGCTGTGTCTGACTTCCTCTTAGCTCTCCTCAACCCTTTCTGCTCCACCCATTCAGCAAGCTCTTCCTACCATAGACTCATGTGATTCAAGCAGGTCACATGGGCCTATTCATGGATGGGAGAGATCTTCCCATTTTGCAAAAATGTATTAACAATACAGGGTCTCAAATAGATATAGCCCTCAGCCTTTCCAATTTTAGAGGAAATCACGAGGTTGAAGCAGGATGATTATTCATGTAATTTATGTTCATTCCACAGGGATAAACTACTTTGAAAAATATTTCAGTGATCCAGTATATCTGTAATCTCACTGATATGGGTACTCAGTAATGGGCAGATCACAACCCATTCATTCCCACTTGTCCTCCAAGATCTTTATTAATGAATGCTTCTAAATCTACCATGGAGGGTGTAGTGAACATGCTGGGGGCCTTCTTTCAGGTCTTTAACATTATATACTCCATACCAATGCAGCACACAGGCTATGCTATCCTTGTCACTATTTGACTGTCCTACCTCCATTTCCAGGCATATATCTTTTAGGATCTTTTCTATTTTTTGTGTGTGTAAGTAATCATTGACATTCTACATGTTTATACTCATCATACATCTCACTTTTGCTCTAAGAGTGACTTGTAATTTTTATTCCTCAGAGCTTTTAATATTCTATGGCCCATGGAAATAGAGCATTACCAAAAGAATATTAATATTCAAAAGATAAATCTTTAATATATCAGTAAAAATGATTGAGTTTATAAGACCCCAAAATAAATAAGCAAAGTAGCATAGTATTTGATAAACCCAATGATTGCAAGTACTTAGGTAATACTATTCAACAAAAATACTTGGAAAGTTAAAAAGTAGTTTGGCAGAAATTAGGATTAGACTGATGTCTCACACCATTTACTAGAATAATCTCTAAATGGACACAAGATCTACATATAAAAAGTCATATCACAAATAAATTAGAGTGCAGAGAAGGAAGTTTTTTCAGAACTGTGGACCTATGAAGAGCTTTTTAACCAAACAAAGAATAGAGAAGTTCAAAAGAGAAAAAAATTGTACAATTCTAATTATACAGAATTGAAGCATTTCTGAATAAATAGAATAAATGTAACTAAAATTAGAAGATATATGATTAACGGGAGGAAATGCTTATAGCAAATTTCTCTGATGAAGATCTAATATCCAGCAAGCTACACAAGGAATTGATTCAAATATTTAAAAACAAGCATCATTCCCTTAATGGTGAAATAATATATAGGAACAGGCAATTTTCAAAAAGAATTCTGGCTCTGCCATTTCTAGGACTAAGCATATGTTCCCCAGATATGTCCAGGGAAAGTTCAGTTCAGCTCTAAACACACACTATGTTTTATGATCTATCCTTGAGTGGAAGAATATTTTTAAAAGCCTCCTTTCCAGTTTCTCTAGAAAATATTAGGAAATTCTACTTCTCCAACCTGAAACTCTTTCCAGGGTTTTCCATTTAGGAAAATGGGAAAAACTAAGGCCTTCCTCTGAAATTGAGTAAAGATGATCAATTTACCTCATGCCTAGATAAAGGGATTGCCTCCTGACCACATGGATGGGTGTCAGGACCCCACCTATGAACAGTGTCTGTTCTCTTGAAATTCAAGGTTAAGATATTGGTCACAGGAAGAAGTTCTTTTCAGTCTTTAAAGAGAATTGTCCAAGAAGGAATGAAGTAGTTTTGGAATATTGACTCCATACTATTTTCCTCGATCAAGATTCCTATAATTCTTGCTTTAAATCTTTGTGGAGCAGGGTCATTTTAGAAGGCATGGGAAACTACGTCAATTTGGACATCATTTTCTTTTCAACCTTGATATTAAATAAAATTGTTTCCAGCCTAAAGCACAGAGTATAGTATTAACATTAATTTCTTTTCTTTTACACCCATTACCTGCAAATTGAGTCATGTGTTTGATGAATATTAGGACCCAGGGATAAAATGATTCAAGGAGCTTTTGTGTAGCATTTATTGGAGGTGGGGTTAAATGGGAAAGTAGAGCCCATGTAAATGAGGCATTATATACCAGTGTAGATACTAGGAGAACTCTTAGCTTGTGATTAGCCGTGGTAAGCTATAAGCAAATTGACCCATGCAATGGCAGCAGAAAATCACAAACACTTGAGCAATGCTAAGAAGCAGCTTCCCACTGTAGCAGCTCCAATACTAAGAGAATTTCCCAGCTGTTACCCTGAATAAGGCTTATCCTTTCTAGGTTGATGTTTACTTCAGTAGCTTCTTTCTCTGTGTATGGTCTGGGGAAGGAATTCTTAACCTTTTTGTGTGATGGACCCCACTGGCAGTCTGATGAAATCTATAGAAACCTCCTCAGAATAATGTTTTAAATATAAAGGATTGTAATTATACTGAAATTGGAATTGGAAACCAATTACTTTGAAATATAGTCATACATACACACACACATTCACAATTATGCCTTGGGTTAAGAATCCCTAGTCTAGGGGATATAATTATAATTTATGTTTATATATTCTCCTATTTGCAGGAATAAAATAGGATAATTTTCAACTTGTCCCCCCATGCCTATCCTCCTCTTCTTCCCACTCAGGTTTAAAAAACATAATGTGTCCTTTTTCTTTCAAAAATACAGAGTTGGAGGGGACCTTAGAGAATGTCTACCAGGGGTGAGGAACCTGTGACCTCGAGGCCACATGTGGCCCTCTAGGTCCTCAAGGGTGGCCCATTGACTGAATTCAAACTTCACACAACAAATCCTCTTAATAAAAGGATTTGTCCTGTAAAACTTGGACTCAGTCAAAAGGCCACATCCAAGGACTTAGAAGGCCACAGTTTCCCAACCCCTGGAGCCTCTAGACTGACTCTTACATTTTATAGATGAGGAAATGGGCCCAGAGAAATTAGTTGGCTAATAATCTCATATAGGAGAATAAGTTTTAGAGATGACCATTCTGGGTCTGAATACAGGCTCCTACACTTAAAAATTTTGTGACAAAGAGGAAGTCACTTAATCAATCTAGGACTTCATCTCACTCTCATGGGGAAAATGATGCTTCTACTATTGACTTCAGATGGTTGTTGAGCTTTGTAAATCTTTTTTTTAACTACATAAATATGAGGGATTATTATTATTACCCAAGTGAACAAAGCTAGTTAGTGGCTAAGCCAGGACTAGACTTCTAGTTCATTGCCCTTTACACCTTTCTATCTACGTCTGAACAAAAGTCTTCTGTGTTGAAAAATTCACTTTTCCATACTACATTCAAAGACTCCTAGATAGAAGTAGAAAATACTAGCAGTTGGAAAATAAAAGGTCTAAGTTCTTCTCTAGGGTGCTAACCCTAGTGTGAAATTAATTATCATCCCCATCCTAGTCAATTTCACACTATTGCACTATGGGGAAAGAAAAGGTAGAAAGAAGTATACCATGTCTTGGTCCATTTCCTCCCTAGCTACAGGTGTCCTAATCACATGCAGATCGAGAACAATGAATGTGGGGAATGAAATAGGGAGTGGGTGGGGGTAGAATAGAAGAGTGGCCTAGCAGCAGTAAGGAACCACATGAGGTGATATATAATAAATACTCTTCATAATTTTATAGATTTTTATTGTACCTCCATCTTAATTTTTTGCATTCTCTCTTTATAGCAAGATGTCTATTCCCTTCATTTTTTAAAATTCTGAACCTTCTTCACTTTGGGGTCTTTTTTTGATGCATAGCAAACCAAACGGCATATAGTATTCCAGGTACAGATATATCTGCAATTGTTGTTTTATACAAAGATTGTGTCATTTTCTATTTTGTTTCAATATCCAGATTTCAATTAGTCACTCATTTTATTCCCATATTGAAGATAATTTCAGTTGCAGAAACACTAGTAGGTCAATGCTGACTGGGGCCACTAGAAATTTATGTTGTATGATTTCAACTGGGCTCTCACTACAAGACAGTTCTTTTATACTTCCTTAAATGATTCACTAGCCCATTTTTTTTTCTCTAAACCTTTTCATCCCTTCTTAAGAATCCTGTAGATTTCTTCTACTTTACCCTATCTGGTGAGAACCTTGCCTTATATTTCACTTTTTAAAAAATTAAGGCCATTTCCTGAAAGCTCCCTTTTCTCCCCTCCTCATCTCACATCACACAGACATCTTCCCCCACTATCACCACCCTTGCACCCATTCCTAATGAGATGGAGGCCCATCTCCTTGCCTAGGCAAACTCTTCAACATGCACCCTTGAGCCTATCTTCTTCAGCATATTATCTCCTCTATCATCCCACTCTAATCTTCAATCTTTCCATATCTGCAAGTTCCTTACCTGATATCTGCAAACATGTCCATGTCTCTCTGAACCTTAAAAATCCTCATTGATCTAACTCACTAGTTAGCCTCCTATATCTCTCTTCCACTTCTCAACCAAACTATTTGAATTCAAATTTAGACAAATCTATCCATATTAGGTGCTTCCACTTCCTTTCCTCTTTTTGTTGTTCAGTCATTTCAGTTGTTGACCCCATTTGAGGTTTTTTTGGCAAAGATACTGGAGTGGTTTGGCCATTTCCTTCTCTGGCTTATTTTACAGATGAAGAAATTGAGGTAAATAGGGTTAAATGACTTGCCCAGGGTCACACAGCTAGTAAGTGTCTGAGACCAGATTTGAACTCAGGAAGATGAGTCTTCTTGATTTCAGGCCCAGAGATCTATCCACTCTGCCACCTGGCCACCCTCCTTTTCCCTTACTCACCTCTAAACCTTCAGTCTAACTGCCAAATGAAACTGCTCTTTTCAAAGCTACCAATGATATCTTAATTGTTAAATCTATTGATCTTTTATCAGTTTAATCCCTCTTGACCAATCTCTACCCTTTTATACAATCATGCTCTTCTCCTGGATACTCACAGGCTTTTGTGACACTCTTTCCCTATGGTTCTCTGGCTATTCTTTCTAAATCTCCTTTCTAGACCATTATCCAAGTCAAATCCACTAACTGTGAATGTCTCCCAAGACAAAGTCCTGGACCCTCTTCTCTTTTCCCTCTATATTATCTCTCTTGATTATTTCATCAGCTACTATGGGTTCAATTATCTCTATGCAAATGATTCTAATACTTATGTATCCAGTCCTACTCTCTACCCTGACCTCTAGTTCCACTTCACCAACTGCCTACTGTGCATCTCAAACTGTATGTCCCACAGACATCTTAAACTCAACATATCCAGAACAAAATTTTATTTTTCCCCAAAAGCTTCCCCTCTTCTCAACTTTCTTATTACTGTCAAGAGTCCCATTATTCTCCAAGTTGCCCAGGCTCACAGTCTCTATATCATCTTTGACTCTTCTTACTCACACATACCCCATATATCGAATATGTTGTAAAGTCTCATCATTTCCACCCTTATAACATTTCTCCTATGTTTCTTCTTTTCTCCACTCATCACCTCACACCCAGACTATTGCAATAGCTTTTTGCTTGGTGTCCCTATTTAAAATCTCTCCCCACTTCAAATCCACCTTCAATTCAGCTGCCAAAGTAATCTTCCTGGGATGACAGTTTGACCATGTCTCCTCATGTCTCCCCATGACCTATAGGATTATATATAGAATATTTGGTTTGACATTTAAAACCCTTCACCAGCTAAGCCTTTCCTACCTTTCCAATCTTCTTACATTTTGCTCTCTCCTGTGTACTCCACAATCCAGTGGTAACACATGAAAACTCCATTTCCCAATTCCGTACATAATTATTGGCTGTCTCTTAGACCTGAAATGCTCATTTCTTCCTCCCGGATTCTCTAGCCTTGTTTAAGATTCAGTTCAAACACTATCTTCTCTTAAAAGGCCTTTCCCACCTATTTCCCCATGCCTCCAGCTTATGCTATATTCCCCTTCCTATAGTACCTTCTTTTTGAGACTACCTTCCATATACCTTGTGTATATCTTGTGTGTACATAATTATTTGCTAACCCATCAGAAGGTTAGCTCCTTGAGAGCTTGGATCAGGGGTGTCCTGGTAAACATTTAACAACTAACTCTCCAGGAAAATAATGCATGTACTTCACACTTTTAAGTTTAACCTGCATCATTTAACATTTTCTTCATCACTTTCTTAAGTCTAGACAATTAGAAAATTAAAGACTTGACTTACAGCATTTGCAGATTTCCAGGAGGTAAATGCTCACAAAATTTAACAATCAGTTCTTGCAAACCACTTAGAACTTTCTATAGCACATTCCTAGCAGGAACTGTGTTTTCCCAAGTCACAGGTGTAGCTGGATGTTTCTGAAAGAGAAAGCCCTAGAAGGTAAGGCATGGTTTTGAAGTGCAGAAAGGTTAAGAACAGAGCCTGGAGGGGAATGAAAGCCTCTCCACAAAATAGAAGCCCCAGGAGAAATTCACCAGTGGGAGAAGGGGGTCGCAGAAAAATGTTCCAGGGCAAGGAGATCCCAGAGGCTGAGGGAAGTTCCAGGATGAGATAGTAGCTGAGGCCTGGTTTTGAAGTCCACAAAGTCAGTTGGAAAGCCATGCTAGTCCCCCAGAGAGTCACTGATAGCTCAGAGGTAGTGTCACCCCTTACACTTCATGAGATTGACTTTTGCAACAATAATTATTATTTGGAAGATTAAAGAGTAAGTACAATGTTATCCTTCTTCTAAAACTAATCATTGCAAGGTAAAATACAGGTTAAACTCAACATTTTAATTTTAAGTGTAGAGGAAACTGCTGATTATTCAAGGTAAATGGGACCAAGAGTCCCATGAATAATCAAAAACTTGGTTAATAGGGTATGACCGGAGTATAATGCTTTTGGCTTCTGTGGAGAGATTAAGGTACATGCTGTGAATTGGTATTAAGGAAATTGCACAAAAAGTTAGTCTTAAGGTACCATGATTCTGAAGAATCAGCCTCAGGTGCACAATATATCACATTCAGCTTTTTCTCTTGTCTTTTTCCATGACTTTTTTCACCTTGGAGAACAAAGCTCACCTAAGTCCTGGAACTTTTTTAATCTGTGAGATAACTCCCTATCTATACTGTCATGATTTAGATTGAACTGAGTGATTTTTACTTTCAAGAATTGATATACCTGTTGTGGCAATTATTTTCAAATTTTGGCTAACATAACTGATTTTGTGCTATAAGTTCTTTGAAAGCAGGAAATGGGTCTAACACAGAGTTTCTTAATCTTTTTATGTCATGGACCCCTGGACATTCTGGTGAAGCCTATGGACTCCTCTCAATACTTTAAAAATTCATAATTGTAGTAAATGATAAATTTCAATTATAGATTAGTAAAAATAAAAATGAATTTTTTCCCAGCCAAGTTTATAGGCCCCTGAAATGTATCACTTGTTGGGGCCTGTGGACACCAAGTTAAGAATTCACTCTCAAATATTCCTTACTTTATGTAATAGTTATCACGCAGATGTAGTGGGTAAATTAAATCTGCATAAATGCAACTGTATTGTAAATCTGATGAGGAATTTGCTATTTTTGACTCCTATGTCTAATCTTTCCATGAAGCAAAATATTCTTTTAGAAACTGAATAATTACTCTTTACTTTAACTGCTTTCAGAAATCTGGATTTTCATACACTATATGAAATACTTATCAAAAGAACAGGAATTACTTAAGAGACTGGCACAGATCTAGAAATTGGAGAGACTTCTAAATCTATAGAGACTGGGCTGTTAGCAAGTATTGATAATATTTTCCCTGGGGGGATGGAAAGGTGGGCAAGATTGTAGCCAGATTTGAACAGGGGTTGAAGTGACTGGATGTTAGCCACCTTACTGCTTTTCTGACAAATCTGAGGAGAGAAGGTGGCTACTTGGTGGCTCAACATACAGTAGAATTTCATTCCAATCAGTTAATCAATCATTACAGACCTGGAGTTGGAAAGCAGAGCAAAAGCTTCACAGGACAAGAGTCACACAGGAAATAAGTGACAAAAATAGGGTTAAGACCCAGGTCCTTTGAAGCCACATCCAGGACTTTCCCCTTCCTCACGTAATTTCCAGCTCCACTAGTTCAGGACTGACTCACATTTCTGGCAGTGGTAACCTAGCAATCACAATCGTTGATACGGAGAAGACACCTCAAAGATCATCTAGTCCTTGCCTATCCATATCAGTAAGACATTTGTTTGTGCCCTGGAGTGCAGTGCCTCTGTTTATAGCTTGAAGAGATGCTGGTGCGGGGGGTGGGGGGGGGGGAGCGAATTTTACTGAGCTGAGGTTGGTTATAGTCTTCTTGAGAAGTCCATGTTAACTTGATTCTGATACTTGAACCATGGTGCTTGACTAGGGAATGCTAGTTTTGATTAGCTCTCTCCTTACCTTTTTAATACTGAATTTGTAGGAATTTTTTTTTTTGCTAGAAGACTAGAGATGGAAGGAACAGAATAGGATAAAGTTTAAGGAAAGGAGTAGCGAACTTGTGTTACAGAAAGCCTATGAAGCTGAAGTCCCCCTTGGGGTAATCCACTTTGGAATTCTCGGTCAAGTCCAACCCTTCCCTCAGACAGAAATCTTTTTGACAATATCCCTAACAAGTGGTCATTTAGGCTAGAAACTGTCACTAGAAGGTGAATTTACTCCATTGTTGGACAGCTGCCTGTCATAATTATCACTGCTATAAATCATTCACCTTTCTATTGCATTTAAAGTTTTAAAAAATCCTAATATTGTCAATTAATCCATCATGAAGTATTTATTGAATGCTGACTATATGTAAGATGTGCTGGGAGATACAAGAGGAACATAAATCATGATCCATGCTCTGGGGAGCTTATACCCTAGTTGAGGAATTATTAGACTTATGAGAGAAAAAGTTAAAACTCTGATCATCTAATTTCTAGTAAACTTTAGATCCTTCTCCCATATCTGTGTTTTTGCACTAGCTGTCCCCCATGCCTGGAATATCCTCTCTCTTCATGTTTACTTCTTGGAATTACTGGTTTCCTCCAAGAATTAACTTGTGTCACCTTTCCCAGGAAGACTTTCCTGAACTTCCTAACCCCTTTTGTGTTCCCATCCAAAATGACCATATGTCTGCTTTCCCATTAGAATTCTCTTGCCAATCCAGCAGATGCTGGGAGATCAGTCTGTTATTATCCACCTTTTATAGGTGGGATACAAGGGACCCGGTCATGGTCAGAGAAGAGTACCTTTGATCACTCACAGACAAGAGCACAGGCAGGAGAGCTAGTGACTACACTTCTCCTTGGATAATACTACCTTGAAAGAACTGAAGGCTCGCAGACCCCCAGAACTGGTTTTGAAAAGCATTAGAATGGAAGGTCTTTGAAGGCAAGTTTTTGTTTGTTTTTGCTTTTGTATTCCCAGCACTTAAGATAGTGTTTGGCATGTAGTAAGTGTTTAAAAAATGCTTGCTAAGCTTGGCTCTAAGGAAGAGATATATGAAAATATCTCACCTCACATCTTTGTGGGTGTGGGGTGGAGGTAAGGATTTGGAGGGTCCACAGATGTGGAACACTGAATAAAATATTGGGGTTTTGTTGTCTGTTTCTTCTCTTGTTCCATCATTTATTCTAGTGCTTAGTACAGGGACTGGTACATAGTAGGCACTTAATAAATTTTTGTTGATTGATTCATTTTGGGGTTTTTCAAGTTCTCTGTTACAAAAGAATAATCTCTGGGAAAAGTAGCAGAAGGAACACAGAAAAATCTATGCACTGCAAAAACAAAATGTGTCAACAAAAGTCTATTAAAGTAAGCACTAGGACTTCTGGTCATGCTACAACAAGAAGTCATATCACCAATTAGACATTTTCTGTAATCTTCACAACCTTCTCACACTTTCCTAAAACAGAAATCATGCATGAAAGACAAAGCAACTTTAGCTGTTTTCACTGTCTAAGATATTTGGAATCCAAAGGTTTTTTTTTAAAAAAACAAACAAACCATGAACTGAGGGGACAAGGAGAGGCAAGGTTAGTATTATTGTGAAAATAATTTTAACCCCCTAGACCCCTTGAAAGGATCTTAGGATTTCCCAAGGTTCCACAGACCTGACTTTGAGAATTGTGGCCCTAGAACAGGGGTGGAGAACCTGCAGCCTCAAGGTCACTTGTGGCCTTCTAGGTGCTCAACTGTGGCCTTTGAATCCAAACTACATAGAACAATGGTGGCCTTAAGGCCACAGTTTCCCCACACCTATACTTAAAACACAGTCAATTTTAATAACGGTGCCATACACAGCTGAGAATATGTATACTCCTTTCTGTTCACATTAAATAGTCACTGGAAACGCAACATGTTTAACTTTTTTAAAATTGTACTGAAGTTCTTAACTTCTTTCTTGTTTATCTTTTTGTAAGATTTGTCTGGGTCTAGGAAGAATATATTAAGATCCCAAACTATTATAGTTTTGCTGTCTATTTCTTATTATAAATAGATTACCTTTTGCTTTTAGTATATAGATGTTATGCCATACAAATGGTGATACAGATACAGATAAAGTTTTTATATGAATTCATTGTCTATACCAGGCCTGTATAACCTGCAGCCTGCCAAAGGATTTTGGGCAGCTCATGGAAAATGTAGAGGAAAATATCCTTTACATTTTTCACATGCTCACTTAAGTAACGTGCAGGCTGCAGGTTGTGCAGGCCTGGTCTACAGTTTCTTTAAGTATAATGTAGTTTTTCTGCCTGTAGCTTTTAAAACAAAATTTATTAGTTCTATTTCCTTGCCTGAGATCATGATTGTTACCTGGTTTTTGTAGTTGTTGTTGTTTATCTGAAATATAATAGATTTTATTTCAGCAACTTATTTTAATTTCATGTGAATCTTTCTGTTTCAAGTGTGTTTCTTGTAAACAGCATATTGTCAGGATTTATTTTCTCATGCATTGTTATTCTCCTATATTATATGGGCAAATTCATCCGATTCACATTCACAGTATGGTTAATTGTGTATTTTTCTCCATCCTCTTTAAACATTCCTCTTTTTGCTGCACCCCCTCCCCCAAAGCCTTTTTTATGGAGAAGAAAAGGGTGGCAAAATAGAAGTGTACTCAACATTAGTTATTTTTACTTAGTGCAATCTTTTCCCATTCTGCTGGTCCTCTTCTTGTCTGGATTATAGACTCTTACCTTTTCTTTCATTTCTTTTATTTACTCCTTAATAAGCTATCCTTCAAAGTTTGAGTTTATTTTAATTCTGATAAATCCTTTCTTGAATGTACCCTACCACTTTGTACTCACCCTATTTCTCCCTGTTCTGGCTAAATTCCCCATTGAGTTTACCATATTTTTAGACTAAATCCTGTGTGTGTTTAAAAGTGAGGTTCATGTTTATGTGATTTTCTTTTATTTTTTTTTTAATTTTATTTATTTATTTAATTTTTTACATTCATTTTCACAAATTTTTGGGTTCCAAATTTTCTCCTCTTTATCCCCTCCCCCCACCCTAATACCCCAAGCAATCTAATTTTCCCTATCTCCAATCTGCCCTCTCTTCTGTCATCCCTCCCTTCTCTTGTCTCCATCTTCTCTTTTCTCCTGTAGGGCCAGATGACTTTCTATTCCTCATGTATGTCTTCTTTCCTAGTTACAACAACAATATTAAACAGTTGTTCCTAAAACTTTGAGTTCCAAATTCTCCCCATCCCTCCCTCCCCACCCATTCCCTTTGGGACGGCAGGCAATTCAATATAGGCCCTATCTGTGTAGTTTTGCAAATGACCTCCTTGATAGTCGTGTTGTGTAAGACTAACTGGATTACCATCCCTCCTAACCTGCCCCTCATTGTTTCTCTTCTGTCTCTTGATCCTGTCCCTCCCCAAGTGTTGACTTCAAATTGCTCCCTCCTCCTTTTGCCCTCCCCTTCATCATCCCCTCCCTTGCAATATCTCCTTCTCCCCCACTTTCTTATACTGTAAGATAGGTTTTCATACCAAAATGAGTGTGCATTTCACTCCTTCGTTTAGTCAAATGTGATGAGGGTAAACTTCTTGTTTTTCTTTTTTTTTCTCAGCTCTCCTCTTTTTCCCTCCACTAAGAAAAACTCCTACCTGCCTCTTAAATGACATATAGCTACCCCCTTCCCTTTCCCTCTCTTTCCTCCCCCTACATTTCTCTCTCACCATTTACCTTAGTTTCTTTTAAGGTATGGTCCCATCCTATTCAGTTCAATCTGTGCTCTCTATCTCTGTATGTGTGTGCACGTGTGTATGTGTGTGCATGCGTGTACATGTGTATGTGTGGTCCCACCAACTACCCAGATACTGAAAAGTTTTAAGAGTTAGAAATATTGTCTTTCCCTGTATGAATGTAAACAGTTCACTTCTGGTAAGTCCCTTAAGACTTCTCTTTGCTGTTTCCTTTTTCATGCTTCTTCTCATTCTTGTGTTTGAAAGTCAAATTTTCTTTTCAGCTCTGGTTTTTTCATTAAGAATGCTTGAAAGTCCTCTGTTTCATTGAAAGACCATATTTTCCCCTGAAGTATTATACTCAGTTTAGCTGGGTAGGTGATTCTTGGTTTGAGTCCTAGTTCCTTTGCCTTCTGGAATATCCTATTCCACGCCCTTCGATCCCTTAATGTAGAAGCTGCTAGATCTTGGGTTATCCTGATTGTATTTCCACAGTACTGGAATTGTTTCTTTCTAGCTGCTTGCAAGATTTTTTCCTTGAGCTGGGAGTTCTGGAATTTGGCCACAATGTTCCTAGGAGTTTCTCTTTTTGGATCTCTTTCAGGTGGTGATCGATGGATTCTTTCAATACTTATTTTGCCCTCTGGTTCTAGAATGTCAGGGCAGTTTTCCTTGATAATTTCATGAAAGATGATGTCTAGGCTCTTTTTTTGATCATGAGTTTCAGGTAGTCCCATAATTTTTAAATTGTCTCTCCTGGATCTATTTTCCCGGTCAGTTGTTTTTCCCATGAGATATTTCACATTCTCTTCCATTTTTTCGTTCTTTTGGTTTTGTTTGGTGATTTCTTGGTTTCTCATAAAGTCATTAGACTCCATCTGTTCCATTCTAATTTTGAGAGAACTATTAAATTCAGTGAGCTTTTGAGCCTCTTTTTCCATTTGGCTCATTCTGCTTTTGAAAGCATTCTTCTCCTCATTGGCTTTTTGAACCTCCTTTGCCAATTGAGTGAGCCTATTTTTCAAGGTGTTAATTTCCTCAGCATTTTTTTGGGTCTCCTTTACCAAGGTATTGACCCGTTTTTCATACTTTTCTTGCATCTCTGACATTTCTCTTCCCAGTTTTTCCTCCACCTGTCTAACTTGCTTTTCAAAATCCTTTTTGAGCTCTTCCAGGGCCTGAGCCCACCTGCCACCCCCCTGGGGTGTCTGGGGTACTGAGGCCCCACCCTCCACATCTTTCCCTGATGGCAAGGATACGTCCTCATCATCAGATCCGAAGGTCGGGATCATTTGCATTTGTTGGAAAAAACTCTCTATAGTCTTATTTTTCTTCCCTTTTCTAGGCATTTTCCCAGCCAGTTACTTGACTTCTGAGATTCCTTTCCACCCCCGCCTGGATCCACCCAGCTAGTGCTTGGCCTCTGAGATTTAAATGGGCTTTCCTCCTGCCGGCTGTCAATCAGTGAGCTTTAGTTCAGGTGCTGGGGTGGGGGCAGGGCCGTCTCCCAGGCTCAGCTCTGTCAGGTTTTATGCAGGAATCTTCCGTAATGAAGATCCTGCCTTCTACTGGGGGATTCCTGAGTCCCGATCCGCTGCCGCCTCAGCCGCCGCCCACACCTCTGCCTCCGCCGCTTCCTGCCCCCGTCTCTGCCGCGGCTGCTTCCTCCCGAGGGGGCCCGAGTCACGGAGACGTCCTGCTCCCCCTCTCCTCCAGCCCGGCCTTCTCTCTCACTGACCTGTAGCTTCTGTGGGCAGAGGGACTTTCCCGGCTGCCGGAGCTTCCGTCTCTGAAGCCTGCTCAGATCAGCTTCTCTGGGGCCGCGGCCAGGGCAGCGCTGGGGGTGGGGTCCACTTTCCGGGGCGCGCCCGACCCTGGGGATGGGTCTCCAGGGCTCCCTGGAATGGAAATCTCTTCCACTCTGTTTCTGCACACCTTGTATTGACCCAGAAGTTATGAGGGACTCTTTTTACATTAATTCTATGGGCTTTTGGTTTTGGAGCTCGTAGACGTGCGTCTTTCTACTCCGCCATCTTGGCTCTGCCCGTGATTTTCTTCCCATATGCCCTGTGGGCTTCAATCCTGTCACCCTGGTACAACATGTCAACATGTCCTAATTTGTACCCCAATTCCAAGAACCAGCTTAACTGCAATTTCCTAAGTTCAATGCACAAAGCTGCCCCAGAGCCCTGGAAATAGCAGTTACCAATCAGTACTAGACAACCATCTCCACTCTTCTCTACCACCCCAAACCCTATATAAAGCACTGCTCTCTCCTTAAGTAGTATGAATCTCCCTGAGGCAGAGACCCATTCTTGTATTTGGAGAGAACCTGTGTTCAACTTTGGCTCTTCCATTTGCTACCTGTGTAACCTTGGGCAAGTCACTTAACCTCTCTAACTCTCAGTTTCCTCATCTGGAAAATAAGGGTATGAGATTTAATGACATCTAAAGTCTCTTCTAAATCTGTATCTATCTTCTATATTTGTATGTATTTACATCCTATAATCCAATGACTTCTGGAACACTTTGGGTCTCCTGGCTCCTGCCACTATTTTAGCTCAGCTGTCTATGTGGTCTCCAAGGTTCACAAAAAAAAACCCTCTGTATTGCCAGAAGTCTCCATTGCCTTGGAGATACAATCATCTTGCACCCAGGCATATTGTCTCACAGAAGTTGAAAACTTCTGAGAAGTTCAATCCAGCATAGTCATGAGGTCTCTCATAAGATAGTTTTCTCCATATTATTCATTCCCCTGTTATCGACTTTGTGTAATAGAAAGAGATATATTCCACATTATTATGGACAAGGAGTTCATGACTTGGCCTGGAGAATAATTTATTCTGGAGCATAGTACCATACCACTTATAGGTAGTCCTCTCTTTGAAGTCACTAAGAGGTTCAAAAAATAAGAGAACAAGAATAGTTAGTGGGGAGCATTGTGGTATAATGGGATAGGCTGGATTGGACTGAGCTGGACTGGGTAGCCTAGGAAGGCATCAAGAATGCTGTCACTAATTCAATTAAATAAACATTTATTGAGCACCTACTAAGTGCCAGGCACCAGAGACACAGGCACAAATAAAACATTCTTACTTCCTTTTTGAAAAAAAAATATTATTTATTTTAACAATCCCTACTTTCCAGTCCACATTTTCCTTAAAAAAAATAATACTGTATTACGCAGATAAGCATACAGAACATTTATAGAAGTTAAGCAGTTTTGTAGCTGTGTGGGGAGAGATCAGGTAAGGCCAGGGACATCTGAGCTGTGCTTTAAAGGAGGGAAAACATTCCAGGTGTAACCAGCAGGTGTCACTATGAAGCAGAGTTGTCTGGGCACCTGCCCTTTTTAAAATTTCATTCCCTGAGGATTTTGAGGGGCAGCTACTTGGCACGGTTGTCAGAGTGCCAGGTTTGGAGTCAGGAAGACCCATCTTTGTGAGTTCAAATCTGGTCTCAGAAACTGATTAGCTGTGTGACCCTGGGCAAGTCACTTAACTCTGTTTCAGTTTACTCATCTGTAAGATGTGCTAGAGAAGGAAATAGCAAACCACTCTAGTATCTTTGCCAGAAAAACTCCCCAAATGGGGTCACGAAGAGTCAGACACAACTGAACAACAACCGGAATCTGGGAAGGAACTGAATCTTCTAAGACCATACTTTCTTCCCACCACAGGGCAGTCCAGGAAAATAACCTTCCCTTTGGTCTCTACTTCCACCAAACTGAAACCATTCAATAAGAACTCCCTTCTTTTTCCTCCTCATTTCCCATTATTCCAATATCTTCTCCCATTATCTCCTTTTTCACTCTGGTCTTGGAAAAATAATGAACCTTCATAATCATCACCCTCAATTATTCTACATTCACAACCCAATATTCTGAAATTCCCCTATGTAAATGTAACCTCTTATCCTTTTCTCTTTCCCTCGTCCTCACTCCTCCTAAACCCAGTCTTTGTCTCTTCTGTGACCTTTTCATTCCCACAGACTGAACTCCTATGGACTTCATCATCCCAGAGGAACCTCATCATCCTGTACCATCACAGCAACCCTTAGACCTCATCAGTATTCCCCTGCCCCTGGGATCCCTTCCTCCCTCTGACTGGAGAAGATGAATGTAGGAAAGGGAAGAGCTCATGCCAAAACTTCCATTTAGATTGGTCACCCAGGTTGTCCATGTCTACTTTTCTCATTTGGGAAATTCATTCTCCAGACTTCATTATGCCCCAACTGGTACCTTCTCATTTCAGTTTCCTAGTAAATGTTTTCTTCTCCCATTAAATTGTAAGCTTCTTGAGGATAAAGACTGTCTTTTGCCTTTCTTTGTATTCTTAACATTTAGCCCGGTGCCTGCCACATACTAAAACTGACTCATTGACCCCCAGCCGCTATACTCCTTTTCGAGTCTATCACCCTTGTTTTGACTTCACTTTCCTTTCTTCAAAATACTGATAGGCTTCTAGAGGAAGTCACATAACCATGTCAATGGAATCCACTACTTGTTCATGATATCTAATATTACTTGAGTTCTTGGTACTGGAAAGGCAATACTTTTACTGTTCCCTGCTTGACTCTCTGTCACACTCTTCACAACGCTGGAGCAAACTTTTCTCTTATTCCATGCTATGGATAGATGGGGTGTAGGTAAATGGAAGAATGGGGCACTGGGAAAAATTGGTCATGTGACTAGCTTTCTTGAAACTCTGCTAGAGAGCATTTTTTGGAAATTGTTAAATTTTTCTTCAAAGTTCTGCAGCAAAATGTCTTCACTAAGGGAATTTCTGATGTTTCCTGCCTACTGTAAAATAAGAATATTTAAAGTATTTCTTCTTGGAAGGTGATAGTCTTGAATTTGCATCTCAGGAAATTGTTGAATGTTATAATTCAATCATACAAAAGGATGGTGGGGTGGTGTATAATGTATTAATGCTGTTATTGTGAAGTATGTTGGCTGAGGGTAATCCTGCAGCTAAATGGACTAATGGATAGAGTGCCAGGCAGGAAGACTCATCTTCCTGAGTTCAAATTTGGCCTCAGACACTTTAAAGCTGTGTGATCCTGGGCAAATCACTTAATCCTGTTTGCCTCAGCTTCCTCATTTGTAAAATGAACTGGAGAATCAAATGACAAACCACTTTAGCATCTTTGCTAAGAAAACCCCAAATAGAGTTTTCAACAAAGAGTCACATGCAACTGAATGACTGAACAACAGGGTAATCCTGCATGTTAACAGTCTCACATTAGTTCTCTGATCCCTAATAACTGGGAGCCAGTATGTCAAAGTTGAGAAAGAGAGCCTTCCTTGGAGTTAGGAAGACTTAGATTCAAGTGTGACATATACTGGCTATTGACTTTGGACAAGTCATTCAGTTCCCCAGGCAATTAAGACTATATGTTTCAGAATAGGTGCTAATCTGCATTAGTAAGGAAGTTTCCTCACTGGGAGTTCTCATTGCTAATGAAATCATAGGTCCAGTTTTTTAAAAAAATAGTTTTAGAAAATCAAAAAATTTAAGGACTTTAATCAGTTCAGTGACTAACAGTGATTCTAAAGGACTGATGCTACCTACCACCTTAGAGAAAGGTTATGGACTCAGGATACAAAATGAGATGTATATTTTTTGGATATGGCCATCGTGGGGATGTTTTGCTTGACTAGGCATACTGGTTGTAATGGTTTTGTTTTTCTTTTCAACGGGTGGGGAGGAAGTAGAAGAAAATAGATTTTGTTCATTGAAAATGATAAATGAAAATTTTAAGTGATTTTAGAATTTTAATATTAGGGGTTGAAATTACATATTGTTTTGTTTTGGGTTTGATTTGGCAAAACTACTGGAGCGTCTGGTACCCTTTCCCTCCAACCCCAAGGTTCAGGAGTTGCCACTAGGGGAATATTGGTCTCCCTGGCCACAGAGGCACAGATCCACCTAACCCAGGAAGAGGTTCTTTTACAGAAGAGAATACTGCTTTAAGTGGGATTCTGTACATGAAAAAACTGTCATTGGATAATTTCACTTAACTCCCTCACCAGTAGCTCCAAGAAGCTGTAGCATGTGCAGCAGCTACCTTAAGGGTAACTGAAAGGCCTCAAACTCATCAGCAAATTAAAGGGATGTCTATTCCAAGCATATGGAGACTTCCCCTGAGAGAACAGGCAAACGAGAACAAGTTGTTCCAAGAGCCATGAAGGAGGCTGAACTATGCACTGTGGAGTACTTAGAGCTTGGTGTGACATTGAAGACACCAAGGTCATCCACTGTATCCTGGGCTGGTTGTCTTGACTTTTCTCTTGCCAGTGGACTTTGATGACTCTGGAAGAGAGCGTGAGGCTAATAACTTTGTGTAACTCTGACTCACTTAAATCCAATTTAGGTGTTGGTTAAGACATCACTTCATGATGTCATTGGTCCTTTTTGTAAATGAAAGACAAAACAACAACCACAACAAGTACCGCCATAAATGCTTTGGTGTATATAAGGACTTTCTTGTTATTAAATGGCCTTCTTGGGGTGTACATACTGTAATAAATCTCTACTTCAAAGGCAACGGATACTTTATTTGCATAATTCTAAACTGCTTTCCAAAATGGATGTACTGATTCATAGCTCCACTAACAATGCCCTAGTGAGCCTATCTACTCAATACTCAGTCCATATTATTTATTCCCATTTTTGTCATTTTTTTTCCCAGTTTTCAGGGAATCAGATGAAATCTCAAGGTCATATTGATCTGTATTTCTCTTGTTACTACTGATCTAGAATATTCTTTTAGGTGGTCAATAGTTTATAATTCTTTTTAAGAATGGTTCATGTCCTTTGACTACTTACTTATTAGAGGAGTTTTGTCTTAAATATCTATTCATTGCTTACATATACATACCTACATGTATATTGTATTATATATAGGGTACTTTTCATCAAAGACATTTGACACAATTTTTTTTCCTCATTCAATCACTTTCCTTCTTATTCTAAGTCCATTACTTTTGTTTGTGCATAAGACTTTCAGTTTCATTATCAAAATTATTTTATCTTTTGTAATTGCCTCTATCCCTTCTTTGGTTAAAAATGCATCTCCTTTCCCCAGCTGTGAGAGATATATGATCTGCTTCTTTTCTAACTTATTTTTATAATATGATCTATAATACTAAAAGTCACATACATATCCAGTTAGAATACATAATGAAATGAAGGAAAGGTAGAAAATAAGGATTTATTGAGTGCCTATTATGTGCTTGGCATTGTGCTAAGTGCTTTACAAATATTATCTCATTTGATCCTCACAACAACCCTGATATTTTACATTTTACAGTTGAGGAAACAGAGGCAGATAGTGACATGTTAAGTGACATGTCCAGGGTCACATAGCTTGGCACCATCTATGGTTGAATCTGAACTTGTCTTCCTGACTCTAAGTCCAATGTTCTGTACACTGTGCTGTCTAGCTACCTTGATAGCGGCATATTCTTCCATAGTAGAACATGCTTTAAGGTGCTGGTCTAAGTCTAATTTCTGCTACACCTCTTTCCAGCTTTCCCAGAAGTTTTTAATCAAAGTGATTTCCTAAGTAATTTGTATGTTCTAGTTTATTTAACACTGAGTTACTGAGTTCCATTGTTTCTGATTATTCTTTGTCAAGTCTCTTTCATTGATCCATCTCTCGATGGTTTTGATGACCACTACTTCATAATATAGCTTAAGGTCTGGGAGTGGTCTTTTCATAATTTCCTTTCATAGTCTAGATATTTAATTTTTCCAAATTAATTTTGTTATTATTTCAAGTTATGTAAGGTATCCTTTTGATAATTTGATTGGTATAGTATTAAAAGCATAAATTAACTTTGGTAGCATAGCTATTAATATTCCTTCAACTATTTAAGTTGTTCATTATTTCTTTAAAGAACACTGTCATTCAATCTACATGAGTCTCATATGTGCTTTGGTAGATACTTTATGCATCTTATATTTATTTGGAATGGGATTTCCCATAAAATTATTTCCTCTTTGAATTTATTATAAAGTAATGCAGTTGGTTTTTGAAGTTTTATTTCAAAGCCTACAACTTTGCTGAAGCTTTTAATTGCATCAATTAGATCTGCTAACTCCCCAGGATTTTACAAATAAGCAGTCAAAATATCAGCAAATGGGTTAGTTTTATGTCCTCTTTACTTATCTTTATGCCTTTAATTTCTTTCTTTTGTCTTGTTACTATTGCTCTTATTTCCAGAAACATATCAAATAATAGTTGGGAGAGCATACATCCTTGCTTTTTTTGTTGCTCAGTCATTTCAGTTATATTCAACTCTTCACGACCCCATTTTGGGGTTTTCTTGGCAAAGACAAATACTGGAGTGATTTGCCTCAGCTTAACAGAGGAGTAGCTGAGGTAAATAGGGTTAAGCGACTTGTCCAGGATCACAAAGCTAGTAAGTGTTTGAGGTTGTACTTGAAGTCATAAGATGAGTCTTCTTGATTCCAACCACTGTTGCACGTAGCTGATTTACTTCTGTATTTCATGGGAAAGATTTTGGTGTATCCATTTTGTATATGGTACCTGTTTTTGGTTTTAGATGGAAGCATTCAATGATGTTAAAAAGTTCCCCTATGGCTATATTTTAAATGTACTTTGACATAGGCTTTTCTTTGAACTATTGGGATAATCATGTGGCTTAGGAGGTTTTTGTTTTTAATATGAATAATTATGTTGTTTTCCAGTATTAAGCTATCCTTGTATTGGTATAAATCCAAATTGATCATAACAAATGATTTCTTGGATTAATCACTGTAGTCTGACAGGATTTTATTTTAAAATATTGAATTGATATTTATTAATGCTCTTGTCTATAGTTCTCCATCTGTGCTTTATTCTTCCCTAGTTTAGGTATTAGGACTCTATTTGTCTCATAAAATTAATATGGCAGGGTACTTTCTCAATTTTTGAGACTAATTTGAGTGGTATTAGTACTAGTTCTTTAAAGGGTTGACAGAATTCTCCTCCCCTCAATCTATCAGGACCTTTGTAGTCTAGTTATGTGTGAATTTGAGTATTTTACATTTTTAAAGGCATTCCTCTATATTTTTGTATTCTCTGTTTTACTAGCATGACCATGTATAAAACATTTCTGATTACTCTTTTTCTCATGTTTTTTTTTGTGTGTGTGTGTGTATGATTTCACCTTGTTCACTTGCTATTTTGTGGATCTGATTTTATGCTCTCTTCTTTTTAATTGGATTGGAAAAAAGGTTTTCCAATTGTATTAGACTTTTCAAATAATCACCTTTTAGCTTTATCTTTTTTCAAGGTTTCTCAACTGTTTACCATTTTTATTGTATTATGGTCTAGAGAGGGCACATTGATAATTTCTGATATCTATATGCCCTAATGCATGGTCAATTTTTTTTAAAGTTCCATGAACTGCTGAGAAATATGTATATCCTTTAGCAGCCCCATTTAGAAGATACTACAAGTCTTTTAGCTCTAGTACCTTGAAGAATTTATTCAGTTTTGCTTTTTGTGTACCTTTCTGTAAATTTATTCAACACTGAGAGACACTGAGATCTTCTGCCATTATGTGTTACTTGTCTACATCTTCTTGTAGTTAAGTTAATGTTTCCTTTGTGAATTTAGATGTTAAGGCATTTGGAGCATATCAGTTTCACACTGATGTTGGTTTGTTGCGAATTCGCATAATGTCATTTCCTCATTTATCCCTTTTTATGTTTCGAATGTTTTTGCTTTGTCTGATAGCATAATTGCAGTTCTTGGCTTTTTTGACTCATTTAATACATCACTAATTTTTTAACAGCTCCTCATTTTTATTATTTAATTTCCTTGTTTTTTTGTGTTTCTTATAAACAATAGATTTTAGGTTTTGTTTTCTTATCCAATCTGTATTTCATTTTATTGGATTATTTAATCCATTCACATTTAAAGTTATGAGTTATTTTTATGTTTTCCTCCATTTCTCTCTAATATGGTTTCCCCCTCTAAATTAGGATCCCCCCTTCCTCTGTAAGCACAATATTATGTCTCCAGTTATTTTACATTAATCTATTTTAAGACAACCCTATTCCCACTAGCTTTCTTCCCCTCTCTCTCAAGCTCCCTTGGTTTGTTACCTGTTTCCTGGGTTTGGGGATTTTGTTTATTAGTCCATTTTATCTAGTACTTTAATTCTTCCTCTTTTTTCCCCATTCAGTTAAGTAGTCAGATAAAATTCTTCCTTTCCACCCCTTCAACTTTGTTGGTTTCAAATTTTCAGTTTTGTGTCTTTTTCTAAAAAGGAATTCTTTCCTTCAGTTCTCTTCTTTATCTAATATTACAAGCTTTCATACTTTTTTTTGTCCTTTAGTTTCTGTATTCTTCATAGAATTAAGGCTTCTAAGATAACTATATTTTGGGTTTCTTCTTCTAAGTAGTTTCTATGTTATTACCTTGTAGATCTTTTCCCTTATCCCCCCCTTATTTCTGTTGTCTCACTCTTAGAAATATTAATTATTACAGGTGATAGGAAAGATATTGCCTCCTGTTAGGGATTTTGCTATATCCCTGATTGTACATTTCATTATCCATCTTTGCCTTCTCCATAGTCGTTTATCTTCCCCCTTGTCTTGAAATCTCCTCCCGAGGTCCATGCCCTCCTACTCTCCTGGGTTTCAGCTGCCTCCAGGTGCTCTGATTCCATTTCTCTTGAGGCAGAATTAGTGGTCTAAGCACCAAATTCCTGCTAATTGTTATAACCATTGTAAATTCCCAATTTCCCTTTATATAATATAGTTCTTTCTCTCATATAAGCATTCATCAAAGGTACCATTGAAACAAGATTTCTCCATATCTTCCCCCCATTTTCAATTCTACCCTTTGCTTCTTTGCCTATTCTCCTATAGGAATTCTTTTTCCTGAGAGACCAAATGAGTTATTTCCCTTAGTCTTTGACCTGATTTTATCCTGTCTTCTTCTACTTCTCCCTTTTTACATGCCCTTTCATTCTGTAATTTAGTCCTGTAAAAAACTTTGATAGACTTATGCACAAGGAGAGATGATAGGAAGGGGTGGAGTGGTTAGATTTAGTCCATGATATTTCAAGTTTTTTTCTCCACTATCATTTTTTACTTCGGTTTTCATTTTATTGCTTTGTGTGCATTTAAAAAGATATTTTAAGAGTGTTTCTGTTTTTATTTTGTTGATGTTGTCCTTGGTTGCAGTTATTTCTTGTATTTCTGTTGTTTAGAGTGTTTACAAAGCAAATAGTTTCTTCAGGTCTGATTTTCTTTCTAGGAATGTTTCAAATGCCTCATTTTATTTAACATCTATCATTTCTCACTAATGGTTAGGCTCAGATTTGTAGGACAGGTCACCTTGGGTTTCATCTCGAGCTTCTTTACTCTTTGAAATAAATTATTCTACTCTTTTTACAGTTTCTGGTGGATGTCGCATAGTCTTGTTATTCCATTTTCCTTCCCTTTACATTTGAGGATCTTTGTCCTGGTCACTTGTAGAATTTCTTGTCATTGGAATTGTTGAATGGAACCATTATGTATATGGGAGACTGTAGCATATTCCAAGACCCACGAGACTACAGGGGTAGCAATTTCATTTCGTAATAGTCCCACCTATTCACACAATATCGTTGAGAGACAGAACATATTAGATACACAAGACCCAGAAGCAATGGAATATGGTGGCACAGAGTTCAGCAATCTACTGTTGTTATAAAGTTTCACTCACTATTCCACAAAAAACAGTGGGGAAAACTGAAAAACAGTCTGGGAAAAATTAGGTTTGGATCAACATCTTACATTATGCAAAGTCCAAATGGTACTTGAGCTATATAAAAGGTCATACCATAAGCAAATCAGAAGAGCAGGTAGGTATCACAAGTAAAGATAGGAGAAGAGTTCAAGACTAGAAACAAGCTGTATATAATAGAATCACAGTTCAATATATAATGTTCTTTTCTCACTCTTTGCCTATGAAAACGTTCAGATACTGACATTTGGAAAGTTCATAGTAACGAAATTTAATTTAAAAAGAGGAGTCAAAATTATAGCAATGAAAGAACAATGAGAAATGGGGGAATAGTTTATTTGAAAAAGAAGATACTGGCAACGTATGCTTTCAACATTCAAGTCATAATGATGTTCTCCTAGCTCAGCCCTCTACCAAAAAAGAGAAGTCTACCAGCTTTATGGAGATAGATACACATACTGTACCTCTTCGAGAAGTAAGGACAACCACCACCACCACCACTAAGTTCCATGCTCTCCACCCACAAAGGCACCACCCTAATTCAGGCCTCATCACCCCTCTACCCGACTACTATAATAGACTTCTAATTCATCTCCCTACCTCAAGTCTCTCCCCACTCCAATCTGTTCTCCACAAAGATGTTAAAAAGTTTTTCTTAAGTGCACATTTGAACAAGTCACTCCCTGTTTAACAAACATTGGTTCCCTATGTCTTCTAGGATCAAATATAAATTCTTCTCTGGCATTTTGAAGCCCTTTACAACCTAGACTCAACCCACCTTTCTTTCCTGCCTTATTTATATATCACTCCCCTTCAAGCACTGTATATAGTTCAATCAATCTGATCTTACTGTATCTCATATACAATATTCCATTATCTATTTTCATGCCTCTGGAACTTACTCTTCCACAAGGTCATTTCTTAGAAATTTCCTTCAACACCAAGGCTTAGACTGAGACTTCTCATAATGGGGTACTCAATTATATCATCTGTAGAATAAGAGAGGTTTGGACTAGTTGGTCTCTGAGAGCCCTTCCAGCTCTATAATCAACTCTTCTATCAATGTAAAATCAACAATTCTATATTCAAAAACACTTTATAAACATATAACTTTATAATGACAATTTTTAAATAATCAAGGATATGTAATTGTGAATATATGTACTTCTTCCACGAACATGTCATAAAAAAACACTTCATCCCTTAGCCAAGGTCTCTAGAAACATAGATAAGATGGTCTTTGGACATATCATCCATTATAAGGACAATACTCTCGGCCAATAAGGCCTCTAAGGTCCTAAGGTCACTTTCTCACCATGAAGAGATATTGGTAGTAGTACTTCAGTAAAAATTGTAAACATAAAGCGCTACATAAATGTGATGTATTATTAAATTCTAATGCTTTCAGATCAAAAAAAAAAAAAATTCCTTCAAGACTCCCCTCTAGAGTCACCTTCATGAAGAGCTTCCTAATACAACCACCTCCTAGTGTTCTCTTCCCCAAATCACCTTGAATCTGTCTCATATCAATTTTTAATTTACATAGACATGAGTACTTGTAGTTGCCTTGAACAGAATGTAAGCTCTTTGGGGGCAAGAACTGTTTCCCCTTTGTCTTTGAAACAAAGCACGTAGCACTTGGCACAAAGCAGATGCTAATAAATGTTTGTTCATTGCTTGGTTTTATGTTCCTTCCTGGTTACCCAGGGCTCTTATCACTCTCTTCAATATCCATTCACCCTCCATCTACAGGTCTTTGATACACAAGGTTCTCCTTCCACATAATCCTTGGCTACATTTACTAATGAGAGACAAGTAAGAGGAATGTGTCATCTTCAAGTTCAATCAATTATTTATTGAATGAAAATATTTTATTAAGCCTTTACTATGAGTAAAACATGGAGAAAAGCAAAACAATCCTTAATTCCAAGGACATCATATTCTAATAAAGGGAAACAACACATATGGAACGTTTTAGTTGCAAGTTAGATGGAAAGACCCAGTGTTCCTTAAAGTGCAACAGCTTCTTTAATGTCATTCTCACAGGAAAACATATCCATTTCTGATGCTGAACCATTTGCTAGTGCCAAAGACTTTCTTTTCCCAGGTCTTTAGTAGCTCTTTCTGCTATGGAGGGTAGGGATGTTGTGCCTGCATTATCAATGGCTAAGTCACATGCTTAAAACAGGCTTGTCTCCCTGTAAGATAGCTGGTGAGACCAGCCTGGAAGCAGGGTTGGTGACTTAGGCTGGTACTATTATTCCCGGGGCTCTTGCGATTACCTTCTCATTGGTGGCACTGCCAGGTTCCATTTCTCCCAGGAGTTCCTCCCCTGTGATATGACTGGGGCTGGAAGTAGAGATGATGGTTTAAGACCTTCCTTAAACTGTGGGTTACAACCCCCAGTTTGGCAACAGCAAAAGGTTTCTGAATATGCAATTGTGGGAAATAAAAAGAGAATTTTGTTTCCACAGGGTTAAAACTCCTCCCAGCTTTAAGTGATAGCAGTTAATCAGAGTTGTGACCTAGCATGGTCAGGCAAAAGGTCAGAAACTTGTACTCAGGCTGGATGAGCTATGTGAGGGGAAGCCTATCAGAGAGGAGAATGTGAAATGGGGTGTTCAGGAGGCTCCTTCTAGCCAATAGATGGTGAGGTGGGAGATTCCAATTTGGAACGGTATAAAGAGTTTGCAGTGGTCTGAACAAATTGTAGCACTCCCCTAGGAGCTACCCTTTTATTCAGGGGGAAGGAACATAAAAATTGATAAAGGCTTTCCTGATTTCACAAATATCGTTCTTTGAGGTAAGCATGTTTCTCACAGCAAGGACCAAAAATTAATTCAAAATAAAACTCACAATGAATCTGAGGTGTTTCTGGCATCACTTGCCTGCACTGGTGCAACTTGACTGCAGCCTTGTTTCTGAACACAAGGCATTTGCACTTTGCGATATGCATGCCCTTAGGTCAGCTGACAAGCATGGAGAAATGGAAAAAGAGGTCCAGAGTAGAAAAAGTTTAAGAAGCCCTGGGGGTACAGCCAAGATGGTGGAGTAGAAAGATGCACATATACTAGCTCTTCCCCCACAGCCCATAAAATACCTGTAAAGAAGGACTCTCGACAAATTCTAGAGTAGCAGAAGCCATAGAAAAACAGAGTGGAAGACATTTCCAGCTCAGGGTCACCTGAAAGGCCGATGGGAAATGTCTGTCACACCACATGTGGAGCAAAGCCCAGTCCAGCCTTGGCTGCCCAGAGAGGCTCTGGGAAGAGGACAAGAGCAGGCCTTCAGGGCAGAATCCCCAGTTGTAGTAGCAGTGGTTTGCAGATCCCTCAACCCACAGGCACCAAAGGTCAGCTGGCTGAAAGGGAGGAGGGCCTTTCCATAGCTCCAGCCCCAGAGGCCATACTGGTGGGTAGCAGCAGCTTCCACAGCAGTCCCTTCAGCAGTCTGCATCCATTGTTGGATTGTAAACTGCCCCCCCCCCCACCAGGGACCGAGCAGCTGATTCTTACCTCAGCCCTGTGCAGAGGCCCTACCCCCACTTAATACTCCTGGGGGATTTGAGCAGTTGAGCTTTATCTCACACTGAATGGTGGCCCTGCTCCTGCAGCTTATCTGAATCTCAGCCCTCAGTGCTGGCTTGACAGAACTGGAGGCCAGGTGGCTATGAAGAGGAAACTCTATCACTCAGATTCTGGGAACAAAAATTTCTTCTTGCTCCCAGACCAGTGTACACATTTGATTGTACCACCTTGGAGGCACTGAGATCTTACAGACCCCCAGAGTATACCCTACTCTTGACAAAGGACCCAAAAGTCAAGTAACTGGTTGGGAAAATGCCCAAGAAAGGGGTGAACAGATATCTTCTCCCATCCTTTCAGATGAGGAAGAACAATGCTTACAATCAGGGAAAGACTTAAAAGTCAAGGCTTCTGTATCCCAAACATCCAAAATAAATATTCAATGGTCTCAGGCCATGGAAGAGCTCAAAAAGGATTTTGAAAATCAAGTAAGAGAGGTGGAGGAAAAATTGGGAAGAGAAATGAAAGAGATGCAAGAAAAGCATGAAAAGCAGGTCAACACATTGCTAAAGGAGACCCCCAAAAAACGGAAGAAAATAACACCTTGAAAAATAGGCTCACTCAATTGGCAAAAGAGGTTCAAAAAGCCAGCGAGGAGAAGAATGCTTTCAAAAGCAGAATTAGCCAAATGGAAAAGGAGGTTCAAAATCTCACTGAAGAAAACAGTTCTTTAAAAATTAGAATGGAACAGATGAAGGCTAATGACTTTCTGAGAAACCAAGAAATCACAAAACAAAACTAAAAGAATGAAAAAATGGAAGAAATGTTAAATGTTTCATTGGAAAAACAACTGACCTGGAAAATAAATCTAGGAGAGACAATTTAAAAATTATAGGACTATCTGAAAGTCATGACCAAAAAAAGAGCCTAGATATCATCTTTCAGGAAATTATCAAGGAAAACTGCCCTGATATTCTAGAACCAGGGGGCAAAATAAATATTGAAAGAATCCACCAATCACCTTCTGAAAGAGATCCAAAAAGAGAAACTCCCAGGAACATTGTAGCCAAATTCCAGAGTTCCCAGGTCAAGGAGAAAATATTGCAAGCAACTAGAAAGAAATAATTTGAGTACTGTGGAAATACAATTAGGATAACACAAGATCTAGCAGCTTCTACATTAAGGGATCGAAGAGTGTGGAATATGATATTCCAGAAGTCAAAGGAACCAGGACTAAAAGCAAGAATCACCTACCCAGCAAAACTGAGTATAATACTTCAGGGGGAAAAATTGTCTTTCAATGAAATAGAGGACTTTCAAGCATTCTTGATGAAAAGACCAGAACTGAAAAAGAAAATTTGACTTTCAAACACAAGAACCAAGAGAAGCATGAAAAGGTAAATAGAAAAGAGAAATCATAAGGGATTTACTGAAATTGAACTGTTTACATTCCTACATGGAAAGACAATATTTTTAACTCTTGAAACTTTTTTCAGTACCTGAGTAGTTGGTGGGATCACACGCACACACACAGAGACAGAGAGAGAGAGACACAGAGAGAGAGAGACAGAGAGCACAGGGTGAGTTGAATTGGATGGGACCACATCTAAAAAAATAAAATTAAGGAGTGAGAGAGAAATATATTGGGAGGAGAAAGGGAGAAATGGAATAGGGCAAATTATCTCTCATAAAACAGGCAAATAAAAGAGTTTTCAGTGGAGGGAAAAAGGGAGAAGGTGAGAGAGAAACCATGAAGCTTACTCTCCTCACATTCAACTCAAGAAAGGAATAAAATGCACACTCACTTTGGTATGAAAATCTATCTTACAATTCAGGAAAGTGGGGGAGAAGGGGATAAGCAGGGTGGGGGGATGATAGAAGGGAGGGCAATGGGAGGAGGAAGCAATTAGAAGTCAACACTCTTGGGGAGAGATAAGGTCAAAAGAGAGAATAGAAGAAATGGGGGGTAGGATAGGATGGAGGGAAATATAGTTAGTCTTACACAACATGACTATTATGGAAGTCATTTGTAAAACTACAATGATCTATATTGAATTGCTTGCCTTTACAATGGGGATGGGTGGGGAGGGAGAGAAGAAGAGAAGTTGGAACTCAAAGTTTTAGGAACAACTTTGAGTACTGTTCTTGCATACAACTAGGAAATAAGAAATACAGGTAATGGGGTGTAGAAATTTATCTTGCCCTACAGGACAAAAGAGAAGATGGGGATAAGGGAAGGAAGGGATGTTAGAAGGGAGGGGCAGAGTGGTGATAGGGGTAATCAGAATGCTCGGCATTTTGGGGTGGGGGAGGGGAGAAATGGGGAGAAAATTTGGAACTCAAAATTTTGTGGATATGAATGTTGAAAACTTAAATAAATAAATTTTAAAAAAGATTTAAAAAAGAGATCTTGGGAGGCTAGATGACAAAGCAAATCGAATAAAATGAATGAAAAAAAGGAAAAAAAAGAAGCCCTGGCAGTCTCTCTCCAGCAGGATGATCTACTGCTTAGTGTCTAGTATGCTGTAGACATCTGGCTAGGTACAAGGAATAGCAATATGAAAATGAGAACTTCCTTGCTTTCAAGGACCTATATTCTGCTAGTGGGGGATACAGGTTACACAGTGGTGGCCAAGAAAGGTAGCTTTGGTCTAGAGCTAGGCCAGTCAAATTGTGAGTGAAGATACAAAGCAGTAGATTGTCATGTCCCTTCTATAAGCAATAGAAATTTTAATTTGATTATTGTTCCCTAAGATAGGAAAAGGGAGAGGGGGTACATCCAGGGTGGTAAGACAAGTGGCAAAATGCTCAAGCTGGCTAGACCTGGAATTCTGGATGGCTGGGTGAGATGAAGTATGGTCTGCATGTCTGGGGCCATTTAGAAATAGAGGGCTGAGGTAAGGACTGCCTTACTGACCCTCAAATCTGGGCAGCACTGATTCAGGCAAAGCTTCAAAACAATGGGGGAACTCCAAGAATTGTGGGATCAAGAGATTCACCATTCCTAGTAGAAGAGGTGGACAGCTTAAAAGACAGAGGGCAAGATACATGCATTGGTTAGCCCCTACTGTTCTAATGGACAACCACAAGGAATGGAAGGGAGACTTTGAGTTTCCTCTATTATCTAGCAGACTGGTAGGATTACAAGGCCTGAGGAAAGAACATGGGAATCACAGGACAAGGTCCAGTATATAGTCCCCACTGTGTCCTGCAGCTTCTGCTAATGATAACTCACTAAACCATGGCTTAAGGACTATGAGGACACCTTTTTGCCATGCCTGGGCCTGCAGCAGTGTTGACACAGGTGAGGGAGGAGCAGGGTGACTACATGAAAGGTCTGCTTAGGTGGAGCTGGTGACTGAAACAAGTTGCATGTGTTAACACCTTCTGTTTCTCCTTTCCAAGTTCCTTCTGAGGTTACCCCATGCATATCAATCTGTCTTTTTCTTTCTTCCCGTTTGGACCTGGCCCAGGCTTCATTTTATGACTTTGCTGAGGCCTCTGGCCCAATTCCCTTGGTGACTTTCTGGCTTTGATCTGGGCCCAGCATTGTTTGCTCTTGTGGATCACTTCTCTGAATTAAAACCCTATTCTTCTCCAACTGTGGGGTTGCAAGTTACTCCTAATAACCGGCACTGGGGGCAGCCAGGTAGTAGACTGTAGACAAAGTCAGACCTGGAGTTAGGAAGCCCCGAGTTCAAATCTGTCCTCAGACACTTACCAGCTGTGTGATCCTGAGCAAGTCACTTACCTGCTCTCTGCCTCAGTTTCCTCACCTGCAAAATGGGGATAATAATGAAGTCTTATTCCCAAGGCCGTGAGTTTCCGATGAACATTGTACCATATGGATGTTAGCTATCATTACTACTGAATTGGTGGTGCTTACTTTAACCTTCAGAGGCTTCAATTTCATCAAATGTAAAAAAAAAAAATAAGGGGTTGGTTCTAGATGCAAGATTCTGTAATCTAGAAAAGACTGAGAATACCGTTCTTGGTGCCTAAAATTTGGACTCAATGAACTAGGAGTAAAAATCTTGTTCTACTGCTTACCATTTGTGTGACCTTGGACAAGTCACTTAACTCATCTCTCCGGGCCTTGATTAAAAAAAAATTAAGTTTAATTAAGAAACATAACGCCCTTCCTCCCCAGACAGCCTGCAGCGGGTCCCAGGGAGGGTCTTCCGGATAGCGATGGGGGCCCGCTACCCCGGAGCCGACCGAGGGCGGTGGGGCGGGGCCTGCCCCGCCCCGCCCCCTTTACGACAGGCCGGATTGCGGAGCCCAAGATGGCCGCGCCCAGGGCACCGGCAGCTGCCCCCGCGGCTCGGGCAGCGGCGCCGAGGCGGAGGTGCTGAACGGGCCGAAGGCCGACTTGCGCTCTGCTGGGTCCTCCCTCCGACCCCTCCCCGCCCCGGTCCCGCTAGCTGCGGAGCCATGAGCCTGCGGGAGCTGCTGCGCCGGCCCCGCCGCCCCGGAGCCCCGAGCGCCCTGCGGCGGACGCTCCTGCCGCCGCCCCGCGCGCCCCGGCGCAGCCTCTTCTCGGGCTCCCCGACCCACTGGAACCAGGTGGTGTCCGAAGCGGAGAAGATCGTGGGCTACCCGACCTCGTTCATGAGCCTCCGCTGCCTCCTGAGCGACGAGCTCAGCAACATCGCCATGCAGGTGCGCAAGCTGGTCGGGACGCGGCATCCGCTGCTCAACACGGCCAGGTGAGCCCGCGCGCGTGCGCGTCCCGGCTTGGCGCCCCGCTGTGCCGAGCCGCGCTCCCCGCGCTCCCCCCGCTGCTCCCCGCGCTCCCCCCGCTGCTCCCCGCGCGCCCCGCGCCGCTCCCTGCGCCGCTCCGCGCTCCCCGCGCGCCCCGGTCCCCTCCGCGCCCCGCGCCGCTCCCTGCGCCGCTCCGCGCCCCGCGCGCCTCGGCCCCCTCCGCGCCCCGCGCCGCTCCGCGCTCCCCGCGCGCCCCGGCCCCCTCCGCGGCCCGCGCGCCTCGGCCCCCTCCGCGCCCCGCGCCGCTCCGCGCTCCCCGCGCGCCCCGGCCCCCTCCGCGCCCCGCGCGCCCCCCGCTGCCCCGCGCGCTGCTCCTGCCGGCCGCTCGTGGGAGACGCCGTCCCGGGGGTCCACCCTCGCTCTCGTCCTCGGAGCCGTGTCGGGGAGGCCCCCTCTGCCGTCCGCTTCGTTCTCGCGGGTCCTCTCCTGCCCCCCTGAGATCGTGAGCTCCTGCGGGGCAGCGGCCGCTTTGCCAAGTCCGACGCTGTGACCCCAATGTGGCAGCATCGCGGTTGTTTGCCAGATCATTTTACAAGTGAGGAAATTGAGGCAAACAGGGTTAAGTGACTTGCCCAGGGTCACACAGCTAATAGATGTCTGAGGGCAGATTCGAACTCTGGGCGTCCTAATTTCAGGCCCAGTGCCCTGTCCACCGAGTCACCTAGCCACCTCGTGCGGATGCCTGCGTAATAGGGGATCCATCAGTATAATGTAGGGTTAGGGGGACTGACTGATTTGGGGAATCCTTTTTCTCTAGGGCCTTGCCTAGAAGGTCATTCCATGAAGCCTTTCCTGCCAGCCTCTCAGCTGAAAATGATCCTTGTCTCCTAAAAACGTCCAGGAACATTTTGTCTGGACCTCTGTTCTGCCATGTGTTGTATTTATTTGGGAGCATTTTATACCTCCCAGCTCACACTGTCTGGGAAGGAGTTGTATGAAAGTTTTGGAAGAAAGAAAACTCCCACAGGAGCCCTTTGTGGGCAGGAACCCTATTTTTTACCTTTTTTAAAAAATCTCCAGTACTTCACACAATGCCTGGAACATAGTAAAGGCTTCAAAAATGTTTATTGAATTTGTTCTTAACTTTACAAAATATTAGATGCTCCCTCAATTGAGGGGAGAGGAGGAGAGTTAGGCACATCAGGCAGTTTCCAGTATCACTAGCAATCTCAGTTATCCATTCCTCAGACCACTAAAAGTTGGAAAGAGTCTAGTCTGACCCTCTCATTTTATAGATGGGGAAACTGAGTCCCAGGGGGTTGGTAAGGTAAGAGAGGTAACATACTTCTGTCATATCAGAATTACTTCCACTCAAGGTTCCCTACCAGTGATTCCTCATGGTTTGAAAGAAATCCTGAATTCTCAAAAGAAGAACCAGTACAAAGCTGGGAAGGATGCATGGATTTTACCTCTTCAGCGTGAAGACCAGATTAAGCGTAGACATTTATCATCAGGAAGTGACAACAAACTCGATTTTTTTCTGCCATAGTATCTCAGGAAGACTGTCTGCCAAGATATAGATTGACTGGCATCTGCATGAGTAGAGAAGTTCACACATTAATTACTACTAGTGCTGCTGCTACTATTACTGCTTTAAAGTTTGCAAAGTGCTTTACATATGTTATCTCTCTTGATCCTCATAACAACCTTTTGACATAGGTGGTATTATCACTCCCATTTTATCAATGAGGAAACTGAGACATAAAAAGGTTACATGACTTGCTCAAGGTCTGAGGTTGAATTTGAACTTGGCTCTTCTTAACACCAAGTCCTATACATTATCAACACCACCTAGGTGCCTATGACATCAGAAATTCTTGAAATAAAAATACATGGGAAGGGGATAAGATTTATCAGAAATATGTGTAGGGTTAGCACAGGGATCTGAGTTTGTTAGATCAACTTCCTGGAAGGGGTTCTCTTTTTCTCCTGGACCTTTTTGAATATGTTACCTCTGGAAGAGAGGCCCTTTCTGGATCTACAGCTCTGACTTGGGTTGGAGGAAAGCTTTGTTCAAGACCCTGCCCAGGGAATTCATCATGCCTGAAGCAGAGGTCTGGCACAGCATTAAGTATCTTCGTGGGAATTCTGCATGTTTTCCTGGACCTTTCTTGTTCATCTGCAGCCACCATTGTATGCCAGACCTCTTGTTGCATGCCCATCTTCATTTAAGAAAGGTCTGTAATTAGATTAAAACAGATATTGAAAATTCTCCCTCACAGTTTGGTTTTCTGGTCACCTCCAGAATTATGAGTTCTTTGCAGATAGCAACTGGAGTAAGAGTAACAATACTGCTACTACTAATAATGTCCATTAATATATCACTTTTAGTTAGTGATTCACATACAATTGAACACTGAAATGTTCACTTGAGTTTTAGGACAGAAAACCCTGTAAAAGTAGATAGTATAAATATTATTACTGTTTAACAAAAGACAAAATTAAGGTTCAGGAAGCTTCCTTGTGTCATTTATTTATTTTTGCGCTGTCTTAGGTGGCTAGTATGTGCCAAGCCAATGGCAGTTTTTCTGAACTCAGTTTTTCTGAACTTTTTCAAGAACTCAGTTTTTCTCCTGCTGCCCTTTTCTCCATACCATTCTGTCTCTCTTTTATTTTTGTTCTCTGTGTTTCCAGCCCAATGTAGACATTTAATGTGGAGGCAGTATAATATAATAGATACAGGGCTGTTCTTGAAGCCAGTAAGACTTGGATTTAGGTCCCATCACTGATACAATACTTACTGGTTCTGTGGCCCTGGATAGGTTACTTGATCTCTCAGTGCTCCAGGCAGCTCTCTAAGACAGGCCTGAACAAGTTACAGCCTGAGAATCGCTTGCTGTATGCCGAAGGATTTTGAGCCACTTGAGGAAACTTATACATTTTTTGCAAGTTGTGCAGGCCTGCTGTAAGATATAATAAGTTATATATAATAATATAATACATGGATATATTTATATTATATATAAAATAATATATAATAATAATAACCTACACTCTTGGGGGAGTTTTCTCTTTCTGGACAGTCCCTCTACCAATGAAATCACAGGTTGATTCCCTATCACTTAATAGTATCATAAATTTAAAAGTGGAAGGAAATCTAGAGATCACTAGTCTAGTACTATCATAGGGAAACTGAGGTCACAGAGGGTAAATGACTTGCCCTGAAACACACAGGTCCAATGTGGCACAGCGTGGGTTCAGACTCGAACCAAGCCCTGACTCCACGTATTGAAGTTTGTAGTTAATTCCAAACCTAACACTCTTAGCTGCACCGTGCAGTTTCTTTGTCGCATGTCAAGACCAAGTTTTAGGAATACTACCTCAATAGTGAAAAGGTCTGTATTTTCTCATATTCACATACCCCTTTTACCAGTGTAAATGGAAACTCCCTCCAAACTTCCACAAATTGCTATAGTCCAGAAAGTTATCATTGGATTGTCTGTCAAAGTTCCTACTGATGAGCCTCCTTGACCATTGCTAGGTTGGTTTTTGGACTGAATAGTCAGTGGCTAAGCCTGTACTTCAAGCCTCTCCAGCTTGGTGTAGGACCTGCCTGCCAAGGTTGTTCTTCACTGGCATAGTCTTTAAGAACTCAGGGTTACTGCAATGCCATGATAAGGCATCCAAATAGAACTTTAGTGAAGTAACCTCCATTTGACTCTCTGGAGTCAGTAATTTTACTGTTGATTTACTTACTGCTGAGAATCACTTCTTGACACAGTGTCAAGAAGAAAGACAAGAGAAACTTAATGAAGAATTTATTTTTTAAATTCATTGTTTTTCAACTAGCAAATTTATTTTCTTTCCTGCTCACTCCCTACCCCTTGGGTGAGTGGGTGGGAACAGTCCCTGTAACAGATAGGTATAATCAAGCAAAATTAATTCCCTCATGGACCGTGTATATTATTTAATACTTTGAATCTCTCAGCTCTCTATCGGGGGATGGGGAGCATCACTGGTGCTCCAGAATCATTAATGGTCACTGCGTGGATATATAACATAACTATATATGTTGTAATATATAGTTATAACATAACCATATGTTAGTTGCATATAAAGTGTTCTGGTTCTGCTCATTACATTCTTCATCAGTTTATACAAATTTTCAAAATTGTTTATAATATTGATGTAAATTGTTCTGATCTTGCTCACTTCACTGCATTAGTTCATACAAGTCTAATCAAGGAATTAAATTATTTAATCAAATATGATTTTTATACAGTTATCTCTTCCACATTGCAACTTTCTCCATTGCAGTTTTGATACATCACAGGTTGGCACAAGAAATTCCATGGAAATTTTGGGGGGAGTTTTGCGGAAGCACAGATGACACAGAAAAAAATTAAACTCAAATGCAAAAAAAATGTGTATAGTATTGTATAATATCAGCACATTTTGTCTTTCAGTACCATAATAATTTAGACTTCTCTAGTACACAGGGAGGGACAACAATTTTTACAAGGGTTTTCAAGATCACCAGAGGATGGGCAGGGCTGGGACACCTTTAACCCACACAGTGTGGAAGGAATAACTGTAATTAGTCTTTCTATGTTATGGCTAATAAGAAGAATCCTTGTTGAACAAACTTAATAGGAAATTAGAACTCTTTCACCCTTTTTGAATTTTATATTTGAAGAGTAGGAAAATCTGGCTTTCAGTCAGTTTAGAAACATGCTGTCCATAGGGGCTGGGGAGGTAGCAGTGGTAGTGGTAGAATGAAAAGTGAAGTAATTTAACGGGAGAGGTAGTGTAGAAATATAGTGGAAGGGATGGGTCCTATCATGTCTTCTCCTTGTCTCATAGTCATCTCTTCCTCCTGACCTCTGCCAGTTTCTCCTTTGGAGGGTAGTAGTTGGGAGATAGTGAAACTTGTTTTAGCCTAAACATAAAATTTCCTTTGTGTGGCTTTCCCACAGAACTAGTCAGAGATGGATCTTGCTAACTAGCGAGAAGAAATAAAACAACCCCAAATTGGGAATTTTGACATTAATATTTAGAATGGAATAAAGATTAGTACAAGCTGTTTTAAGAACAGTTAGCTTGTTTTGTTAGGAGAGAGGCAGCATCACTTGTTTAGTAGAAAACACATAAGACAAGGAATCAGCAGACCTGGGTTCTAGTCCTGGCTCTGACGTTACTTTGCTGGACAATTTTGGCAAGTCTCTTAACCTCTGTGTGCAACAAATTCCTCATTTGATAAGTCATGAAGGTTAGACTAGCTCATCTCTGACTTCATTTCAGTGGTAAACTTTAATCTTCTGTAGTATTATTTACACTCTAGACTCACAAGGAAATTCTTTCAAAATAAATACCTGAAACATAGCAGCAGACACCTGCAGAATCTTTTGCTGAGCATGTCAAGTTTCATTAGAATATTTTTGATAGCATTTAAAGACAGTTATACCAAGAAGCATTAGTACCAAAATGTTTCAATTATAGCAAGTGGTTCACTTTCATCAGCAGGAATTTATGAGTTGCATCTTTTTCCATATATAAAAGTTTAATAGAATTACTTGAAATCAGGTCAGGAAGACACTAATTGTTGAACAGGATATGATTTATAGTTCAGAGTAAAACATTACTGACATGTTGCAAATTACTCAAGTGACATACTCTCATGTAGTAGGCACCATCAGAGACTATGCAGTGAAACTCAAAGTGAGGCAACTGCAGCATATCATGAAATTTAACTAGTATGTGTTTTTTAGATTAGAAAGGAATGTATTCTCTAAATTTTCATCAGCGTCATCTTCAGAGCTTAGACTCATTTTCCAAGTACAGATCAATTTCTCATCTAGATAGATTTAAATAAAGTTGACAGGGTGAAAATCTGATACCCACCAAATTTAGATAACATAGGAGCATAATTTTAATTATTTTTGAAAGAGTGGTTTTGGGAACTTTCAGGAAAATTACATTTATTAAACTAAGCCAGTGTTCTCTCTTACTGAAAGCAATTAAGCTTTGTATTTTAAGTAGGTTTTAACTTTTAAATGATTACACTAAGCAATAAACCTATAATGTAACAGGAAAAAATGGTGAGGAATAGTGTATATCTCTTGCATTGTTGGTAAATCTAATTGTAGGAATCAGATGATTGAAGGCAAAAGTTTCATTTTAAGTACTCTAGTTTTTAATACTTACTGGTAATTTCATTCAACCAACATTTTACCATTTTGTTCTTACAAAGTATCGTTCAAGTTTTTTATGTAGTTACTATATAACTCTGCAATGTGACTTTAGAAAACCTTTTTAAGGCATTTTCAAAATGAACAGATTTATTGCTTAATTGTTGCCTTGTGATGCCTTTTTATTTGTAGATTCCTAAAGGTCTGTGTATAAGGTTATAGTTAACTTCTTAATGGGTTGTGCTATAGGATCCTAAACCATAAATTTTGAAACATAGTATTTATATTTACTCTTCATTTCAGAAACGACTGAAATGACTTCATTTCTGAAATATGTAAAATTGTATTGATTCCTTTCCTGTAATGTAATCGATCATAAATATTTAAGTAGTTTAATAATGCCATACAGAATTCAGAATTCTTTGTAGTTTTGTTTTTATAACTTTTCAGATTTGTATAACATAATATTTGAAAATAATTTTCAATCTCTAATACTGTTTAATCTGAAATTTTGCTACACAGTATGCATGAAGAACTAGATTACATCATGAATGCTTATGATTTTCACAATCAGAAGTCAAACCTATATCTTGTGAGAGGGAAAAGGTAACCTGCATTTAAATCTACTTGTCAGATAGTCACATATAAGCTGGTTCAGTAAAAATGCAGGGTCATGCGTTAAAATCTGCCTTGCATGAAGACCAGATTTTCTAATCACCACTGTCATTTCTTCTGGAAAAAAGACCTTCAGGAAAGCCCACTACTTACCTCCTTCTTTTTCCTACCCACTTGTCTGCTCAGGGAACTTTCTCCCATCCTCCAAAGCCATTCTACCAAGAAAAGGAAAAACAATACATATTTCAGTTGGTAACAGTTCCCAGATCTTTCTTGGGTAGATGATAATTATGCCATTTACAACAATGTAGCAATTAGCTGATTGTTTTCCCCTTGTTCTTTTAGGTGTTAAATATCTCTCTGTAGCGTACATTTACAATTAGGTATGCAAGTCCTCATTAATCAATCACATGTTTGAGTGCCCACTATTTGCAAAGCACTGTAGGAAATACAAAGACCTGTAAGACACTGTTCTTGCCCTGATGGAGTTTATGACCTGTTTGGGAAGATAAAACACTTACAGGCAGATAATGTAATTGAATTCAACAAGTTTATTTAGCCTACCATATGCCAGAGACCTTGCTAGGTACTGGGATTATGGAGGCAGAAGTGAAATCATCTTTGCCCTCTAAGTTACGTTGCAGAGAGGGTAGGAGGTGAGGGGAAAATAGTGTTTACACAGATAAATAAATCACACCCACATATACATACATATTCATATTACATATACACATAGATTTATTTATCTGTATACATATATATGTATGTATGTAGATTGTGTTCTGTGTACATATTATATGTGTGTATATATGTGCACATATGTGTGTGTAACATACAAACTAATTTTCAGGTCAGGAGGTGGTATATCAGAAATACTAAGAACTAGGGAATAAGCAAAGGCTTTTGTAGAAGGTGCTACTTGAGCCGAACCATGAAGAAAACTAGTGATACTAATATGGGTGATGACAAAGAGCACTCTGGGTAGTAGTCTTTACAAAGAATGGAAATGGAGAGTCAGTGACAGATATGGAGAGCAGCAAGTGGGCTGTGGCAGCAGAAATCTAGGGTGAGTGAGAGGGAATAGGTGTAATCAGCTTGGAAAAGTAGGTTGGGGTCAGAATGTGGAAGGACTTTAACTACGAAACTGAGAAGTCTATATTTTATCTTTGAGACAGTGGGGAGCCAAGATCTTGAGCAGGGGAGTGCTATGGATGGATGAGTGCTACGGGTGGACTTGTTTTGAGGAATGTCAATTTTGTTTGACTGTTTGAGGGATGAATTGGAGAGAGCAGACGCTGAAATGCAGGAAATCCAATTAGGAAGCTGTCATAATAATTCAGATGGCAGGTGATAAGGGCCTGAACTGGGGGAATGTCAGAAGAGGATGAATTTGAGAGTTGTAGTTTTAAAATTGATCAGTTGATAAAATTTTAAGTGCCTACCAAGTGCCAGGCATTGTGCTAAGGGTACAGAAAGAGGCAAAAGACAGTCTTTGCCCTCAAGGATCTTTTACAGTCTAGTACATGAAACGACATGCAAGCAAATATATATAAAGCTAGTTATTATTCAGAATAAATCGGAAATAAGTAACAGAGGAAAGGCACTGGGATTAAGAAGAGTTGGGGAAGGCCTTCTGTGGAGAGGGAGGGATTTTAGTTGGTATTTAAGGGAATTCAGGGAGGTCAGTCATTGAAGTGGAGGGGAAAGCATTCCAGGCACTAGGAACAGCCAGAGAAAATTCCCAGGACAGAAAGATGCAGTGTCTTCTTTATGGAAGAGGCAGGAGACCAGTGTCACTGGATTGAAGAGTATGTGGAATTTGCCTTATGATGTAGGGAGACTAGAAAGGTGAGAGAGAGCTAGGTTATGAAGGGCTTTGAATGGCAAACAGTATATGTTGTATTTAATCTTGGTGATAATATGGAGCCACTGGAGTTTATTGATTTGGGGGATGAGGAGGGGTTGACATGATTGGACTTTTATTTAGGAAATCACTGTAGTGGATACATGGAGAGTAGATATTAGTGGGAATAGATTTGAGGCAGGCAGACCCACCATCAGGCTATTGGAGTAGTGCAAGTGTGAAGTGATGAAGGCCTATACTAGAGTGATGGTAGTATCATAGGAGAGAAGAGAGCATATTTGAGAGATTTTGCAAATGTGAAACCATAGGCCTTGGGAGCAGATTGGTTATGGGGCAGAAGGGTCCGAGAGATAGCGAGGAACGCCCAGTATGACTCCTAGATAGTGAACCTGAGAGACAGGCAAGATGGTGTTGCCCTCTGTAGTAACAGGGAATGCAAGAGAAAAGGAAGGTTTAGGGGAAAAGATAATGAGTTCTGTTTTAGACAGATATTTGGACATCCAGTTCAATATGTCTGAAAGGCAATTGGACATGCAAGTTTGGAGATCACCAGAGAATTAGGGGCAGGATAGGTAAGTTTGATGGTCATCAGCCTAGAGGTGCTAATTAAATACAGGAGAACTGATGAAGTCAAGTGAAATAGTAAAGAAGGAGAAGAGAACAGGACAGAATCCTGAGGGACATCTGTGGTTAAAGGGTGATTTGGAAAAGAATCCAACAAATAAGACAGAAAAGTGATCAGATAGGTAGCAGAGAACCAAGAGAGAGTGGTATCCCACAAACCTGGAGAGCAGAATATCAAGGAAGAGAGAGTGATCAGCAGTGTCAAAGGCTGCAGAGAGGTCAAGGAGATGAGGACTGAGAAAAGACCATTGGATTTGGCAGCTAAAATGTTATTAGTAACTTGGGAGAGAATAGTTTCCATGGAACGGAAAGGCTAGAAACTGAATTATAAGGGATTAAGAAGGGAGAAAGTGGAGGCATCTAATGTGGATGATCTTTGTGAAGAAGAGTTTACTATATTACAAAGGGTAGATGAGATATAGGGCAATAGTCAGCAGGGGTCGAAGGATCAAGTGAGAGTTTGGTGTTTTTTGGGTTTTTTTTTCCAGGATGGGGGAGACATGCGTGTTTGTAGGCAATAGGAAATGAGCCAGTAAAGGGATTGAAAATAAGTGAAAGACTATTTTGGGTTTTTTTTTTTTAGTGATTTTTCCTTTTTGTTCTTTTTCTTCTTTCACAACATGACTAATGTGGAAGTATGTTTAACATGATTGTGCATGTGTAACCTGTATCACTTGGGGAGGGGAAAAAGGGAGAAAAAATTGGAACTCAAAATCTTACAAAAAATGAATGTTGGAAAGTATCTTTATATGTAATTGGAAAAAATAAAATTCTGTTTACAAAAAAATAAATGAAAGAATCAACAAAACTTGACAATTGGTTGGGATTTATATAGGTACAGAGTACAGAGGATGAAGTGGGGTTAAGTGTGGCTTGAAGGATGATGAGAATTAGATAGGAGGAAAAAGAACAATATTCAGAAAAGTAGACTGGTATTGGCTAAGGTCTATGTATAAGGGACAATGAGTAGACCAGTTTGGATAAAGTGTTCTGGGTTGGCATAGGGGAGTATTGTAAAGGAAAAAATGAGGCCAGATTGTAGAGGATTTTGAATTCTATGTTCTTACTCCTTGAAGTTGACTATTTTGTAAGCACTGAGGAGCCTTTGAAGGATTTTGAGTGAAGGAATAATATAGTGAAAAAGATCAAAGAACCAGAGGTTGGAGCTATGTAATCATTTAAAGATCTCTTCTATATTCAAGTAATACATGTCACCAAATTTATTCCAAGCAAACATAGGAGATCTTTATTTACTAAGAGGGTGGTGCAGTGGATAGAGTGCTGGGTTTGTCTGTGTTCGTCCTTCGTTTTTGAAGAAGACCATGACATCAGAGAAATGATGCCATGAATTGCACTTGACTTTGTTTTGAGTGAGGGAGGGCTGTACAGGTCACCAGCCTCATTTTCCCCTCCTGAGCCATCCGGATCCAGTGACCAGATATTCATCAGGATGACTGGAGACTGCCCAGGATGTAATGGGAAGATGTAATTGGCCTATTCAGGTACTCACTTAGAGTGAGGTAATGCCCATTCAGTGAATAAGCCTCTTTAAGAAGCAGTTGTTGTCCTTAGTCTTTGAAGAGGACCTAAATGACATCACCATGATAAAGTGAAATTTCAGTGTATCCTGTGGCTGTGGCTGATCAGACCAATACAAGCTTGGAATACTCTTCCACAGGTTGGGCACAGATAGTCCATGTGAATATTTGGAGTGGATATCCTAAATTTGCATCCTGCAGTTACTTTGTGCTATCTCAATTCTGCTTTGCTCAAAGAGCACAGCACCTTTTCTGATGTGGGCACACCATGCTGAGCAGTCCTGTGCCAGTGTCTCCCATGTTGCACAGTCAAATTCAAAGTTCTTGAGAGCGTCCTTGTATTGTTTCTTTTGGCCACCATGTGATCACCTGCCCCATGCAAGTTCTCCATAAAATGGTCTTTTTGGCAAGAGTACATTTTGCGGGGGGCGGAGCCAAGATGGCGGAGTAGAAGGACGCACGTTTACGAGCTCCGAAACCAAAGCCCATAGAATTAATGTAAAAAGAGTCCCCCATAGCTTCTGGGTGAATACAAGGTGTGCAGAAGCAGAGTGGAAGAGATTTCCGTTCCAGGGAGCCCTGAAGACCCGTCCCCAGGGTCCGGCGCGCCCTGGAAAGTAAACCCGACCCCCAGCGCTGCCCTGGCCGAGGCCGCAGAGAAGCTGATCCGAGCAGGCTTCAGAGACGGAAGCTCCAGCAGCCGGGAAAGTCCCTCCGCCCACAGAAGCTACAGGTCAGTGAGAAAGAAAGCCGGGCTGAAGGAGAGGGGAAGCGGGGCGTCTCCGTGACTCGGGCCCCCTCGGCAGGAAGCCGCGGAGGCAGAGGTGTGGGCGGCGGCTGAGGCAGCAGCGGCCCAAGACTCAGGAATCCCCCAACAGCAGGCAGGATCTTCATTACGGAAGATTCCCGCATAAAACCGGACGGAGCTGAGCCTGGGAGACGGCCCACCCCCCACCCCGCTCTGTTACTGAAGGCTCCTGCTTAAAGCCCCCAAAGGAGCGGGATTTGAGAGGCGGGCCCCCCACCCCACCCCCACCCGTTCCATTCCTGAAAGTCTCTGCATAAAACCCCCGAGGGATCAGTCTCGGAGGCAGCCCTGGCCCCACCCCAGCACCTGAACTAAAGCTCACTGATTGACAGCCAGCAGGAGGAAAGCCCATTTAAATCTCAGAGGCCAAGCACTAGCTGGGTGGATCCAGGCGGGGGTGGAAAGGAATCTCAGAAGTCAAGTAACTGGCTGGGAAAATGCCTAGAAAAGGGAAGAAAAATAAGACTTTAGAGAGTTTTTTCCAACAAATGCAAATGATCCCGACCTTCGGATCTGACGAAGATGAGGACGTATTCTTGCCATCAGGGAAAGACGTGGAGGGCGGGGCCTCAGTACCCCAGACACCCCAGGGGGGTGGTGGGTGGGCTCAGGCCCTGGAAGAGCTCAAAAAGGATTTTGAAAAGCAAGTTAGACAGGTGGAGGAAAAACTGGGAAGAGAAATGTCAGAGATGCAAGAAAAGTATGAAAAACGGGTCAATACCTTGGTAAAGGAGACCCAAAAAAATGCTGAGGAAATTAACACCTTGAAAAATAGGCTCACCCAATTGGCAAAGGAGGTTCAAAAAGCCAATGAGGAGAAGAATGCTTTCAAAAACAGAATGAGCCAAATGGAAAAAGAGGCTCAAAAGCTCACTGAATTTAATAGTTCTCTCAAAATTAGAATGGAACAGATGGAGTCTAATGACTTTATGAGAAACCAAGAAATCACCAAACAAAACCAAAAGAACGAAAAAATGGAAGAGAATGTGAAATATCTCATGGGAAAAACAACTGACCTGGAAAATAGATCCAGGAGAGACAATTTAAAAATTATGGGACTACCTGAAACTCATGATCAAAAAAAGAGCCTAGACATCATCTTCCATGAAATTATCAAGGAAAACTGCCCTGACATTCTACAACCAGAGGGCAAAATAAGTATTGAAAGAATCCATCGATCACCACCTGGAAGAGATCCAAAAAGAGAAACTCCTAGGAACATTGTGGCCAAATTCCAGAACTCCCAGCTCAAGGAAAAAATCTTACAAGCAGCTAGAAAGAAACAATTCCAGTATTGTGGAAATAAAACCAGGATAACTCAAGATCTAGCAGCTTCTACATTAAGGGATTGAAGGGCATGGAATAGGATATTCCAGAAGGCAAAGGAACTAGGACTCAAACCAAGAATCACCTACCCAGCTAAACTGAGTATAATACTTCAAGGGAAAATATGGTCTTTCAATGAAACAGAGGACTTTCAATCATTCTTGATGAAAAAACCAGAGCTGAAAAGAAAATTTGACTTTCAAACACAAGAATGAGAAGAAGCATGAAAAAGTAAACAGCAAAGAGAAATCTTAAGGGACTTACCATAAGTGAACTGTTTACATTCCTACATGGAAAGACAATATTTGTAACTCTTAAAACTTTTCAGTATCTGGGTAGTTGGTGGGACCACACATACACATGTACACGCATGCACACACATGCACACACATACAGAGATAGAGAGCACAGATTGAACTGAATAGGATGGGACCATACCTTAAAAGAAACTAGGGTAAATGGTGAGAGAGAAATGTAGGGGGAGGGAAAGGGAAAGGGGTAACTATATGTCATTTAAGAGGCAGGTAGGAGTTTTTCTTAGTGGAGGGAAAAAGAGGAGAGCTGAGAAAAAAAAAAAACAAAACAAGTTTACCCTCATCACATTTGACTAAACGAAGGAGTGAAATGCACACTCATTTTGGTATGAAAACCTATCTTACAGTATAAGAAAGTGGGGGAGAAAGAGATATTGCAAGGGGGGGGATGATGGAAGGGAGGGCAAAGGGAGGAGGGAGCAATCTGAAGTCAACACTTGGGGAGGGACAGGATCAAAAGACAGAAGAGAAACAATGAGGGGCAGGTTAGGAGGGATGGTAATCCAGTTAGTCTTACACAACACGACTATCAGGGAGGTCATTGGCAAAACTACACAGATATGGCCTATATTGAATTGCCTGCTGTCCCAAAGGGAATGGGTGGGGAGGGAGGGATGAGGAGAATTTGGAACTCAAAGTTTTAGGAACAACTGTTTAGTATTGTTGTTGCAACTAGGAAAGAAGACATACAGTTAAGGAGGAATAGAAAGTCATCTGGCCCTACAGGAGAAAAGAGAAGATGGAGACAAGAGAGGGGAGAGACGACAGAAGAGAGGGCAGATTGGAGATAGCAAAATTAGATTGCATGGGGTATTGGGGTGGGGGGAGGGGATAAAAGGGGAGAAAATTTGGAACCCAAAATTTTGTGAAAATGAATGTAAAAAATTTAAATAAATAAATAAACAAACAAACAAAAGAGTACATTTTGCATTGAAACAACTTAGCCAGCCATTGGGGTTGTGCTCTATGAAGCATAGTTTGAATACTTGGCAGTTCAGCTTGAGCAAGGACTTCAGTGTCTGGTACCTTATCCTGCCAGGTGATCCTCAGACTCTTCCAAAGGCAGTTCAAATGGAAGTGATTCAGTTTCCTGGCATGGTGCTAGTGGACTGTCCATGTTTCACAGGCATACAACAATGAAGTCAGCACAATGGCTCTATAGACCTTCAGTTTGGTAGTCAGTCTAATACCTCTTTTCTCCCAAACTTTTCTTCGGAGCCTCCCAAAAGCTGAGCTAGCTCTGGCAATGTGTGCATCAACCTCATTGTCAATGTGTATATCCCTGGAAAGTATACTACCAAGGTAAGTGAACTTATCCACAGCATTCAAAACTTCTCCATTTGTTGTAATTGAGGGTTCCATGTATGGATGGTGTGGTGGTGGCTGATGGAGTGCCTGTATTTTCTTTCTTTTTTTTTTTTAATATAAATTTATTTATTTTCACAAAATTTTGGGTTCCAAATTTTCTCCCCATTTGTCCCCTCCCCCCACCCCAATATACCCAGCATTCTAATTTCCCCTATCACGAATCTACCCTCTCTTCTATCATCCCTCCCTTCCCTTGTCCCCATCTTCTCTTTTGTCCTGTAGGGCCAGATAACTTTCTATTCCCCATTACTTGTATTTCTTATTTCCCAGTAGCAAGAATAATACTAAACAGTTGTTCCTAAAACTTTGAGTTCCAACTTTTCCCCATCCCTCCCTCCCCACCCATTCCCTTTGGGAAGGCAGGCAATTCAATATAGGCCCTATCTGTGTAGTTTTGCAAATGACTTCGATAATAGTCATGTTGTGTAAGACTAACTATATTTCCCTCCATACTGTCCTGCCCCCCATTGTTTCTATTCTGTCTTTTGATCCTGTCCCTCCCTGAGTGTTGACTTCAAATTGCTCCCTCCTCACATTGCCCTCCCTTCCACCATCCCCCCCACCCTGCTTATCTCCTTCTCCCCCACTTTCTTGTATTGTAAGATAGGTTTTCATGCCAAAAACAGTGTGCATTTTATTCCTTCCTTTAGGCAAATGTGATGAGAGTAAACTTCATGTTTTTTTCTCAGCTCTCCTCTTTTTCCCTCCACTAAAAAGTCTCCTGCTTGCCTCTTGAATGAGAGATAATTTGCCCCATTCCATTTCACCCTCTCTCCTCCCAATACATTTTATCTTATACATTTACCGTAATTTTTTTAAAGATATGATCCCATCCTATTCAATTCACTCTGTCTCTGTGTGTGTGCATTGTGTATGTGTGTGCGTGCGTGTGTATATGTGTGTGTGTGTGTGTGTGTGTGTGGTCCTACCAACTACCCAGATACTGAAAAATTTTAAGAGTTACAAATATTGCCTTTCCATGTAGGAATGTAAACAGTTCAACTTTGGTAAGTCCCTTATGACTTCTCTTTGCTGTTTACTTTTTCATGCTTCTTCTCATTCTTGTGTTTGAAAATCAAATTTTCTTTTCAGCTCTGGTCTTTTCATCAAGAATGCTTGAAAGTCCTCTGTTTCATTGAAAGACCATATTTTCCCCTGAAGTATTATACTCAGTTTTGCTGGGTAGGTGATTCTTGGTTTGAGTCCTAGTTCCTTTGACTTCTGGAATATCCTATTCCACACCCTTCGTTCCCTTAATGTAGAAGCTGCTAGATCTTGTGTTATCCTGATTTTATTTCCACAATACTGGAATTGTTTCTTTCTAGCTACTTGCAATATTTTCTCCTTGACCTGGGAATTCTGGAATTTGGCCACAATGTTCCTAGGAGTTTCTCTTTTTGGATCTCTTTGAGGAGGTGATCAGTAGATTCCTTGAATACTTATTTTGTCCTCCGGTTCTAGAATCTCAGGGCAGTTTTCCTTGATAATTTCATGAAAGATGATGTCTAGGCTCTTTTTTTGATCATGGCTTTCAGGTAGTCCCATAATTTTTAAATGGTCTCTCCTGGATCTATTTTCCAGGTCAGTTGTTTTTCCCATGCGATATTTCACATTCTCTTCCATTTTGTCATTCTTTTGGTTTTGTTTTATGATTTCTTGGTTTCTCAGAAAGTCATTAGACTCCATCTGTTCCATTCTAATTTTGAGAGAACTATTTTCTTCAGTGAGCTTTTGAACCTCTTTTTCCATTTGGCTAATTCTGCTTTTGAAAGCATTCTTCTCCTCATTGGCTTTTTGAACCTCTTTTGCCAATTGAGTGAGGCTATTTTTCAAGGTGTTATTTTCTTCAGCATTTTTTTGGGTCTTCTTTAGCAAGGTATTGACCTGTTTTTCATGCTTTTCTTGCATCTCTCTCATTTCTCTTCCCAGTTTTTCCTCCACCTGTCTAACTTGATTTTCAAAATCCTTTTTGAGCTCTTCCGTGGCCTGAGCCCATTGGATATCTATTTCGGATGTTTGGGATACAGAGCACTTGACTTCTATGTCTTTACCTGATGGTAAGCATTGTTCTTCCTCATCATAAAGGAAAGGAGGAAACATGTGTTCACCAAGAAAGTAACCTTCTATGGTCTTATTTTTTTTGCCTTTTCTGGGCATTTTCCCAGCCAGTTACTTGACTTCTGAGATTCCTCTCCACTGCCACCTCACTAGTGCTTGGGGTCTGAGATTCAGATGCTGCTTCCCAGCCTCAGGGCTTTCAGTGGTGGGCCGGCTGCTACTCAGGGTAAGATTAAAGTCAGGTTCTCAGGTTCGGGCAGGGCCGCCTCCGAGGCTCAGTTCCCTCAGGGGGTTTATGCGGAGACCTTAAGTAATAGATGCAAGCTCCTGTCTGCCTTGGGAGCCCCTGTCAGCTGCTGCCTCCCAAGGGGGCCTGAGTTATGGAGACACCCCGCTCCCCTCTCGGCCAACCCAGAAGTCTCTCTCACTAACCTGTAGTGCCTGTGGGTCACTTCACGGCCACCAGAGATTCCATCCCTGAAGCCTGCTCCGATCTGCTCCTCTTGGGTCTCAGCCAAGGCAGGGCTGGGCTCCGCTCCGGGTTCGGTGTGTGACGGACCTTTGGGGTCGGTTTTTCAGGGCTCTCTGGGACAGAAATCTCCTCCACTCTGTTGCTGTGCGGCTTACACTGCTTCAGAATTTGTTGGGAGTTCCTCTTTACAGGTAATTATGGGCTGTGGGTTCGGAGCTAGCATATGTGAATCTTTCTACTCCGCCATCTTGGCTCCTCCCCAAGTGCCTGTATTTTCTTGGCGTTAATTATTAGCCCAAAATTAGCACAGGCAGCAGAGAACTGATCCATACTTTGTTGCATCTCAGCTTCAGAGACTGCATTGAGTGCACAATCATCTGCAAACAGAAAGTCATGCACCAACACTCCCTCCACTTTGGTCTTGGCTGGTAGCTTTTTCAAATTGAAGACCTTACCATCAGTGTGGTAGTTGACCTTGATGCCGTGTTAATCCTCATTTAGCATTTGTCAACATGGCTAAAAACGTCATACTGAAAAGCATGGCAGCAAGCACACAAGCCGGTTTCATTCAGTTGCTGGCTTCTTTAAGAAGTAATTGGGAAATGGCCCTTTAATGAGCAAAAGAAAAAAACAAGTTAAGCTGGAAGGGAAAGAGCAACAGTTAGTATTGATAACGTGAAGCCTTGAGGGTCCCGAAAAGAGCTGTTAAGTGGAGTTCTGTCAGGGACCTATTGTTGTGCAATGTATGGGCTTCAGAGTGCACTGGATGTAAGGTTTGGGGAAAGATAAGAAAGAAGGAGAGAGAGAGAGAGAGACAGAGAGAGAGAGAGAGAGAAAGGAAGAAAGGAAAGGAAGGAAGAAAGAGGAAGAAAGGAGGAAGGAAGGAAGGAAAGAGGGAAGAAAGAAAGATCTGGCCTATAAACCCCAAGTTAACTGGGCCATCCAAATTTATCTTCCTTTGGAGAAGAGAAGGAAGGGGGTGGGGACAGAAGGGAGCAGATGAGCTGAGTTACCCAGCTAGCTGGATCCCCGTTCAGGCAGCTCGGTCTATACACAGGTCTGTGTTCGGAGTCAGGAAGACTCATCTTCCTGAGTTCAAGTCTGGTCTCAGACACTTACTAGCTATGTGCCCATGGACAAATTACATAACTCTATTTGCCTCAGTTCCTCTTCTATAAAATGATGAGGAAAAGGAAGTGGCTAACCACTCCAATATCTTTGCCAAGAAAACCCCAAATGGAGTCACACTGCATTTGATACAGCTGAAAAGTGACTGAATAATAATAACAACTTCTGAAAATTCAGATTAAATTTGAATTTTTGCCACAGTGGTGGCATTTTTCTGAATACAAATTTACCCACATAAATCAGTAGTAGCATAGCCTCTGTGAAGTTAGGTAAGAGTCCATGGAGGTGGTGCTATTTGAACTGGGCCTTGGAGGAGGAGGAGGATTCCAAATGGTGCATCTAGAAAGTGGGGTGAGAGAATTATTCAAGGAAGAGGACATAGCCTGAATAACAGTCTCAGAGGAAAGGAGGTGTAAGATCAGTTGGCGAAATTTAGTTCATTTAGGTCATCTAGTATAGATTATCCTTTAGGTAGTTATGAGCCATTGAAGGGTTTTTCTTTTTAATTTCAGGAGTGAATTTTGATTATAAAACACATAATTTGCATTCTTATATAAGTTTAAGTAATGTATAATTTACATATGTTTAAGTAATATATCATTTTATATATGTTCAAGTCATATATATATATATATATATATATATAATTAATAACCAACTTTTAAAAGTTGTGAGCCTTAAGCAGACAACTCTACTACTGTGAAAGCAGAGCCTAATGGAACTAAACTTTATTACTGTCTTGGGGTATCAGCTTTTTTCTTTTTTACTTGATTCCCCAAAAGAACCGTCATACCTCGTTTCTTTCTAGAGTGAGTTTAGGAACCCAGGGCCAAGGTGATCCAGTGATTTACAGCTAATGTCCCAGGGAGCAGAGCAACAAGAACAGCTGAGATTATGGATGCCTAGTGATTGGGGGCCAGAGAGGGAGGTTCACAATGAGGGGTTGCAGGTTACGAGGAGGTAGGGTGGAGAAAGGTAAGAAAGCTGCTCTGAGACCTCCCTGAAAAGTACTTATTTGTTAAAATTAGGCTAGGTTATATTAGAGTTACTTAAATATGTCCAGACTGGAGTTTGAGTAACCCAGAACTATAGTCTCTTCCCTGTTTTGAACTGCCAGCTAATAGTCGTCCTTGCTTCAGAATATCATCTGGCTACTTGAAATTTATCTATCAGTTACTTAATCTGAAAGTCCACCATTTAGAGATTAGTTGGTGTTTAATAAACTGCTTTTAAAAATGCGGATGTCTTTTGGAAAGTTTATATAACCTTTGGAGATTTGATTATCACCTTTGTGTGAATTTGTTTAATGGTCTGAATACCTCTGTAAGAGAGTTGTTGCTATGCTAAAGGAAGCTGGGTGGCAAAGTTGATAAGAATACCAGACATGGAGTCAGAAAGACTCCTCTTCTTGAGTTCAAGTGGGGCCTACTAGCTGTGTGACCCTGGGGAAGTCACTTAACCTTGTCTACCTCAGGTCCTCATTTATAAAATAAGCTGGAGAAGGAAATGGCAAACCATCTCAGTATCTTTGCCAAGAAAATCCCATGACCAAGTAGGGTTATAAAGAGCCAGACAACTAAAAAATGACTAAGCAACATTAAAGGAAGAGAATTTTGTTTGAGTGGAAGAAGGAAATAGATTTCTATTTTTCAGGTGGAGAACTCTTAAGAGGATAAAAGACCTGAGTGGAATATGGCAGGATGGAAATTTGGATAAATAGAGGATAGCATAAAGGGTACAAGGTACCAGAGAATGAGACAAAGAAGACAGAAAGTGTAGTGGAAGGGTGTCCAAAGCAAACTTCACCTACTTTAATATTTTGTCTAGTCTTAGTCTTCTTCCTTCCTTTGAGAGACAAGGTGGGAAATGGAGCCTTTCCCTGGAAAATGAAGCCAGGGAAGAGAGAAGAACTATGATCTTGTCCTGGAGATAAGGGCAGAATGAGACTGTGAAATTCTAGTTAATTTTCTAATACTCGGTCACAACAAGAGAGGAGAGCCCTTCCTCTCTCTCCTCAGACCTCTACTCATTGCCTCTACTCATTTGGGAAGTTCCCTTCTCCAAGAAGTCTTTAATACCTTCTAATATTGGAAAGCTGGCTCCAGCAAGCAGACAGGAGTATGGGGAGCCAGTCTCCTCACAGGGAAGTTGTTAGCTTTACATGAAAAAATAGAAATGGAGTTCATTTGAAATAACCTGATTCAATTGAAGATACTATTGGAAGTATTATACCTTGTGAATTCTTTAAATATAAACCTTCAGGTTTACAGGCAGCTAGGTGGCTCAGTGGATAGAATGCCAGGTGTGGAGTCAGGAAGACTCATCTTCTTGAGTTCAAATCTGACCTCAGACACTTACTAGCTGCATGACTGTGGGCAAGTCACTTAACCCTCTTTGCCTCAGTTTCCTCATCTGTAAAATGATCTGGAGAAAGAAATGGCAAGCCTCTCTCGTGTCTTTACCAAGAAAATTGGAGTCACAGAGTCATACGTGACTGAAATGACTGAACAGAATGCCTTCAGGTTTAGTAAAATGAACCTCTTCCTTAATTTATCAATTCTGTACATCTGGAATTCTGTAAAACAGGTATACTTATAGTGAGGCATACCTGAGAGGCAGCATGCTAAAGATGAAAGAGCAGTGGATTGGGTTCTGGTTTCCATTCTGCCCATTATGAACAGACTAATGTTTCGTAATATTCCCACAGCTGGAAGTGTTCTTTCCCTTCTGTGAACTGTCAGGGTATTTTGTTTAGATTTTCGCTTGTGTATACACCTTCTACTTTGTATCATATTTACTTGTAAACTCATCTTCTGTTACTAAATTCAGCAATTCAACAAACATTATTAAGTGCCTACTAGATGTAAGGCACTTTTAGACCCTGGCAATACAGAAAAGAAGAAAAAATGATTCAATCTCTGACATCATCTAAAAGAGCAATATGGTATATATAAAAATAATGTTCCAAGGTAAAATATAATTAGGGCAAAGGAGAGATACAGACCACATGTTATAAAAGAGCTTGAGGAGTTGCCATTTAGCAGAAGGATGGTAACAAGAGGTACAGAATGAGGCATCCATTTTCAGAGATGGCTAAAGTGTTTATTTGTTTTGCTTAACTGTACTTATTACCATGGAGGCCTCTATGGAGGGATGGCAGCCATTGGGAAGTGGCAATGATGTAAACCCTGGATTACACGCACCATCTGCTTCCTTGCTGTTGGACAGAGCTGGGAGAGGTTACTGGACCCCTAATTAGCTTCACTACAAATTTACTTTATCTAATCTCAACCTGGGGTTTCACTACAGCAAGGCAGTCCTTCTATTCCCAATTAATTCCTTGTCCTACTCTACAGAGACTGTTTCAGATCTTCTCATCTCCCTCATCCCTGGAATGCCTTTGCTTCTCCCCACCTCTTCTGTCTTCCCTGACTCCCTTCAAGACCTAGTGCAATTCTGTCATCTTTAGGAGGACTTTTCATTCCCCCTAGCTTTTAGTGCCTTTCTCCTGAGGTTGCTTTCCATCATCTCATGCATATATTTTGCATGTACTTAGCTATTTACATGTTGTCTCCCTCATTAGGGTGTCAGCTTATTGAGGGCAGGGAAATGTTTTTGTCTTTCTTTATACAGCCTGTATTAATCACAGTGTATGGCTTTTACTACTATAGAAGGTGCTTCATAAATGTTCATTGACTGAATATAAAAAAGAATATTGATAAAACTTTTTTAAAAATTTGAGAGACTGGTGGCTTTCACTTGGAATGATCAATCAGGAAAGGCTTCTTAAAGGAGCTAGCACCTGAGTTAAGTCTGAAAGGAAGAGAACGATCTCAAGGCGGGATGACAAAGCAGGGAGAACCACCTCTGCAAATGCTCAGTCAGGAGACTGCACAATGAGATGAGTTTAATACAGTAAATTACATGAAAAGGGAGTGGAATTAAAATTAGATGGAAAAGGTAGACTGAGGCCAGATTGTGGAGGGCATTAAGGGCCCGTTTAAGGGCTTTGTATTTTCTCCTATAGGGAACCTATAGATTTTTGAGCAGAGGTCAAATCTGTGTATTAGAAAGGTTCTTTTGGTAGTTTGGGGAAGGATGAGTTGGGGAAAGGGTAAATTGGAGGTAGAAAAGTCAGGAGGCTATTACAACTGTCTAAACAAGAGGCCGTGAGGGTTTAAAATAGGGATAGCTTTGTGAGTGTTAAGGGAGGGATTAATCCAAGAGATAATGGACTGGTAGATTTGCCAGGACTTCAGTCAGTCAGCCGTGACACATTTATTATGTGCCTACTATGTGCCAAATGCTTTCTAAGTGCTGGGAATATAAATAAAGGTAAAGGATAGTGCCTGCTTTGAAGGATCTCTCAGTCTAATGGGAGACATAACATACAGGCAACTATGTACAAACAAGCTACGTATGGGATAAATTGGAGAAAATCCAACTATCTCTAGGAGGGAAGAAGGCTTCCTGTAAAAGGTGGGATTTTAGCTAGGACTTGAAGACAACTATGAAAGTGTTTATAATGTATGATATATATATATATATTTATACATATATGAAAGCAGAAATGAAGTGAGAGAGCACTACAGGTATAGGGGATAGCCTTTAGAAATTCCTGGAATCAGGAAATGCTGTCTTATTCAAAGAGCAGCAAAGAATTGACAGCTAATTGGATTTTGCAGGAAGGAGTCTGGGGGAGAAAAAGACTAAAGGTGACTTTGAGTTTAGATGAGGAGGAAGATTGTGGTGTTGTTCAGAAAAAAAGAATTTGGAAAGAGAAATAAATGAATGAAAAAAAGAATTCATTAAGTGCTTATTCTGCACAAAGCATTGTATTAAATACTGGGGATACAAAATGAAAGTAAGTCTCACAGGAGCTCCTATTCTAATGGGGATGACAACACATATGCAAAGTTTCCATTGCAAGTCAGATGGAAAGGTCCCCTGGTCTTTATGGTGCAGTTGTAAAGCAGATGGTAATGCTTTTTCTTTAGTGTCATTTTCACTGATAAAATTATATTAGCTTCTTATGTTAGGACATTTGAAAATGCTAAGAAGGACTTTGATGCCAAAAATTTCCTTTTCTGAATCTTTTGGAGTTGTGGCTATATGGCACCTGCAGGTGCTGTTGCCAGGCTGCATCTCCATAGAGCTTGCTTCTCAGGGTGATGGCTGAGGGTCCTGGTCTGAAAGCATTGCTATTTCCAGTGCTTTTAGATTCAGGGTCCTGGGCTGTCTCCACTGGGGTCTGAGAGGAGATGGTGGTGATAGTTTGACCTGTCTGCCATCTGCTTCTCTCTGTCTTAGGGTGTGGTTTTATTGTATGTTTTTTTAGGAGGGAGAGAGAAGATGATGAATTCAATTTTGAATATTAAATTAGAGGTGTCAGTGTAGGAGATCTAGGTTACTTAGCACACAGAGATGTGACATTGGAACTTAGTAGGGGATATTGGACCTGGATCTGTCTGTCTGTCTCTCTGTCTCTTCACACACACACACACACACACACACATACAAACACAAACGCAGGCATATGTTTGAGAGTTATCCATGTAAGAGAAGTAGCACAGTATAATAGAAAGGGTGATAGTTATAGAGTTAGAAGGATTGACTTTAAACCTTGTCTTTTGTCCCTACATTTGAAGTTTTAGGCAAGTCACTTAGTTTTGGCCTTAATTTCCTTATTTGTAACATGAGGTTAGACTTAGTTCAGGGGTTCATTACCTGGGGTCTGTGAGCTTGCTTTTTAAAATATTTTGATAGCTCTTTCAACAAAATTAGTGTGCTTTGTAGTCCTATAGTTTGTTTTATACATTTTAAAACATTCTGAGAAGGGTTACCTAGATTTCACTAGCCTGCCAAAGGAATTCATGACACACAAAAATGGTTAAAAACTTCTGGATTACTTGCTCTTTCTAAAAATTCCTTACAGTTTTAAATATATAACTTTATGGAAGTGGATAACGTTACTTAGGTAGAGAAAAAAAGAGCCTAGAACAGAATATTGGCAAATGCACATAATGGTGAGGATGAATTAGTAAATGAGACTAAAGAAGTTTTTATTGTTCAGTTGTTTTTAGTTGTGTCAGAGTCTTTTATGACCCCATTTGGGGTTTTCTAAGCAAAGGTATTGGAGTGGTTTGCAATTTCCTTTTCCACCTCATTTTACAGTTGAGGAAACTCAGGCAAACAGGGTTAAATGTGTTGCTCAGTCTTACACAGCTATTACGTGTCTGAAACCAGGTTTGAACTCAGGAAGATAAGTGTTCTTCACTCCAGGATTGGCATGCTATCCATTGTGCCACCTAGCTGCCCAGACTAAGACGTAGCAGAAAGGAATGAAGAGAACTGTATAAACATAATAAATTTGACACTAAATAAAGCTGGACCAAATTGGTCCAGGAAAAAGATGTGTCATGGAACCCAAGGGAGAAGAGGTCATCAAGAAAGGAGAATAGTGAATGATGTTATATAGTACAGGAAATTCAAGAATTCTAAGGTCTTGAAAGAAGGAATATGTTTTATTTGTTTTCATGTTTCATTCAGTGCCTTCAATAAATATCAATTGAATTGGTGACCTTGGACAAATAATTTTAGCTCTCTAGATTTAACTTTTCTTATTAACAAGTTAAGGAATTAAATTCAGTTATCTTTAATATGCTTTCCTTCTATGATTCTATGTTAACCACTTCTGACTTGTGGGTAAGAGTGATTTATGTTTGTTGAGCATCTGTTTTTACACTGGACACCCTGTTGGATCCTCTGGAGCATACAAAGAAGTTTGAGATGTAGAGACCTGGGAGGAATTTATCTGTGAGGCTTACCCATAACAGCATCCCTGGTGAATGTTGCACAGGGTTTTGGTGACTCTGAAACAGAATAGCTGAAGATCAGCTGAAGCAGAAATGTGAGACTTGGAAAGGGGGTAAGTGAGATACCTACCAAGTTCCATCTTGAAGATAGTAGCTACATGATTTGACCCAACAAGTTCCTAGAACTTAGGGTAGCTAGTAAGGATTGTGGAGAGGAGAAGACCCAGATACTATATTGATGGGGGCTTCTTTGGGATTAATTTTTAAATTTTATTTTTATTTCTTAAAAAATACTTATTTTTAGTTTTCAACATTCACTTCAACAAAATTTTGAGTTCCAAATTTTCTCCCCATCTGTCCTCTCTGCCCATCCCAAAGACAGTATCTATTCTGATTATCTCTTCCCCCAATCTGCCCTCCCTTCATCATACCTCTCCCTTCTCTCATCCCCTTCCACTGCATTTTCTTGTAGTGCAAGATAGATTTCTGTACCCCATTGCCTGTATGTCTTATTTCCCAGTTGCATGTAAAAACAATTTTTAACATTCATTTTTAAAACTTTGAGTTCCAACTTCTCTCCTTTCCTTCCTCCCCACCCATCTTCACTGGGTAGGCAAGCAATTCAATATAGGTTATACATGTGTAGTTATGCAAAATACTTCCATAACAGTCATGTTGTGAAAGGTTAACTATATTTCCTTCCTTCCTTTCCTGCCCCTCCCATTTATTCTATTCTCTCCTTTGATCCTGTCCCTACTCAAAAGTGTTTACTTCTAATTATCCCCTCCTCCCATTTGTCCTCCCTTCTGTCATCTCCCATATCCTCACTTAGCCCCTTCCTCCCTACTTTCCTGTAGTGTAAGATAGATTTTCATTCCAAATTGAGTGTGCATGTTATTTTTCCTTAAGCCAAATATGATAAAAAGTTCACTCTTTCTCTCTTGCCTCTTTTATGTTTCTCCCTTTCTCTTTTCAATGTATTCCTCTCTCACCCCCCTGTTCCCTCTGTCTGTGTGTATATAATCCCTCCAATTACCCTAATACTGAGAGAAGTCTCAAGAGTTACAAATACTATCTTTCCATGTACTAATGTAAACAATTCAACTTTATTAAGTCTCTTATGATTTCTCTTTCTTGTTTACTTTTTCATGCTTCTCTTGATTCATATATTTGAAAGTCAGATTTTCTATTCATCTCTGGTTCTTTTCATCAAGAATGCTTGAAAGTCCTCTATTTCATTGAATTACCATTTTTTTTCCCCTGAAGTATTATACTCAGTTTTGCTGAGTAGGTGATTCTTGGTTTTAATCCTACCTCCTTTGACCTCTAGAATATCATATTCTAAACCCTCCAGTCCCTTATTGTAGAAGCTGCTAAATCTTGTATTATCCTGATTGTGTTTCCACAGTACTTGAATTGTTTCCTTCTGACTGCTTGCAATATTTTCTCCTTGATCTGGGAAGTCTGGAATTTGGCTACAATATTCCTATGAAAGGTTTCCTTTTAGGATCTCTTTCAGGAGATGTTTGGTAGATTCTTTCAAAATCTGTTTTACTCTCTGGTTCTAGAATATCAGGGCAGTTTTCCTTGAAAATTTCTTTAAAGATGATGTCTTGGCTCCTTTTTTGATCATGGCTTTCAGGTAGTCCCATAATTTTTAAATTGCCTCTCCTGGATCTATTTTCCAGGTCAGTTGTTTTTCCAATGAGATATTTCACGTTGTCTGCTACTTTTTTCATTCCTTTGGTTTTGTTTGGTAATTTCTTGATTTTTCATAAAGTCATTAGTTTCTGTCTGCTTCTTTCTAATCTTTAAGGAATTATTTTGTTCAGTGAGCTTTTGTAAGTCCTTTCCCATCTGGCCAATTCTGCTTTTTAAGGCATTCTTCCTCTCATTGTTTTTTTGGTTCTCTTTTGCTTTTGGGGTTAGTTTATTTTTTAAAGTGTTATTTTCTTCACATTTTTTGTGGTTCTCCTTTTAGCAAGTGGTTGACTTGGTTTTCTTGATTTTCTTGCATCTCTCTTATTTCTCTTCCCAATTTTTGCTCTTATTTCTCATACTTGATTTTCAAAATCCTTTTTGAGCTCTTTCATGGCCTGAAACCAATTCATATTTTTCTTGGAGGCTTTGCATGTAAGAGCTTTGATTTTGTTGTCTTCTGTGGTATATTTTGGTCTTTCTTTTCACCAAAGTAAGATTCTGTGGTCTGTTTCTTTTTCCAGTTTTTGCTCCTTTCCCCACCCATTTACTTGACTTTTGAGCTCTTTGTCAAGATAGTTCTTTGCTTCCAGTGGTGGGGAGGGAGGGATTATACTGTCAGTTGCTCGATCCCCCCTCAATCTGTTGTCCTAAAGCTCCAGAAACAGCCACTGCCCCTGCACCTGCTGCTGCTGTGCAGGCTCTACCACCCCTCTGCTGCCCTAGGACTGGATCTAGACTACTCTACTCTCTCACACAGGTCCCACAGATTTTTTCCACTGACCTTCCTATTTGTCCTTGGTGTTTTGGGGTTGTGAAGTCTGGAAATTGCTACAGGTGTCAGAGATTCAGTTCCCCCATGGCCTGCCCAGGTCCTGTCTATGCCTGTGGGGACCTACACTAGACTGCTTTCTGCTAGTAGAGCAGCATGATCGACATCTGCCATCAGCCTTCCAGGATGTCTTGGGCTGGAGATTTGCTTCACTCTGTCATTCTGTGGGTTCTGCAGCTTCAGAATTTATTTAGAGTAATTTTTTTATAAGTATTTGGCTGGGCTTGGGGTAGAGCTGTAGCACATCAGTGCTTTTACTCTGCCATTGTGGTTCTGTCCCCCCTTCTTTGGAGTTTTAACTCAGAACTCTCAGCTATAGGCATGTGAAACTTACCCCCAAGGAGTTTATAGTCTAGTTGGAGGGATGAAGCATACATGAAATGAAATAACCAGAGTTTAATACTGAGGCAACTTGGTGGCACAGTGGCTACATCACCAACTCTGGAGTTAGGACGAACTAAGTTCAAATTCAGCCTCAGACATTTATTAGCTGCGATCTTGGCAAGTCACTTAACTCTGATTGCCTCCCCCCCTACAAAAAACCCCCCAACAAAACAACAAGTTGTATGTATCTCAGAATCCATAGGGAAAGGGGGAAAAACTGAAACATTCCCCCCTCACCTCCATCCAACAGCAATGTGTGTATATGTGTCTATATAATGTCCAGATTTTGCATAGACCCTTGAGTAATAAATTGTGATATAGCCACTGAGTGGAAAGGAATGGTGGAAAAATCACTGGATTTGGAGTCAGAGGACCTAAATTAAAATCATATCTTTTTTGCTTATTACTTGTATGACCTTAGACATATCATTTTACCTGTGTCTTGGTTCTCACATGCAAAGTGGGGAGGGAGTAATTTAGATGACCACTCCTTCCTGATTCTAAATCTTATGAACCTTCTATTAGTATAACATTTTTCATACCGTGAAGCACTTTCATAGACACCTCACTTGATCGTTAAGTTGTCCCGTAAGAGTAGGTTTGGTAGGTTTTATTAGTTCTATTTTACAGACAAGGAAAATGTTTCTTAGAGAGGCTAATGATTTGTTGAAGGTAATATACCTTGGAAATGGCAAAAGAAGAATTTGAAACTAGCTTCTAAGATCATAGATTTAGAGTGGGAAGGGACATTAAAATGGTTAGGCCAACCGTCACATTCTGCAGATGAGAATCTGAGATCCATGGGGGTTCAGTGATTTGTCCAAGTCTGTGGAGGTGGCATCAGATGAATGAGTTCAGCCTAGGTACATGGACACAAAAACTTTATATATACATATATATAAAAATATACATATTACATACCTATATATACATATCTATATCAGTCAATGCTCTTTATTTACATCATCATCTCTTTCTTGAAGTCTTCAAGAAAAAGCTGAATGACCACTTACCAGTTATGTTGCTGAGTGGATCTCTTTTCAGCCAATGCATTCCTTCTAACGCTTTGATTCTCTCAAACCAAAGAAGGGCTGGGTGACTACATGTCCACCAGCACAATACAGAGAATTTCTGTGTAAGTCCAGGTTGGACTGAGTGGCTTTTTAGGTTCCTTCCATTTCTGAATTCTGAGGTGTTTGGATGAAGACAATGAAAGATCCTGTTGTAAGTTCTTCATCACGAAAGTTTAGCTTTCTTATGATTGCATTGTAGAAAGATTAACCTGGCCTGATTGGAAGAAGAAGGAACAGAGGCAGAGTCCAACTAAGATGATGTTGAAATACTTGGGGATGATTCTTCCCGTTTCTCAAAATCTGCATCTTCTGTAGAGATCACACCCAACTAAATGCATTTCTCTGTTGTTTTCATTTAACATGATATTAAATTCATCTTATTAAAATGTCTTAAATATTTCTGTCTAGAGCAGAGGTGCCAAGTTTTTTAGTAGTGGACCACATGATCAAAAATCCATATGTGTGTGGGCCACATGAATTTAATCATATAATTAATTACATTCAACTTCAATTATAATTACTAATTGCTCCAAGCCTGCTAGCAAGACACCTGGCAGCAGTCAGTTACACAACAGCAGTTGGCAGGTGGTTAGGTCCTACTAGTTCCTATGTGCTAGCTAATTAGGTAAAAAAAGAATTTTTTTTGCTAAAAATTTCAGGTGGGCTGCATCCTTCTCCCCCTCAGGTGGGCAACTTTTGGCCTGAGGCCACATGTTGGCCATCATTAGAGAGAACTGATCTCTGTTTACTTTTAATCTTTTAAATCTTTTGTTAAATGCTTCATACAGGTTCAACCAACTATCCAACTTAAATGAAAAGGTGTTTAAATGTATCTGATGATTCTATTAAATAGGATAGTCATTTGTCATTTTAATCAGTGTAGAATTATTTCTGGTTTACTTTAAACTTGAGCAACCTCAATTTATTTTGATACATCTCTGGTATCTTGGCAGATTTGATTCTTGGGAATAATATTTGTCTAAATACTCTGTACCTTGCCTTTGCTTTAAAAACATTTTGGTCTTGTTTGCATTTAGAAAGATAGGATAATTTACTATGCAGTTATTGGAAGGATGACATATTGTCTGTTAGTCTCTTCAAGGTTATTGGTTACTTTGTGACAAAGACTTATTTCTAAGTTCCAGTCAGCAATTTTTGGATACTTAAAAAATATCCTGCCTTATTAGTCTTCTTTCTGTTTACTTCCATCCCTAAGAACTCTTTCCTGTTGATGTTAGATCAAATCTAATGTCAGTATATTTCCTTTTTTTATTTTTTAAAGAAAGAAGCTTTCTTGGTTTCTATTTTAGAAATTTCTGACTGAAAAACTGTATTATTTGATAAGGGCCATATTCTGAAATATTGAGGTTTTAGAGGAAAAGTGTAAAAAGTTGTAGATTTCTGACATAGTCTTGACATGCTGTCTTTTTCTTGAAAAAAAAAAATTTTATTAATGCTTTTTGGTTTTGTATCACAGACATTTGGGGATTTCTTTCCTCCTTCAAAACTTTCTTTCTCCATAAAAAAAATAAGTAAAACAATGGATTCAATCCTTTTAGTCCCCCATCTCTGCAGAGTGGAGGGCAGAATCTTTCTTTATCTGTTCTATAGTATCAAAATTAGCTATTATAGTTATTGAGAAGTTAGCTTCTTTTTAGTGTTATTTCTATAACATTATTATAGCCATTGTATATATTGTTCCTCTGATTCTGTTACTGACTCTGAATTATGCAAGTAGGACTACATACAAAGATAGAAGGAGCAGGGGAATGGGTGTCACTTAACTTGACTCCTATCTAAACTAGTCAGAAGAGATTATACACACACACACACACACACACACACACACACACAGGTACACGCGCGCTTTGATGTAGAAATTAATTTAACCCAAATGGGATACATATAAATATACGCATAGGAAGATAGGAAAGGGGAATATAAAAGGAAAGGCAAATTCAGGGAGGCATTTATTATAAGCAAAACAAACCCTAAGCTTGGAAAGGAGATAATGAAAAGAGTAATAAAAAGAGAAGAGGATAACTTGAAGTAAGCAAGGGAAGATGAATATAGAGAAGAAAAAGTGTAAGAATAAAACAGAGGGAAATGAGCAATTAACCATCATAACTGTGAATTGGATGAACTTACCCATTAAATGAAAGATGTTTGTAAAATGAACTAGAAATCAAAATCTTACAATATGTTGTTTGCAACAGACCGACTGGAAACATTAAAACAGTTAAAATAAGGGGTTGGAGCAAAATTTATTATGCCTAATGTGAACATAAAAAAGCAGGGGTAGCGATTGTGATTTCAGACAAAGCAACAGCAAAAACAGATTTGATTAGAGATAGAGGGAAGCTATTTTGTTGAAAGGTAATATAGACAATGAATTTATTTCAGAACTTAATATGTATTCATTCATATGTATAACTTGTAAATACTTAAAGGAAAAACTGAATTATAAAGAGAAATATGTAATAAAACTATAATAACAGATGATCTTAATCTGTTCTTATCATCTACAGATAAAGCTAACCTAAAGATAAACAAGAAAGATGTTACAGACTTGAATAGAATTTCATAAAAATTAGATATGATAAACCTCTGGCCATTACTGAATTAAAATAGAAAAGACTATGCATATTTCTGAATTGAGGCCAGCCCCTTTACAAAAAATGTTCATGTTTTAGGACATAAAAATCTCACTAATTCAGAAAAGCAGAAAGATCATATATATGCTTTACTGATCACAATGAAATAAAATTATATTAAAGGCCATTGGAAAAAGTATTTTTAAAATGAGCTAGAGACAGAATGATTAAATGTTAAAGAATTATTGAGTCAAAGAACAAATTACAACAGTGAAAGGTAATTTTTGTAAAGATAATGACAGTAATGAGACAACATTCCAAAATGTGGAGGGGGTGTAAATTTTATATCTCTAAGCATTTTCATTAACAAAAAAGGAGAAAGAACACATTAATGAACTGAAAATGCAACTAAAAATACTAGAAAATCAGCAAATTAAAAGCTTCAATAATAATTCTTAAAATGAAAGAAGCTAACACATTTCAAAACAAAAAAATTGAATTACTAAATAAACCTAGGGACTTTTTTTGGTGGGGAGGAACAATAAAAATAAATAAACCACTAGCTAATTTGATCAGCAAGAAGAAAACCAGCTTATCAGTATCAAAAATAAAAAGGAAAATCCACAACAAATGAAGAAATAAAGGATGTTATTAGAAATAATTTTTTCTGAACTGTGTGCCAACAACTTAAATATTTATTTTTATTTTAAAAATATTTTATATTTTTCTAAATTAATATTCATAATATGGGACAATTCACAATATGTAACTCCCTATAGATTGGCAACTTGTCTGTCACTTAAAAAGTACACTGGAACATTCAGATAGTAAGTGTTATAAGATGGTTGGACAGACAAAAGACCAAGAGACAAGGACAGAGAGAGAGAAGGAGACAGAGAGATATTAATATTTAGAAGAATTTAAAATGCCAAATTAACAAAACAACACAAAATCTAAACAGCCCAGTTTCAGAGAAGAAATTGAACAAGCCACACAAAAGTGAACATCTTAAGAGGTGGAAAAATTCTAGGATTAGTGAGATTCACAAGTGAATTCTCTTAAATATTCAAATAATAATTAATTCCAGTGTTACATAAATAGGTTGTAAAAATAACAAAAAAGGTGGGGAGATCCTACCAAATTTTGTACATGGCATAAATATAATCTTGATCCAAAAAAATAAGAAGAGAAAAATAAAGTAACATAGTTGCAAAAAATTTAAATAAAGTTTAGCAAAAATTATGACCAAGCTGGACTTATACCAGAAATGTAGGAATGGTTTAATACTAGGAAAACTAAAAATGTAATTAACTCTATTAATAACAGAATTTACAAAAATTCAATTATATGATTATATCAAAAGATGCAGAAAAATTTTGACAGCTACAACACCCATTTCTGTTAAAAATAGAATAACATAGGAACAAATGGACCTTTCCTCAAATGATAAATGGTATTTATCTAAAATCAAAAACTATTATAATTATAAAAGAGCTAAAAAAAACTGGGATCCTTTCCAGTAAATTCAAAGGTAAAACAAGGATATTTTTTTTACCACTTCGATAAGACTTCCCAATAGCATGTAAAAAGGTAATCAGCAAGCATAAGGCATTGATTGAGTTGGACATGGCTCAGTTTTCTCTGCATTTGCCTGGTTAGCAGCACATCTTTTACTTCTACCTCTTGGAACCCTACTTCCTTCCTTCCTTTCATTCATTCGTTCATTCATTCTTTCTGGGAGAAGCCTTTCTTGATTCCCTTCCTGCCCTAGCCTAGTTGCTAAGGCTCTACCCTCCCACCACTGAAATGACTTAATATTTACAAAGTATGTATTTTGTTTTTGTCTTCATATCCCCAGTGCTTTGCACCTGGTAGTATTTAGAAAATTCTTGTGGAAAGAATGACCTCATTTGAACCTTATACAAAAAACCCTGAGAGACGGGTACTCTAGCTAATATTATTATTATTCCCATTTTACAGAGAAGAAAACTTACATTCAGAAGCCAAATGACCTCACCATGATCACAATGTAAAAAACCTGAGATAAATTCCTGGTTCCCTCTTTTACTAGTTGTGACTCAGTGGTCACCTGAGATTTTTCAGCTGTAGGTTCTCCCTCTCTTCTGTGGGGTTAATGTTACTTGCACCACCCATTTCACGTCATTGCTGCAATGACCAGGTCAGATAATGTGTATGAGACACTTTGTAACTGCTGTAAAGAACCTAGATGTTAAATTTCAAGTAGTACTGATCCATGAAATATTCATGAAATACATTTTGTGTGCTGAAATGATTTTTACTTAATAGAATACAAGAATTGTAGATCCAGAGCTGGGAAGGAACTTGAGGTCATCTAATTCAACTCCTATCTTTGAGATGAGGAAACTGAAGCCCCAACTTAGGTCCTGCGATTCCAAGTTAAGTGCTTTTTCCACTGCAGTCCCTTAAGTGTTGTCTCTTTTTAGGACCCTCTAGTTATTTCTTTGTTAGTAAATAAAATAATTTAAAATATTTTTAGTACTAAATAATTCTGTAAACAGTGTTCTTGAAGAAGCAGCATTCAGGAGACAAGGGTTCTAGCTCTCTGAGTCCAAGCAAGTTATTTAAGCTTCTCTGTTGCTCACTATCTGTGAAGCCTTGTTGTGAAGGCCAGTTGAATCATGTTGGTGAATATGCTTTGAGCAGTGTAAGGCACCATCCCTGTGTCAGGTACAGTAATAGTACTTTCAGCATAATAAAGCATCAGAACATCCATTACAAAGTCACAGATAGACGGCTTGTAGCAGGTTCCAACTATTGGTGAAGAGAATCAGGAGTTGATAACTTTCATTAAGTGACTTAGCAACTATAGATTATGCTTATTATATTTGTTGGTTAAAAAAAGAAATAGGGAAATACTTCTCAATGGATATGGTAAAAGAACAGGAATTAACAGTTCTCGAAAGAAAAATTGTGGGCTCTTAACAAAAATATGAAAGAACACTCCAAATCATCAGTATTAAGAGGACTACAAATAAAGACAATGCTGTGATTTTCTGTGTTCCAGTAATTCATCAAAAAATGACAAAAAGATGAGAATAGTCAATGTTGGAGGGGCTGTGAAAAGCCAGTTCACTAATGCCATGCACTCTTTGTGGAACTATAAATTGGTCTAACTGTTCTGGAAAGCAATTTTAAATTATGTTAAGAAAGTTATTAAAGTGTGAATGTTTTCTTCCAACTTTAAATAAGATGGTTTCCAGCTTTTCTATTTTTCCCTGAAGACAAAAGAGAAAATGTGCTAAACTTGCAGGGAAAGAAATGGATTCACATTAGATGTAAGGATGATCTCCCTAGTTTTAGTTGTTAGGAATAGTATTTCTTTACATAGGGTTGCCCATCCTATTGGAAAGTTCAATTTATAAACAATGGTTTTTCTTGAAAGCTGAGATAAATCACATGATTTTTGAGGTACTTTACAATTTCTTATAAGAATTCAGACCACCAGTATATGGTACAAATGTGTTGCAGATGGTTTTGGTTGTGTCTAATAATATTAAACACGGCAAATATTTAAACTAGTTTTAGGACTGTGCAGCTTTAGACAGCATTTAAGAATGAATCCAAATCAGCAGGTGTTTAACTTCCACAAAAATATGGCTTGTTTTTTGAAGAAATTTGTCATTCCATAACTTGCTTCTCTATCAGAAACAGCTGTATCCAAATATTGCTTGGCAATATCCAAATTGTTGGCAAATTTATTTCAAACGCAGGAAGCAACTCCCGATTCATGTTTTTGATTTATATAAACAGTTGAGACATTCAAGCTATCCACAAACCATTTGCACTAAGTCTCACTGTCTAAATCTGATCATTTAAAATTGTCTTTGAATTTTATATAAAAACACATAAGTGACAATTTAAAGTTTTTGAATTATCTTCTCTCTCTCTCTCTCTCTCTCTCTCTCTCTCTCTCTCTCTGTCTCTCTCTCTCTCTCTCTGTCTCTCTCTGTCTCTCTGTCTCTCTCTCTCTGTCTCTCTGTCTCTCTCTCTCTGCCCCCCCCTCTCCTGGAATAAATTTCAGAAGGGACTCCAGAAGACTTGATTCAGGTCCTGGATCTTCCACTAATTTACTGTGTAGTAACAGACAAGTGTCTTAACTGCTTAGGGTTCAGTTTCCTGATATATAAAATTTAGGGTTGAGGTAGATGATCTCCAAGGTTCCTTTCAACTCTGTTTTCATCCTGTTTCCTTACAGCATATTTTAGTGGATCTTTGCTGTAGGGAAGAAAGAACTGATCTGAGGAACACTCGTTTTTCTGGATCTCTGTCAGTCCAAATTCCTTTGCAGTTTCTTTTTTAGTGAGGGTAGGACAGGGAGTAAGTGAGAGACATTGCTAGAAAATATTAGTGTCACTTGCTTGAGGAATCCTCTATTAAGTTCCAACTCTGATGCCTCATTATGGTGTGGAAATGACTCAATTCTTGAAGGCCACATTAGTGGAGTGCATCCTCCGTTTGGTATGACAAAGCCAAAATTAGACAACTCAAGGAAGATCATGATAGTGGATGGGTTGTCTGTTGTCGGAGGATGGCTTAGCTAAATTCAGAGATGCTCATCACCTGATGAATTTTTCAGCCATAACTTTTGATGACCCAACTACTCAATTGTAGAGGGGTATCTGATTTTGTAGGAGTATAACCCTTATAAAATCATAGATCCTTGAAGTAAGCACTAAAATATTCTCAAGTGATAACTTTGAAAGGCTTTAATGGTTTAAAAAAATGAATATGTTCAGTATTTTGTGAGACTAAGTCTCCTTGTATAAACAACTACTATGGTAGATACAAAGATTATAAAGACATGCTCCCTGCCTTCAAAGAAAATTTCAGTTTAGTTAGAGTAGTATGTAATATGTTAATATAGTATCATGGAGTGTTAGAGCTATATAGAATCATAAAGATTTAGTCTTGACCTTGTTATATAGTTAAGAAAAATAAGGGCCAGAGAGACAGCTAGGTCGAGCAGTTGACAGAGCACTGGACCTGGAGTGAGGAAGACTTGGACTCCACTCCTGCCTTAGATACTTACCAGCTGTGTGACCCCGGTGTTTAACTTCTGTTTATCTCATTTTCCTCAACTGTAAAATATGAATAATAATTAATAATAATATATTTATTATATAATGTATATATTATCTATCATAATAATAACAAAATAGGAATAGTAATAATATCCCCACAGTTGTTATGGGGATCCAGCGAGATATTTCTAACGTGCTTAATGCAGTGCCCGGCACGTACAAAATACTGTATAAATGTTTATCCTGTTCTTCTTCCCCTTCATTGATTTGGCTGAGGTCAGCAATTCAGTTCAGCGTTTATTGAGGCTTATCTCACACTCTTGTAGGCTGGAAAGCAGTCACAAGTAAGACAATGTCCATCCTTTCAGGGGCAGCTAGGTGGTGCGGTAGAGAGAATCCCAGGTCTGGAGACAGGAAGATTCATCTTCCAGAGTTCACATCTGGCCTCCAGACACTTACTAGCAAGTGGGCAAGTCACTTCACCCTGTTTGCCTCTGTTTCCTCATCAGAAAAATGAGCTGTTGAAGAAACTGGCAAACTCCACCATTATCATTGCCAAGAAAACCCCAAATGGGGTCATGAAGAGTTAGACACAACTGAAGCAACTAAACAACCATCCTTTCAAGGAGTGTACAGTCTAGTGAGTTTGGACTGGGACATGTAATATACAGGAGGATTGTAAAAGTGATGCAAGAGAGAAAATAAGTTCAAAGAGGATGGGATCACTCTTATGAGGCTATCAGGGGAAGCTACTTCGCAAGGTAAATCTTTGAGCACAAATTGGAATGTCATTTCTCTACTTCCAGTTATTCGTTTTCTACTACATTGTTACCTCCTTAATGTGTAATGGATATCTCTCATTTAAGTAGCAGAATTAAAAAGTGAGGTTGATTTGACTGAACTTAAGTGAGTAATTAGACAAGAATACAAGAACTAACATTAATTATGATATGTAATTAATTCACAAATTAAAGGTTTAAACAAGTGTTACAGGACTTAGGAATGGGGGTGGAAACAGTTGGGAAGGCTTTGCAGAAGAGGGAGGAATTTGAACTAGGTCTCAAGAAATGGGTAGGATTTAGATAGAAATCAGAGGTGGGAGAGGGAATGCCAGATGAACTGAGTGAAATGAGCAAAAATGTAGAGAAAGGAAAGAACTAAATTTTAATTCAAGAAGCTCTTACAAGATTAACATAGCTAGTTTGCAATTATGACTGAATATTGTGCAGGTATAACATTAAAAGAAATGAAAACTTTCTGCTATTTCTCACATATTTTAAGTGCTTTTTTGTCTCCTTTCCTCCTCTCCAACTCCTGGACTTCATCCTAGTGTGGAGGTGACCCTGTGCTATTGATGACTATGTCAGCCAAGTTACAAGGCTCTGGCATGTTCTGCAAGAGAGGGAAGATTTCAGCAGTTTCATGGTGAGGAGCCTCACTACTGTCAAGGCAACAGTACTTACCTGACTTGGTCATCAAAACAACTGATAATCTGTCTCCAGGACCAGAATTTGCCAAAGTCTATCTCTTTTTGCTATAATCTTTTATAATTCTGTACCATCAAGGAGTTTCTAAAGTAATGATAGAAATTTATGTTTGTATAGCATTTTCTAGTTTGTAAAGTGCTTTCCTCACAAAAACCTTGTGAGGAATAGAGTGCAAGTTATATTATTCTCATTTTATAGATAAAGGGACAGAGGCTAAAGGACTTGTTCTTCTTGATACCAGAATGTAGAACTTAGAAGAGATGGAAGTTTTAAATAAGCTTGTGGTCAGGAAAAACTTCCTAATATTCTAAAATGGATTGGACTGCCTTGGAGTTAGTAGGTTCCCCTTCACTGGAGATCATCCCACAGAGGCTGGCCGGCCATTTATTGTGTTTTAGAATGAATTCATGTTCCTCTACAGGCAGGATTAGATCTTGGAGGTCTCTTCTAACTCTGAAGTCATTGATTCTCTGATTTGTCCATGATCATAATCAGTTTCCCAAATTCGTTTAACACTCTGTCTCCTGTATCATATAACTTCTCAAACAGCAGCTATTTATTTTTTCATTTTCATTTTTAAATATATTTTCTCCCCCCTTCCCCCCCATTACATGTTGAAACAACTTTTTAACATTTGGATTTTCTTTCTTTTTTTTTTTTAAGTTTTGAGTTCCAAATTTTATCCCTTCCTCTTTCTCTTCTTGCCCTCCCTGAAATAGTGAGCAATCAGATATAGGTTATACATGTGCAATCATGTAAAACATTTCCCTATTAGTCATTATGTACAAGATGACTTAAATAAAAGAAAAAGAGTAGAAAAAAAGCAAAAATTAGTATGCTTTCACCTATACTCAAACAATATCAGTTCTTTCTTTAGAAGTGGATAGTATGCTTCATTATTTGGTATTGTCTTGGATCATTGTATTGCTGAGAATAACTAAGTCATTCATGATTCTTCATCGTACAATATTGCAGTTACTGTGTACAACATTCTCCTGGTTTGGTTCACTTCACTTTGCATCAGTTCATGCATGTCTTTCAGGTTTTTCTGAAATCATCCTGCTTGTCATTTCATATAACACAATAATATTCCATCACAATCATGTACCACAGCTTGTTTAGTCATTCCTCAGTTGATGGGTATCCCTTTGATTTCCAATTTTTAGCCACCATAAAAAGAGCTGCTATAAATATTTTTTTTGTAGAACTAGGTCCCTTCACCCCCCCCCCTATTTTTTTGATATCTTTAGGACATAGACCTAGCAGTAGTATTAAACAGCAGTTATTTCTAAGGTGCTTGAAAGTTAACAAAATACTCTTTCCATAATCTCTCTTAGGTGGTTGTAGTTATTCCTGTTTTACAAACGTATAAACTGAAGCTAAGAAAGGTTAAGTAAGTAGTTATATGTAATAGGCAGAATTTTAGTCTTAGATGCTCTTTCTGCCGTCCCCATCTGTTTCTACTTGCCAAGGTCACATAGGTAGTAAATATTAGAGCAGAAATGTGAAGTTATGGTTAGAGCAGACATTTGAACTCAGGTTTCCCAAGTGAGCCCCGGTCTAGTTGGAAACCCATGATTTTATTTTTTATTGACAAATTTTATTTTAATAAAACAGACAAAAATTTAACAAAACCCACAAATGCTCCTCAAGAAATGCCCCAAAATTCTGAATGTATATAATAAGACACTCCTATTATTTCCCTGTTTATATTTTAAAAGTAGAAAAGCCAAATATTTTAACTAAAATGAACTAATGTTATTCCACAAGTTTTGGAAATTATGTAAATCAGAAGAGGTTCATTGGTTTAGAAGACCAAGATTTAAAGACCAGGCTGATTAGCTGGAAAAAAATCTAGGAAAGCCACAAATATAGAACTTTAGAGCTGGAAGGGGCCTCAGAGAACTTGGTCCTATCATTTCACAGTTGAGGATATTAAAGCCTATTGAGTTTAAATAAATTCTGCAAGGTCACTCCAGTAATTGCAGTAAAGCTATAACTACAGCTGTTGTCTGCTGAACCCCAGTACAGTACTCTTCCTGCTACATCACACTATCTCTGTATCTGATCCTGTCTCTCAGCTCTTTCCCAGCCCAATTACGCATGAGGATTATGCTTTCCCCAGCTCCAAGAAGTTGCAATATGCTACTAACATGGTCTATGATCTCTTGGGTGTGGCCCATTTATGCCTCTCAACTTGTTAATCTTGTCCATGTCATTGTATCAGTCTTCTATAAATGAACAATTGATCATTAAGCATTAATTAAGCACTTACTATATGCCAGGCACTGCACTAGATATGGCCAGCTAGGTGACTCAGCGGCTAGTTCATTGGGCTTGGAATCATGTCCCCAAACACTTATTAGCTGTGTGACTCTGGGCAAGTCACTTAACCATTTTTGTCTCAGTTCTTCATCAGTATAATGAGTCAGAGAAGACGTGGCAAACCCCTCTAGTGTCTTTGTAAGAAAATCCCAAAATGGGTCTATGAGGAGGAGTTGGACATGACTGAAGTGACAGCAAACAAGAAGTACTAGATGGAGGGGTTTCAAAAATGGAAATGGTACGCCTGCTTTCAGTGAACCTACATTTCATTAAGGGAGAGAACATACACATATTTAAGGATGTACAACATAAATACAAGATAGTAGAGACATTAGAGCTCAAATCAGGAAAGAACCTGCATAAAAGGTAGCTGAACCTTGAAAGAAACAAAAGCTTCTAACATCTGGAGGTGACGTGCAGTCCTGGCAGTGGGGGCAAGTGAGGTAAAGGCTCTGAGGTGGGAGATAAAAATTTTTGCAGCATTGCGTTTGGAGAATAAGAAGGTCAGGTTGGCTAGACCATAGTATGTGTATGCAATAATGAGATGACTGGTTATTAAAAGACTTTAACTGCCAGGGGAGCTTGATTTGATCCCACTTGTTAGAGGGAACCATTGGAGTTTGAGCAGAGGTGCCTTACTTCCTAAAATATGGACTTACTGTATTTTAGGGAAAGTATTTTGGCATCTGTGTGAAAGATGACAGAAAGAAACTTGTCACAGGGAGATCAGTTAGGCTCTGCTCACTGTGGTTGGTGACCTTCCTCTGGGACTATTTCACGACCAACAGTATAGCCTCCAGATGTCCATCTGTTATTTCTCACCCGAAGTACTTATGTGACCCTAATCCTTTTTGGATCCTGACTCGTGTGCAAGAAGTGACATCCAAGCTTCATCAGAGCCATAATGACTAAAAAAAAATCCCAAATTCCATCCCTGTCCCCTATACAGAATTATGGATGGGGGTTGGAACTATGACTTACTTGGTATAAGGAACTTCTAGAAACTTTTTCAAGCAATGAAGGCAGGCACCTTCTCCACAATCTACAGACTGAATGTTGTCTGGAGTCAAAATGTTAAGTGTTTTGCCAGGGGTCACACAACCAGTATGTATTGCGATGAGGCTTGAACCCAGGCCTTCCTGGGTCCCAGGAAGACTTCTAAGACCCATTCTCCATCCACTACACCATATTGCCTCTCAAGATAGAAAAATTTTTTTTTTAAATTTAAAGACAGAAATTAAGATTCTTTCCCCTCACATCTCTGATTAGACAGTAGTAAAAAGATTACTGGTCCCAGAATCAGGTGAAATCTAGATTCATATCCTATTTCAGGTATATATTAGGTATGTTGTCATGGAGTAACAAGTTAACTTAATCTCTTGGAGCCTCAGTTTCCTTATCTATAAAATGGAAATAAAGTCTGTAATTTTTTTATAGTGCTTTGCAAAGCTTAACTGGCTTTAGTAGGGCCTCCCTACTAGGTGCTGGTGAAGACCTGCCCTTTTGAGCAGTTTGGCTATCCTTTGCCTAAGGAAAGGCTTTGTTTGACTGACTGAAAGAATATTGTGTATGGTTGATAGCTGATCTTTATTATTGCTATGAATAGGAAGAAATAAGTAGTTTGCTTTAATTCTGAGCGGGAAGATTTTTAGTTGCATTTTTAAAAAGGTAGTTTGAAAAATCTTCAAAATGAGGAGTTGTGTGACTGAATACTTCTTGTAAAATAAACTATATAATGCAAAGGAAATTATGTGCATAATGGTGTATCTTTGCTTGGAAACAGGGGAATGGACTAGACAGCCTTTCAAAGAAGCTTCTCTCCTAGGACTGCTATTGATGTTTTCATTATCCCTACTGTAATCAAGGGAATTGGGTTTGTATTTCTACAGCAGCTATAGCATAGATCACATAATACCAAATTTTTTGTGTGCATGTAGTGTTAACTCTGATGCCTTGTACACTACATGTGTGACAGTTACAGTTGCTATGGAGACAGATCTGTGGACACATTTTGGTTGATAATGATGCCTTTTTAAATGTGGCTTTTGCTGCTGTGTGAATCTGAGGTGATATTAGGGCTTGACCAAGATATACACAATGAAATCAGTAATTTATTTTAAAACTTGTGGTATTTCTAAATATAAAAGCAACAGCAAAACCCCAAAATCAGCTTTTCAGTAGCAAGTCAATATTTGCAATACTATACGAAGCTTTTTTTTTAAAAGTCAGGATTAATTTGAAAATGGGAAGAAAAAATATTCTGTTGTTAGGGACCCATTATGTACAGGAATTTGATAGACTCTTCTACCTAAGCATTTTACTTAATTTCTGATACGTCTTATAAAAGGTCAGAGATTACAAGTCTACAGTTCAACAATTACATAAAGTAGAATTAATTTTCAGTGGTAACGATTAAAGGAAACTTCCATTAATGATCTGATCTCATTTGAATCTAAATCCTCAGAGGTGAGAGTTAATAAGGACATCCTTATGGAGCATATATCTGCACAGAGTTTTTCTGATACCTTTCCTGAAGCCAGGAAACTTTAAAAAACATGGTTAAGTGATTTATTCATTGCCTTTGTGGAAGTTCATGTCAAAGGTTGAGATGAACTTCAGTGTGAGACCTAAATGTAGTCAAGCCTTTGTGAGTGCATTAATTTACAGCAGAGAGCATTTTTTTTTAACACTTATGAGTAGAAACATTTGTTTCCCTCCCCTCAATGAAAACAACCTTATATAGTTGTAATCTTTTAGGTTGATAAGATACATCCCAGGTTTTGGTTAAGATCACTTCCTTGGTGTGGATTATAACACAAGAGTATGTTCCTTTCTGGTTAAGTGTAGGCTCAGAAAGATTTATTGGGATAAAATGAAAACCTTTGGGATTTTGTGAGTCCAGATCTGCATGTATAAAGAATGAATGCATAATGAACCAAAGCCAAGTGTCAGTCAGCTGTGACTAGAGACTGCTGGAGTGACAGCTACTGTCTGTTTCACCCAGTCTAGTTGTTTTGAAACAAATTAAAAGCCTTTGTGGATAAGAATGGATTTGAAAGCTCATTGGGTTCCCAGTAGTTCTATTTTTTTTTTTCAAATTGGAAATGAACTAGGGAAGAAGGGAGAGATAGGAAAGCCAGAAAAGAAATCTAAAAATTCTTATCATATTCTAAGATGTTATTCTTTAGAGAAGTGCATCAGACGTATTGTTAGATTGTATAAAGACCTGGGTTCAAATCCTGTTTCTGAAAATTATAAAAACAAAAGATATCACTACATTTTTAAAAATCATATCCATTTCCCAATGTGTCCTTCTTCCTTTGTAACAAAGATTTAAAACAAAAACAGTACTAGCTTAACAGAATCATCCTAAATAGCCATGTCTGATGAAATTTGCAATATTACACAAGTGTAGTCTTTTATTATCTCCCCTCCTCCCTAATAAAAGGAGGATAATATATTTTTTTTGAAAAAAAATCTCTTAAAGGCCAAGTTTGCTTATTATTAAAGTATTGTTTTGTTTTACTGTTCCTTTCTTTTTACATTGTAGCATCGTATATATTATTTTCTTGGTTTGTTTTACTTCACTCTATAGCAGTTCATAATAGTCTTCTCATGTTTTTTGAATTCTTCATATTCATTGTTTCTTACAGTGCATTCATATAGCATTATTTGTTTAGCTGTGTTCCACTCAATGGATGTACACTTCGTTTCCAGTTTTTTGCTGCTAAGTTACTTAAAGGTGCTGTTGTGAATGTTTTGATATACTTGAGAACTTAATAGTTTTTGCTTTTTTGGAGTATATATTCTGCAGTGAGATCTTTGGGTCAAAGAGTGTGTGGCTCTTTTAGTCTCTTTCTTAACATAATTCTGATAGATCAACCGACAGTTCCACCAACAGTGTATTAGTGTACCTGTGTTTCTTAAGTCCCTCTACTGTTGACTATTTTTCATCTATCATTTTTATTTTTCTGGATGTAATCTGAAACCTCAAAGATGTTTTAATTTACATTTATTTTTAGTTTGCAGTTCTCTTGAGATTTTTGTTCATATCCTTAGACATATATTAGGGAATAGTTCTTGGTTTTTTATACACGCACACACACACACACACACATATATATATATATATGTATATTTGCTAAATATATACACGTACATGTGTACTATGTACATGTGTTATTTGCTTCTGTGTGTGTGTATATATGTGTGTGTGTGTAGGCAAAAACCCTACATATCAGATTTCAGAACCCTATCATCTATATTTGATAAAAAGCTTTTTTTCCCCCAATGAGTAATTTCCTTTCCTGTGTCCACCACACAGGTTTTGTTTATGAAATTTTTTTTCCATTTCATGCAATTGAAGCCTCTGATTTTTATCTTTATTTCCTACATTCTTTGATTAAGATAAGAGTTGTCTGCCAAACCATAGTTGTGAAAGATGCTTTCATCTGTTTTCTTCTAGTTCACCCGTACACAGGTTTTACTTTCCTCCCTTCCCCATCTCGACCCCCGATGAACCATTTCAACTCTGCACTGTCCTCTTTTCCCCTCGTTCCTTGTGCCTTTATCCTATCGTTAGTTTTGTCCTGCCAAGCTTCATCTTTGGATTACTTCTACCATGTACTGCCTTCACTGCTCTTTCTATGCTACAGAATGAAAAAGGACTGCTTCTGACACCAGCTTTGTGACCACCAGCAATCAACCAGAAAACATTTATTAAAAATTCTTATTATGTGGTAGGCATTGTGCTGAATGATATTGATAATAAAACCAAAAGTGCCCTATGTTATTATATTATCTAAGACATCTCTCTGTTGAGATTTTTACACTCAACTACATATTTATACTTCTTTGTATCTCCCCAGAGTACCTAACAGTTCTAGGCATATAGTAGGTGCTCAATAAATATTGTCACCTGAGTAGAATACCATCAACAATTACTTCCAAATCATTTAATGTCTCTGAGTTGGAGTTGCCTTATCTGTAAAATGAGGATAATAACTGAAGGGCTTAGCTTCCAAGGTTTTCATGAGGCTCGGATGAGAGGATGGATGTAAAACACTTTGCACTTTAACCATCCTTAAAGTGCTTTGTAAATAATGATTGTTGTGTGAACATGTAGAAGATTTTGAATTATGGTAAACCCTGTGACTCTAACCAGGTTAATACTCTTTAATTTTACTACAATTTGTTTTTATAATAAAAGTACCTTCTAGCAGACCATCAGTGATTTGTTGAATAGCTTTTACACTTACAGGAGTGTTTTGTTTAATGTCAACAAAAAATATGCATGGTGTACTTTGAAGCACTGGATAATATTTATTACCCCAGAATGTCTTTGTGAATGTGACTTTGGTTTCTCTACTCCATATTCCTTGCATCTTTCTTCTAAATTCTGTGGTTTTACGATATGTTGCATTTTAAAATTTTTCTATTCAAAATGAGCCCTTGCTATAGCCTGGGAGTAGAATTCTGCCATGTACAGCTGGATTAAAATTTATCTTCCTTCTGTAACTGAGGATAAGATAAGCTGTTTCCAAAAATCAAACCATTACATGTGTTCATACTTGTTTGAGTTGGTGTGATTTTAATCTTATCTGGTTCTTATAAATATAGCTTTCATCACAAGGGTAGATGCTAGATTCTGTAATATCTTCTATAACATCTCACTTGGTTTATGAGCTGTGTGTTTGAAAATGAAGTTGGAATAAGACTCACCACTTACTCCTTTTGCTTGAGAGTGTCTCCTCCTCTGGGCTGATACAGAATAGTAAACTTTTCTAAAGTGAATGCAGTTCTCTGCTGTTCTGGCCTTTTCCTGGCCTTTCTGCTTTCTTGCTCTTAAGGGCAGAATACACAATGTTTGACACGTCACTGAATTACAATGAAAGTGATTGTTGGTAGCATCCTGCCCATTAAATTGGCAGATTTATTGAGCCATTTACTGTGTGCCTAACGCTATGGCAGGCACTGTGGGGAATTATACAAAGAAGTATAAAACCCTTGAGTTGCAGTTTCAGTAAGGTGATGTTATAGGTCAGTGGTCTCAGTGTGTTTTCTTCTGGTAAGCCTTTTCAACGACAACAACAACACACTGCTGTGAACCCCCCAGGTAATTCAATATTCTACTTATAACATTTTTGATTTATTCATTAGGGATTTACAATAATTACAATGATAACTTTTGCCCCCAAAAGTTCCAAGTTAAAATTTATATCATTATAATTATAAAATATAAAATTTTATTCTTCCTATGATTATGAAAACAATATAAAATTTGTAATTATAAAAATTACAAATACTTTACATGGGGCATTCCATAAGAATTAAAAGAAATAATCCATAGTGACCTTTTATACTTACTTGCAAGATTTCATGTTAAATTTCTTTGTTTTATAAATTTTTAAAATATAACATTTTTAATGAAATAAGGTGGAAGGTGTTCCATATAATGTAGTAATCATGCATTATTATATTATTAACCTACCTTCATAATCATATATCATGATTACATAATAATCATGAGGTGGCCAGGTGGTACAGTGGGTGGAGTGCTGGGTCTGGAGGCAGGAAAGCATGAGATTAAATTCTATCTCAAACACTTACTAGCTCTGAGACCCTGGACAAGTCATTTAACTTCTGTGTGCCTTAGTCTCCTCAGCTGTAAAATGGGAATAATTATAGCACTAATATCCCAGAGTTGTTGTGAGGATCCAATGAGATTTTATTTGTAAAATACTTAACACTGTGCCAGGTACATAGTAAGGGCTTAATAAAATGCTTGTTCCCTTCCCTCTCCCTTCCTTTCATATTTTAATTTAATTTCATTATTGGACTCTTTTATTTGAACAGAGGTTTGTATCTGACTCAATACCAGACAAACACAGTCTTAAATTTGGATCCACATCCAGTTTATTTTGGTATTTGATTTAAAAGGAGAATGAAGTGAAAGTGCTTCCTCACATACATATCTAGTGGAGAAGGGTAAGAAAATGTTGTAATCTCTCTTGCTGGTTATGATCTAAAATACTAACTTTTGATGTGATATAAGGTATATTTCATTAGAACATAAAATATTTACTTTTCTACTACCTAGTGACCAGAACTGTATAAATAAGTGTACTTAAAATTCAGTTGCATGTATTGCTTTATTTTAAACAGCATTTATGTATAAACTAACCTTTGTAAGGAAAGAACCTTTTTAGATGTGACTTTCTTCTCTTCTACCTCTGGCGTACTGACTCATGGGGATTCCGCTGAATGACTGACCAGTGCTGCTAACTAGTACATTTGAAAATTCACCAAGTAAAAGAAGAGTAACATAATTAGAAAACAGCTTTAGTATTGCCACCAGAGGCTATGTAAGGTTTGTTTCTGCAGAATATTTGTGATGGTCCCTAATGGTTTTAAGGTGACTTGTAATGCATATGCCCCATGCTCATAGTTTTCAAACACCCTGACATTTGTGGTGCAAGAGCACATATGTTCAAAACATCTTGATCATGTGATTACACTGCTGAGGGTAACAAAAGGAAATAAGGAGCCACTGGTGCAGTGTTAGATTGTCTGGAAAAATACTAGAATTCAGATGCACTGCTTCCAAGTGCAGTAGTTTTTATGCAGTTGATTCTAGGGGGGCTGGAGTGAGAATGGAAATGGAAGACAAAAGGGACTTCCATTTTTGTTTTTTAATTAGTGGATTTTTGTGGTAACAGGATAAACATAAGGATATAAATAGGAGGTAAATGATACTTCTAGGAAAAAAGTTCCTACCCAGGCTTCAGTTCCTCACTTTTTGGTAATAGTCTGGAAAAAGAGGCCTCATACAACCTCTTGTGGTAAAGGTCTTGCAGGCACTAGACTTTTTTGGTTGATCTAAGGGTATAGTTCCACTGGAGAGTGAGCCCATTTCAGTTCAGTCTAGATATGTTTATGTCACACCAGCAGCTTACCTGAAACTTGGATTTATATCAGTTGGCCCCCACTTTTGTGGACTAGGGCAACACAGACGAGATGAACTTGTGATGAAGGTGAGATGTGGCCTCAGGGCCTTCCCTTAGCATCTTTTCTCACTTTCTGTGCCACTTTCACCAAGGTCCTCCATCATTTTTGTCCTTGTTGTCCTGGGTTCTGAAGAGACACCTGCCTAGGCTTGTCCTCCCTTAAAAAAAACACTCTTGTTTACTTCCCCAATTGCTTTATCTTTTTCACACCTCCGAAGTTAATAACCCCTTAGGATAAGGCTTTCCTTGATGTTCTTGATGAACATTAACTAATATGATAAACTGGTTCTTGCCAATTAGAGAGTGGAGGTAGAGCGTCACAATGGGAAGAAGGTTGGAAGTCAGAGAATTTGTGTAAAATTATCTGTGTGAACTGGACCTCTTTAAGCCTCAACTACCACATTTGTAAAATGAGAAGGTAGTATTAGATCATTTCCAGTGGACTTTCAGACTCTAACCAGCTCCAAATTCATGGTCCTATGACCCCTCTAGGATCTTCCCTCTCCTTTCAGGTAATGTGAATTTTCACAGTACCCTTTACCAGGCAATGCCTCAGGTTTTGTGAGCTTATTTAAGAGTAATTCTTTTAGGAATTTTAGGCCAAGTAGAAGAGAGTGGCATTGTGATAGGCTAAGGGGTGAGATATTTCTGGATAAATGACACCCTTGTTGTATCTTCTCACCTCACACTGTACAGACAAATAAATTACTTATATATCAAAGGCCACGCCTGTGAATGAACCCATACTTCCTAGGCTAGTCAAAAACTAAATTAATTTAAAAGGGCATAGACTTAAAAGAACAGCTGTGACTACCTGCTTATGGTTGCCCATCCCTTCTAGTCCCTAGTTCTCACCTACTTTCTCTTGTCACCAATTTAGGGAATTATATTGGAAACATTATCTTATGTTCCCGTACATGAATTATAGAAGAGGTCTTGTCCCCTGATTTCCATCCAATAACTTTCCCTGGGGGATATTTAGATCTTATTTTGAGAGACTAACCTAAATAATAGATGTAGTTTAGCATTTTACTAGTAGAATTGAAGGTATTTCTCAGTGTTGGTGCTATTATTACTATACAAAGAATCAACCTTTCACCTTAGAGCAAAGTGATATTTTGACAAAATAATCTCTGTTATCTCTCATATTAAATTGCATACTCCTTGAGGGTAGGATCATAGACTGAGAGGTGGATTGGATTTCATGACATCAGACCTCAGAGGTCATGAAATCCAATCCCCTCATTTTAATGAGGCACTGATACCCAGAGAAGTGAAGTGATTTGTCCAGTCACACAGAATATGTCTTCATCAGGATTCTGATAACATCTTACTAACTCCAGGTTCAGTGCTCAATCCATTACATCATGCTCAATTCTGTGTTGTACAACTTTATATCCTTCACAGTGACTGGGACAGTAGGATGTCTCAGTAAATATTTACTGAATGAATGAATGTTTACATTACTAAAATTATGAACAGGCATGATTGGTTAGAGATTTTGAGCCAAATTTGGAAGGGTGATTGCTGAGGCTAAGCATTTTTGTTGTGGTAGAAGGAAAATATTTACTATGGATAAATAATAAACTCCATAGGCTAAACCTTATGTGGAGATTTCAGTTCTGTGTGGACAGAGGAAGAGCTGGGTGTTATACCATTGATAGAATATCTGTGAGAAGAAAAGAATAGGACATTCAGTTCTTTAACCATCTTTTTGGCTTCCATGTCAAAGTAATACTGTAATGAAACTACCTTTTTTGTTTGCTTATTATACTGTTTTCCCCTGCAGAAGAATATTTCCTTAATTTTTTCATCAAATAGTAGACAATTTTTAAAAATACACCAAATAGATTTGTCAGTTGGAAATGATTACATCTAATAACCAAACTATATTTGTCATAGCAACTAAGGTTGTAAAAATCAAGCTTATTCCAAAATTATATGACCTGGAATGATGATTGCGAACAAATGTATTATGTTGTGGCAACAGGAGCAGAGGTGGTTGTGAATCATTGGGGTTATATCCTCTATCATATGATTTGCGGTGGCAAACTTGGAGAGTTGATGCCACTTTTTAGTTTGCTCTTTTGTCACCATTGCTTCACCTCAGCTCACACCAATTGTGAAAAAGTCAGTGTGTTATTTTAACACTTACTTTGCGTTAGGTTTTCCTTTTTAAACATTCTTTAAGCAGGTATTAAATCATGTCTTTATTCTGTTCACTATGCTCCCTGAAATGAAATGTTAACTACCGCTTTTATAGGGAAGATTATTTTATTTAGTTCTTTGATCTACTGTAGGGTACATAGAGGTAACTGAAGAAGAGTTTAAATGTCGCTTGCTTTACAGGTAACATATTGAGAGTAGGAAAGGCTAGTTTGTTGCTTGCCCAAATGATTCAGCTTACGTAGCTGCTATGAAGTATTCGTTTTTTCTAGGCTCTCCAGTTTCTCAAGTGTCTTAGCTCTGTCTTGGTGTACCTAATATAGGAAATGATCATACTATGCATTCCTTGTTCTATTCCTTTGCTGCCACTGACAGCAAATTTCACGGGATTTAATGTCACCGTTTGCTCTAGAAATTCAACTACGTTCAACTATTTCATTTTGGCATAGTTCACTAAATAAGCATCAGATAAAAAGTTACTATATTTACAGAAGTGCTCATTCTGACATATGCTCATTCTCAGAATTGTCTGTGTTATGTCAGTCAGTCTGTAAACATTTATTAAGTTCCTATTAGGCACCAGGCACTAAAGATAAGAAGAAAGGCAAAACATAGTCCTGTCCTCAAGGAGCTCATAGTTTATTGGGATAGACAACATACAAACAGCAGTGTATAAACAAGCTACATACAGGATAAATAGGAAATAATCAGTGGAAGGGAGGTGCAGAAATTAAGAGGAATTAGAAGATGGAATTTTAGCTGGGATTTGAAGGAAGCTAGTGAAGCCAGTAGACAGAGGTGAGGGGGTAGAGCCTTCCAGGCATGAAGTACATGAAAATGCTTGGGATCAGAAGATGGAGTGTCTTGTATGAGGAACAGCAAAGAGTTTCCCTGGATTGCAGAATATGGGGTGCAGAGCGGGATATTGAGGAGTAAGGTATAAGAAGATTGAAAAATAGAGTGGGCAGTTTTTGAAGGACTTTGAATGTCAGATGATTTTTTTTTTAATCCTAGAGGGAATAGGGAGCCATTGGAGTTTGAGTAGGGGGAGGTGACATGGTTAGACCTGGGCTTTAGGAATCCCATCATGTGTGAAAGTGCATGTATGCTAACACATATAGCATGTGCATAAATGACTACATCTAATTATTAGTACCTGGATCATTCCAACCATGTATTATCATGTTCTGGTACAGATTTGTTTATGGGTATTCTCTTTCTCTCATTACATCAACCTTTTTCTCAACCCAGTTCACTTTTCAGAATGAGATGGAAAAGTTATGTTTATATTCTTAATTGCTAGCTAGAGCTATTCTGATGCATCTGCCTTTTGATTCCTATTATCTCACTATCTTCATGGTACCTGAAGATTAAGATTATCTTAAGGTCATTTCAGGTTCTGCACAGAATTGAAGGAAACAAAATTATGTGATTAGTTTCTAGATGGATGATGGGGAATGGGTATAGCTGTAGATATTTAAAAAGGAAGAGGAAAGACCAAATCATGTCTTTCTGAGCTGTCCACAAACTCAGCTGAGTACCTTGTTAAACCTTTTGGAAATGATAGTGTATTAGCAATGCTTTTGTAATTGTTTATAAACAGAGTGAAAAAAAAATCACAGATTTTTATTCTTTTTTTCTGGAAGGTAAAATAGAAATCAGCAGTTGCTTTTTCTGCTTCCCATGTATTTGAGTTTAATTGGCTATTGAAGATGTTATAAATTCAGATCTTTTGAGGGATGCATTTAACCCAGGCTTCTATACATTTGTGAAATTAGAGAATCATAAGTCTAAACCCCAAGCCTATTTACCTTGTGGATATATTTTCCTAAAGTTTATTTTATAAATTTCAGAGATATGGGTAGAATGAAATTGAACTAGAAACTATAGTTCTTTTGTTGTTTAAAGAAAAAATTAACATTGCTTTAACTATAATATTATCAACCAGACTGAGCCATTCTTTAGTTCCCTTGGGTGAAGTTAATACTTAACTTTGCTGTCAAAGTTGACAGTGTAAACCTTGCTTTTTATGGTTTAGAAATTAACAATGTGAAATTTATAGCTCAGATTCTAGAAGAATCAAGTATAGTTTTTTTTAAAACCATACTGTATACTCTGTGTATGTGTGTGTAGATAAGAGTATTGATACAGACATAACATTTCTAAGTAAAGTTACTTCTATGTATTTCTCTTTTTAAAAAATCCATTATTCTTTTTAACTTATTTATTGTTTAACCCTTATCTTTTTGGTGAGGGGAGGAATAACCAGAGAGCTAAGGGAATAGAGAGGGAGCCAAGGGAGGCATGACTTATTAGAAATTTATAAATATCTTAAAGAACCAGGCAGGAACTTCTTTAAGTGAAGATATAATGTACCATTTCAGAGTTGAGGATGTCCTGGTGATATCTGAAGCACAAATTTGAGATGCTAAGCCATGCAGAGCTTTGGCTAGCCTGAGGTTAATGCTCTGAATACTTTCAGTATTGATTTCTTAGTGCTGATCAAAGTCTTAGAGGGGAGGTATCTCATCCTGCAATTATAATAATTACAAACCTTTTAAAATCATCTGTTATTATGTGATCTATATAACTGTTCAATAAATGTTATATGTAGAAAAATTACTTTTTAGCACATAGAGAATATATCTTGGGGAAAAATAATTCTTATGTAACATTCATTTACTAGTGATACCCAGATATATTTTTGGCTTGGAAATTGTAGTTAGATTATCCATTATGTAGTACTTTTTTTGTTGCTTGTAGAAATCTGGAAGTCAGGCTAAGTTATAATTCACCAAGGAGGGAAGAAAAGCTTATTAGAAAATAAGCCCAATTTTGTCAGAGGCATTTTTCTTTACAGATATTTAAGGAGCTTTTGGGGAAAGAATAGAGGAGATAGCCAATCAGTGCCCTTTTCTTTTTCCAAAACTGGATTGCAGACTTGAGGCTTACAGTAAGCCTTTCATACCTAATAGTAAGCCTTTTGTAAATAATTCTCAATTGCTTGACTACTTCATAATACTTGTGTAATATCAGTTTTTATAATATTATAGGCATACAGCATTTTATTGCGCTTATAGCTACTGCATTTTTTTTTTTTTTTTGCAAATTGAAGGTTTGGGGCAATCCTGTGTTGAGCAAGTTCATTGCTGCCATTTTTCCAGCAGCATATGCTCACGTTATGTCTCTGTCTCATTTTGGTAATTCTTGCAATATTTCAAACTTTTTTGTTATTATTATCATATCTGTTAGGGTGATCTGTGATCTTTAATGGTACTAATGCAGTTGTTTTGGAGTAACACAATTGTTTCCATATAAGACAACAAACTTAATTTTTTTTTAATAAAAATTTATTTATTTAACTTTTTACATTCATTTTCACAACATTTTGGGTTCCAAATTTTCTCCTCTTTTATCCCCTCCCCCCACCCCAATACACCGAACATTCTAATTTTCCCTATCACCAATCTGCCCTCTCTTCTATTATCCTTCCCTTCTCTTGTCCCCATCTTCTCTTTTGTCCTGTAGGGCCAGATGACTTTCTATTCCCCATTAACTGTCTTTCTTATTTCCTAGTAGCAACAACAATACTAACCAGCTGTTCCTAAAACTTTGAGTTCCAAATTCTCCCCATCCCTCCCTCCCCACCCATTCCCTTTGGGAAGGCAGGCAATTCAATATAGGTTATATCTGTGTAGTTTTGCAAATGACTTCGATAATAGTCATGTTGTGTAAGACTAACTGTATTTCCCTCCATCCTATCCTGCCCCTCATTGTTTCTCTTCTGTCTTTTGATCCTGACCCTTCCCGAGTGTTGACTTCAAATTGCTCCCTCCTCTCATTGCCCTCCCTACCATCATCCCCCCCCCTTGCTTATTTCCTTCTCCCCCACTTTCCTGTATTGTAAGATAGGTTTTCATACCAAAATGAGTGTGCATTTTATTCCTTCCTTTAGTCAAATGTGATGAGGGTAAACTTCTTGTTTTTTTTCTCAGCTCTCCTCTTTTTCCCTCCACTAAAAAGTCTCCTGCTTGCCTCTTGAATGAGATATAATTTACCCCATTCCATTTCACCCTCTTTCTTCCCACTACATTTCTTTCTCACGATTTGCCTTAATTTCTTTTAAGATATGGTCCTATCCTATTCAATTCACTCTGTGCTCTTTGTCTCTGTATGTGTGTGCATGTGTGTACGTGTGTGTGCATGTATGTGTGTGTGTGGTCCCACCAACTACCCAGATACTGAAAAGTTTTAAGAGTTACAAATATTGTCTTTCCATGTAGGAATGTAAACAGTTCACTTTTGGTAAGTCCCTTCTGACTTCTCTTTGCTGTTTACTTTTTCATGCTTCTTCTCATTCTTGTGTTTGAAAGTCAAATTTTCCTTTCAGCTCTGGTCTTTCCATCAAGAATGCTTGAAAGTCCTCTGTTTCATTGAAAGACCATATTTTCTCCTGAAGTATTATACTCAGTTTAGCTGGGTAGGTGATTCTTGGTTTGAGTCCTACTTCCTTTGACTTCTGGAATATCCTATTCCACGCCCTTCAATCCCTTAATGTAGAAGCTGCTAGATCTTATGTTATCCTGATTGTATTTCCACAATACTGGAATTGTTTCTTTCTAGCTGCTTGCAATATTTTCTCCTTGACCTGGGAATTCTGGAATTTGGCCACAATGTTCCTAGGTGTTTCTCTTTTTGGATCTCTTTCAGGCAGTGATCGATGGATTCTTTCAATACTTATTTTGCCCTCTGATTGTAGAATATCAGGGCAGTTTTCCTCGATAATTTCATGGAAGATGATGTCTAGGCTCTTTTTTTGATCATGACTTTCAGGTAGTCCCCTAATTTTTAAATTGTCTCTCCTGGATCTATTTTCCAGGTCAGTTGTTTTTCCCATGAGATATTTCACATTCTCTTCCATTTTGTCATTCTTTTGGTTTTGTTTTGTGATTTCTTGGTTTCTCAGAAAGTCATTAGCCTCGATCTGTTCCATTCTAATCTTGAGAGAAATATTCTCTTCAGTGAGCTTTTGAGCCTCTTTTTCCATTTGGCTAATTCTGCTTTTGAAAGCATTCTTCTCCTCATTGGCTTTTTGAACCTCTTTTGCCAATTGAGTGAGCCTATTTTTCAAGGTGTTATTTTCTTCAGCATTTTTTTGGGTCTCCTTTAGCAAGGTATTGTCCCATTTTTCATGCTTTTCTTGCATCTCTCTCATTTCTCTTCCCAGTTTTTCCTCCACCTGTCTAACTTGATTTTCAAGATCCTTTTTGAGCTCTTCCATGGCCTGAGCCCACCGGACATCCCCCTGGGATGTCTGGGATACAGAGGCCCCGCCCTCCACATCTTTCCCTGATGGTAAGAATCCTTCCTCGTCATCAGAATTGAAAGGCGGGAACTTCTGAACCCCATCAAAGTAGCTTTCTATAGTCTTATTTTTCTTCCCTTTTCTGGGCATTTTCCCAGCCAGTTACTTGAATTCTGAGATTCCTGTCCACCCCCACCTAGATCTTCCCAGCTAGTGCTTGGGGTCTGAGGTTCAAATGGGCTTTCCACGGCAGGCGCAGCTGCTATTCAATGTGAGCTTAAGTTCTGGTGCTCAGGTAGGGGCAGGGCCACCTCCCAGGCTCAGTTCCCTCAGGGTCTTTATGCACATACCTTCAGTAATGGGGCGGGTGGGGGCAGGCCCGTCTCCCAGGCTCAGTTCCCTCAGGGGGTTTATCCAGAGACCTTCGGTAATGGCCCTGAACTTCTGCCTTCTGCTGCCTGGTGTCACTGCCTCCACCGCTGCCTCCCAAGGGGGCTGAGGCCCGGAGATACCCCGCTCCCCTCTCGGCCAGCCCAGACGTCTCTCTCACTGACCTGTAGCGTCTGTGGGCGGAGGGACCTTCCCGGCCACCGGAGGTTCCGTCCCTGAAGCCTGCTCGGATCTGCTCCTCTCGGCTCCAGCCAGGGCAGCACAGGGGTGGACTCCGCTTTCCGGGCGCTATGGACCCTGGGGACGGCTCTCCAGGGCTCTCTGGAACGGAGATCTTTTCCACTGTGTTTCTGCATGGCTTGCAGTGATCCAGAATTTGTGGGGAGTTCTTCTTGCAGGAAATATATGGGCTGTGGGTTCGGAGCTAGCATACGTGAGTCTTTCTACTCTGCCATCTGTCGGCTCCCCCGACAAACTTAATTGATGTGTGTGTGTTCTGACTGCTCCACTGACTCTCTCTCTGTACTTGGTCCTTCCTTTTCCCTGAGGCACTACAATACTGAAATTAGGTCAGTTAATAACCCTGCAATGTCCTCTAAATGTTCAAGTGAAAGTAAGAGTCAATTGATGCTACAAACTTTATTACCGAATTATTTTAAGAAATTACCACAGTCACCCCAGCCTGCAGCAACTACCACCCTGATCAGTCAGCAGTCATTGACATTGAGGCAAGACCTTCCACCAGCAACAAGATTACAACTCACTGAATGCTTAGATGATAGTTAGCAATTTTTAGCAATAAACTATTTTTTAATTAAGGTATGTATATTTTTTAGACATAATACTTTTTTGCACTTAACAGAATACAGTATTGTGTAAACATAACTTTTATATGCACTGGAAAACCAAACATTTCGTGTGACTCACTTTATTGCAATATTCGCTTTATAGCAGTGGTCTGGAAACAAACCCACAGTATTTTTGAGGTATGCCTATATTCTGTATTTGTGTTTCTCTCTCCTTCAATGAGATTGCAAGATGCTTAAGGCAAAAATTAGGGTTTATTTTTTGGCATCTTCCCCTTAGCATGTAATGTAATCTTTCCACCTCTCTTTTAGCTCTTCTACCCCTATTCCCTTACACTGAATGGTTTTTAAAAAGAGTGATCACTTGTCAGGTATGTTCTAGAGGGATTTCATGTTTCAGGTTGAGGTTGGAGTATATGACTAGATCCATTATAACTCTGAAAGTCTGTACTTCCATAATAAAGTCCTCAGGGTTTACAGAGAGCTCCATGCAGGTCTACATATTATAGGGTCATTAATGACAGCATCTGGTATGTACCATAAATGATTGATTAATTGAGGAAAATACGTTAGGAGAAAATGGCATTTTAGGGGTACATTTTTCTGAATATGTAATGTTGCAAATGAGTATTTATTTAAATATCATTTCAGTGGAATACTGTAACTTTATCATGGTCTTTGGTTATAATATATTAATGACACTTGCACCATTGATTGCAACAACCTTAAGTGGATCATCTGTATGCAAAATGACTGCTAATGCTTTTTCAGAGTTTCTGGCTTTTTGTGAGGTTTTGGCAGAATTCTCCCTTGCTGTATGTTGTCATTTCTGGCTTTTGTCAATAATATCTTCTCAGCCCCTTCCTATTTGCTACTTTTACTCTGCTGTGGGCACAGAAACCTGACAGCTCAAGTTATTACTAATTGTGTTTGTAAATAGGTTCTGAGTAAAGAGCTGAGGGGCTCTTCTATGAATGAGCATAGGACTTTAATAACACTTATACCACATCACAGGGTTGTTATGTGCTTTAAACCTTAAAGTACTGTACTAATGTTTGTTATGATTATTACCTCCACATTGTGGCCCCTTTAATTAGAAATAGATCATAGCATTTAGAGCCAGAGGTGGTCTTAGACATTAGCTGGTCCAATATATGTTAAGGATAATTTCTCCATAGTTATTTGTTGGTTTTCATTTAGTAGAAAGTATTAGACTAGTGCATCAAAAGAGCTAGGTTTATGTGCTGGTGGATCATTGGAGCAGTGAGGAAGGAAGGAGACCCTTGCCTGGTCAGCCATAACAGCTTAACCCGTCTGGCTTCCCATGACCTTCTCTTCTTCCTCCATTGCCTGAGGTCTTGGGACAAAGACCTTCCACTGTGATGCCCTTCTACAGGCCAAACATGGAAGCCTCCATCCAAGGCTCTTTTAGCTCCTCCTGCTTCTGCCTGTTGTAAAGCAGGCTTCTTGGGGCCTGATAGAACACCTCATGTGCTTTCCTCCATGGGCCTTGTCAACCGTTGATATTGACTATAATAATTTCTTGGTGACTGGCATGTTCCCACCCCAATACTCTTCCCAATCCCCAGGAACCAGTGTACCAACTCTGTTCCTCATCCTCAGTTCTTTATTCCTTTACTTCCATGCACCTCCGTCCTACCCTTCCCTTGCTCTGTGTCCTCTAGGACTTCTGATCCATAATTATCAAGCTTGATTTCATCTTAAACATCCTCCTTAATCCTTCCATATTCTGATTCTTCCTGGGACATGATGCTCAACAACATTTCTTCCCTTTCTAATACTGGCTATACTTTTTATCATATCCCCTGTAGTAGTTGAGGTAGGTGGATTGGAATACTCCTTCCTCCCCATTGCCATGTCTAGACTCTCTCTCCACCATCACCATTCAGCAACCTCTCTTCCCTATTATAGTCATACTATTCAGGTTTATCACCCAATCTAGATACAGGTAACCATTTATCTGTTGACTGCACCCCACCACCCCCTTCCTTCAGGATGTTCTCCTTTTCTCAGTAAGACCATTGTCTTGTTTACAGTCTTTCCCTTGTACTCCACATCCTGCCCTCATACTAGAGGAATTCAATATACATGCCAGTTCTCTCTAAAATACCCTAACTTCGCAGTCCCTCATTCTGCTTAATTCTCATGACCTATTCTCCTCATTCTTCCCTAATTACAGAGATGGCCATACTTTTAATTCTTCTATCATCTGCAAGTGTTTCACTTTCGTGTTCATGAATTCTGAAATTCCTTTATCTGATTGTAGTCTTTCGTTATGTCTTTCCCTATACCTTATAACCCCTAACCCTGTTCTTCCTCACTATAACTTCCTTTCTCTCTATTCCTCAGTTTTTTCCCTCCCTCTATCTGTACTAGCTGTTGGCAAACAAGGTGGTATAGTGGATAGATCACCAGGCCTGGACTTAGGGAAAACATGAGTTCAGATTTGGCCTCAGACACTTGCCAGCTGTATGATCCTGGGCAAATCACTTAACTCTGTTTGCCTCAGTTCCACATCTGTAAAATGAGCTGGAGAAGGAAGTGACAAACTGCTTCAGTATCTTTGCCAAGAATACCTCAACTGGAGTCACAGAGAGTCAGACATGAGTGAAACAGCCGAACAGCAATAACATATTGGTTGGCCTCCTGACCTCTTGGTGAACTAATTCAGTCCCATACCATCCTCTACTCTCACATCCCTTGCCAAACCCCAGCCTTGGTGTTCATGTGCTATTAAACTCTGCTTGAAAAAATCTCAAAATTGTTGATTGGATCCACTAATTTTATGTTATCCACAAATTTATGTTCTCTAATCTCAGCTGGGCCCTTACTGCAGCAGGGCAATCATTCTACTCCTCTCTACTCTTGCTGTGTATCACTCTCCATAGCAACTGTTTGAAATCTTCTCATCTTTTGTTAAGCCTCCCCCACATTCCCCTCCTTTCACCTGTTCACCAGAAAAATTGAGGACATATGCTCAGTTATCTCTTTTTTCTCCTCATCTCTTATTACTCAAACATCTTTCCCCACTGTCTCCTTTTTCAGTCCTATTTCAGATTGCCAAGGCCATGCCCTCTATATGCACCTTTGCATATGTAGTGTTGTGTGTATAGTACTGACCATTAATAATATATACTTAATGGATGAATTAAACCCCAATAACATTAAATGGTAATAGACTTTTAAACATCAGGAATAGTTTCTCTATTTTTCCTTTGTCATTGTCTTCTTCTGATTTATGTGCCATTGAATTAAAGTCTACATTTTGGAGTAACTGATTTTATGAGTAGCCAGCTGGCCTGCTGAATGTTTTCTCAATCTACAAGCCTTTTCTTCTCATGAACCTATTTTCTGATTCCTATATTGTACTAATAATGTATAGGCCTTCCTATACCCTTTCATAATGTATGGTATTATCCTTTCATTATAACATGAGCTCTAAGATTCTCCCCCCCTAACCCCCAGTAATCATTAGATACAACAAATCATTAGATGCAATTCTAACATCAGCACTCCCTTAATTCAGGTTCAATTTTGGGAGGAAATGAGGCACTCATAAGTTATTGAACATTTAACAAAGGAAGTTTACTTTTGTCTAACACAGCAAGAATAAGTAGTTTGGATGCTGTGGCCTTCAGCTTTGGTGGACTCAGCCTCCCTCTCTTTCTCACAGAAACAGATCATCATGTTATGGACACTCATATAGTCTTGGGCACCCACCAAATCTGAGAGGCCTAGCCAGACTCTGCTTCATGTGGTTGGGACTTTTTATGTTGTTAGATAACCAGGGAAGCTGGGACCAATCAAATCCCAAGGACAGTTTTGCCCTAGCCCTACCCCATGTTGCCTTTGGGGTACGGTGGGAAAGCTTCATTGGGAAAATCCTGGCCTTATCACACTAAACCGTGATATATCAGTGTTGTTTGTCAAGAAAGCTAGAGATCTAGCAAAAGCAATATTAAAAGGAAATTTCTTAATTAGAGCAGACATCTCTGCTTTTTCTATTTGTATGTGATGGGATCTATTCCTGGTTGTCTTATCTTTATGCATCATGATTTTAATCTCTTCAGTGTCTAAAAATCTAATGTTCTATATAATAACCTTTGATCTACTTACCCTAAGGAGTTCTGGGCAGTGATAACATCCCTTCTCCAGAGTTGTTGTGGACGCTTCACCTTAAGAGTTGCCTGATTTGCATGTCAGAATATGAACCTTTGCCTTTTTGTTGCTTTTTTTTATTTTATCACTATTCCATCAACCACTGGCACTTCTCTCCTGGGAGGGAGCCTTACTTGCCTACCTGCATGAGTGTAACAAGCCCCAGGCAAATTCCTCTTTAAGGATTGGGGAAAAAAGGGAACTGCCTTGATCTGGTTTTGACCCCTATATAAACTCTCCTTTGTGACCATATCCCTGCACTCACCATCCAAGATGATACATCTTGTGATTACAGGGAGTTGGTGCCTCTGCCAATTCTCTTCCTGGAGATTATGTGGAATAAATCTGCTTACCTTACTTAACCTTTGACCTCTAGGGCCTTTGGTACTTGAACTACCTCTCTAGCACCTTTAGATATGCCTGACCTCTGGCACTGTGTCTGGATACCCTAGGCCTGTCAACTCTTGCTTAGTACTGGGTCTAATCTCCTGGTAGCCACACCCACCTCCTGAGATTTGTTTTAAGGAATATAGAGTTCTAGGCTAGTGAACCCTGTGTTTATCCCAAGGAGTGAGAGGGAACTTAATTAGAGGCTTACCCCGAACTTTTTTACCCATTGGTTCCCCTATCTCCTGACCTCATGAGTAAAGCTAGTAGGAGCCAGTAAGGGCTAGACATCCATGACATCAGGAAGATATTTATTCTGATCAAAGAGATGTTTATCTTGTAGTATAGGTGGACCTGTTCTTTGCTTTTTAATTTATGAATTTCCAATTTCATTTGCATCACTCTAAGAAGCAAAAAATTCTAAGATTTATTATATCTTTTGTTACGACCAATTATGAACATAACGAGAAACCTCTTCTTGTGTTTTATAATGAACATATGATAAACCAATTAAGGGAAACTATGAGTGAGGAGAAGGGGAGGAAGTTGGGAACTTGGATAAGAAACGGTAAGTAAGAGAAAATATTGGGGCAACAAGGACTGTCATAATTATATGGATCTGTGATCTCATTCACTTGGGTATTTCCTAACCAATCCAGGCATGCCCATCCAGTATGACCTTTGCCCTTGTTCTTCCTTAAGTTTGCCCTTGAGCAATTTACTTGATGTGCTGTTGGGCCTTCTCTAGGTTCTTTGACATCTCGTGTGATAATGGGGTATGATAATATTCTGACCATCTCTTTGTTATGCCTACAGTAATGAAAAAGATAAAAACACTAAAAAAAAAACAACCTGTCAAACTGATAAATTGTAATGAGCAGTCTAAGTCTTGGAGAACTGATACTCCTTAGTGAAGAGATGGGAACTGTGGATGCCAAATGCAGTAGGCACTGTTAGACTTAGTAGTTACGTTTTTTGGCTTGCCTTAAATGTTTTTCTTTGTTAAAAGGAAGGTTTCAGTGGAAGAGGGGGAAGGATGACTGGTGTAAAAACAGAAGGCAGCAGCAAAACTCTTTTTTAAAAGAAGCAAAACAAAATGAATTACATTACACTTTAAAATCTTAGTAAGTGGTTGATTTATGATTACATTTATTATGTGGGGGAAGAAAATGTATGGAGATAGGAAAGGACAAGACAAAATCAAGGAATGGTTAAAAATTCATTTTGGCTAGAAGAGATCAAAGAAGTTAATGTATAGAAAACATTTGTAGCTCTATACACTATATGAATATGAATTATTATTGTTAGCAATGGCAAGTATCCTGATAAGGATACTATCTCATCTGACACTCAACATATGTTAATTTGCATTGTTGTCTTTTTATGTATATATCTGCTTTCTGATTTCCTTAGATTGTGTAGTCCTTGAGGAATGGGGACTGTCTTATACTGAGCTCTTACTCTCTTACACATTATCAAGTAATCAGTAAATGATGATGATGATATTTAAAGAGATCTAATCCCGCTTTAATTAGATAGCATTGGCTTATTCCCCCTCTCCCCTAGCCTCCCATTGAGGAAAAACTTGGTGGCAAGAAAGCTTGGTGACAGTCTCAAATAGCCAAAATCAATTGTGAGGGCATTTAAAGTTGACTCTAAGAAAGGAAAAATGGGGAAAAAAAAACCAACCCAAAAAAACTCAATCAAGATTTTTATAACACACTTTTTTTTCATCAGTGGCAAAGGTGTCTCTCTATTTGGATTCGGAAATCACAGTCCCTGATGTGCTGTTGGTCAATAAGCAGTCAAAAGGCATTTATGAAGCATCTATTATATGTAAGGTACTCTGCTAAGTGCTGAGGCTATAAAGAAAGGCAAAAGACAGTCCCTGCTCTAGGAACGCACAGTCTAATGGGGAAGAGAGTGAAAAATATGTGGGAACAAGCTCTGTAAAGGTGTACATACGTCGGAGATATTTCAGGTTTGGTTTCAGACCATCTCAATAAAATGAATGTTACAATAAAGCCAATCACACAAGTTTTTTTCATTTCTCATTGCATATAAAAGTTGTGTTTACACTGTATTGTGGTCTACTAAGTGTGCAGTATGTCTAAAAAAATACACATACCTTAATTAAAAAATACTTTATTGCTAGAAAAAAATGTTGACCATCATCTGAGCCTTCAGCAGGTCATAATCTCTTTGCTGTTGAATTTCTGGAGGATCTTGCCTCAGTGTGGATGACTGCTGACTGATCAGGGGGGTAGTTGGTGGGTGCTGAAGGTTGAGGCGGCTGTGGCAATTTCTTAAAGTAAGACAACAATGAAGTTGACTGTTGTCAATTGAGTCTTCCTTTTAGTTGAGCTCTTAGAGGCCATTGTAAGGTTATTAATTGGCCTAATTTCAGTATTCTTGTGTCTCAGAGAGTAGGAAGGCTTAAGGAGGGTGAGAGAGACAGGGACCAGTTTGTCAGTGGAGCAATCAGATCACACACAACATTTCCTAAGTTTTCCATTTGCATGTGCATGGTTCATGGTGTCCCAAAACAATTACAATAGTAACAGCAAAGTTTATTGATCACAAGTCAACATAACAGATATAATACTGTTTGAAATAGTGTAAGAATTACCAGATGTGACACAGAGGTACTTTGTGAGCGTATGCTGTTGGAAAATGGTGCCTGTAGACTTGCTCAACACAGAATTACCACACACCTTCAATTTGTAAAAAATGCAGTATCTATTGGGTATGCCTGTACTATATAAAAGGAAATAATTAACAGAGGGAAGGAACTAGAATGAAGAGGGATTGAGAATGGCTTCCTGTAGAAGGTGAAATTTTAATAGATACTTAAAGAAAACCAGGGACGTCAGCAAGCAAAGTTGAAGAGAAAGAGCATTCGTGGCTCTGGGGTCAACCAGAGAAAATGCCAGGAGGGAAGAGATGAAGTGTCTTGTTTTTGGAACATCTGGGAAGCCAGTGTTACTGGATTGCCAAGTACACTGGAGATATAAGGTGTACCGAAGCCTAGTATTGCATAAAAAAAGTAGAAATAGCACTAAAAACAAAGATGGAAAAAAGCAGCAGGATTAAACTAAGTATATATAAAGGAGGTCCGTGTTGGAGAAAACACAATTTTAAGGGAATTAGGTAATAAATTCTCAACAAATAGAGAATACCAAATGTTGGGGGAGTGGGGGGAAGGTGGAATCATGAATCTTTTTGTTACCCCTCTCCTCTAAAAAAGACAATTGAAAAATATAACTAATGATCCATATTCTACTTGCTCATCTCTACAAAGTGTTAATTAAAATGGTCTGTATTTTCATCAAAGGTAACCTTGATAAAGCTCTGAGAAGAGTAACAAGTCTTTATAGTCACATAGTTGACCAAAAGCTATGTTTTGGTTCCATTGTGTTTTACCCAGTTCCCAACACATCCCCTACAAGATTACACTCTGCTTGTTAAAAACAAACAAGAATATTGGATTCAGCAGAATTTCTTCATCTGTCGAGTGAGCATGTATTACTAGATGATCACTAAGGTTCCACATCTAAATCTGGGATCCTGTGGAACCAGATGCAAGTGCTCTACTAATAAGGTGTTTTCCATGCATGTGGAAAAACCACAGGAAACCCCTTCGAAGAAGTTATACCTTTTATATCTTTCAAGCAATCTAGCAATCTGGTATGATTTTGGCTGATAGTGAAGCAACTGAGTCCACTAAATGCAAACTTTGGAGTCTCCTGTTCAGTTGAACAAGCATTTGTTAAGCACCTGATGCATGTCAAGTGGGCTGTGTGCTAGATATTGGAGTGTAAAGATGAAAAAAGGTGCACAAAGAGTTTTCGGTTTAATTCCTTATTCTGTACCTCTCCAGCTCTGAACCTGGCATAGAATGCTGAATCTAAGAGGTTCCCATTAAAATAAGCTAGTGTCAGCTAGGTAGGTGACACTGGGGATAGAGTGCCAGGTCTGGAGTCAGACTCATCTTCCTGAGTTCAAATGTGACCCCAGACGCTTACTAGCTGTGTGAACTTGGGTAAATCATTTAACCCTCAGTTTCCTGATCTGTAAAATGAGGTGGAGAACCCAGTGGAAAACCATTCTAGAGTCAAACACAACTGAAAAATGACTGAACAATGTCTGTCCAAGTCATCTGGAACATCTCAAGTACTAAAAGAACTTGTGGGTGTGATGGATGAGTTGCTGTCAGGAATCTTTGAGAAATTCTGGAGAATGAGTAAAGAGCCATAGGACTGGACGGGGGCAGATGAGATCCTGATTTTCAGAAAGGGAAACAATAGATTTTTCAAATTGTCAGCGTTCTTGCCTTCACTTTCTGGCAGACATATAATGGATTACAGTATTAAAGGAATGATTTGTGAATAGATACAACGAAATACAAAGAAGATACAATGATCAAGAGCCAGCTTTAGGATTATAGGATTGTAGACTTAGAGTAAAACTCCTTCATTTTGCAAAAAATGAGACTGAGGCAGAGGGAAGTTAAATGACTTGTCCAAGTTCACACAGGCACGAGGAGCAGAGGTGAGGTTTGAACACTGGTTCTCTGACTCTAGAGCCATCACCTTGTTCCTGTACTGCTCTACATTAGAATCCAAAATGAGAAAAGTGAGAGCCCCTCTGTGTTCTGCTCTGATCTGTAAAAGTTGTTCAGGTTGGAAATTTTAGGAAGAATTCTGACAAAGTGGAATGGGTTCAGAGATGTGTTACCTGGTAGGTAAAGAGATTTGAAATCTCTCTACGAAAATTGGAAATGCCTATCTCTACACAGTATTAATTAGAATAATCTATATTGGGTAACCTTGATAAAGCTCTGAGAAGATTAACTGGAAGGCTTTTATCTTTATAGTCACATGACTGTCCAAAAGGTAGGCAAGGGGAAAAAAAGAAACTGGAAATGTTTAGTTTGGATAGGAGAAAATTTAAGGGGACAGGATTGCTGTCCACAAGTAATTAAAGAACCGGGTAACAGTTATTTTGTTTGTTCTGATTGGCCTCCAGGGCAGGACAAAGAGCAGTCAACAATTAGGTGGAGCAGGTTTTGGCTTAATATGCACAGCTAGTAATTAAAACTGTCTCCAAGTAGAATAACGACCCTGGAAGTTAATGAGTCTTATTTCTGGATCTCTTCAGGAGGGTAGTGTTGATCTTATATGATAAGGATGTTGGTGAGGGGATATCCCCCTTCTGGCAGAGTTGTTGAGGTTAACTTCTGACTTATGACCCAAACTGACTTTTTGTTGTGGCATGGGCATCCTTATATGGAGTATGCCTATACTGTTTCTTAAAGTTGAGTTTGAATATCCTTTGTTGTTCTGTGCCCTTATGTTCTTACATTTTTTGTTTAGATTTCTTTGTGATCCTTAGGTCTTTAAATTCTTTTGTGTCATATGCAGTAACTAATCTCCCTTTCCCTAAAAGCAGTATGATTGATTTTCTGTAACACTTACGATTTAGCACAATCACTAAGTACTAGATTAATATCTTTATTTTTAATGTAATGTATGTTGGTCCAAGCTCCCCAACTAAATTATTAGGTCTTTGAGGACAAGAGTGGGTACTGTAGGCATACCTCACTCTTCCCTTGCAGTGATATGTCCAGTGACAGCTTAGTATATACTTGATTAATTTTGGAAGTATTCTGCCCTTGCATTTCAGACCCAGGGTGGCTAAGAGAGTTCTGAGATGTAATTTTTTACTGTCAAAATTGTGTCAATGGGTCATGTTTCATTTACTTTAAAACAATATTTGGTGAAAAAATACCTGAGCAAGATAACTTCCCTTTTGAGAATTATTATGAAGATGAACATGGAGCCGAAGGAATTCAGAAAGATGACGCTGCAAGTCTTTCTTAAAAGAGGGAAGGTGATTTTCAGCAGTCAGAATAGTAGAGGTTTTTAAAAAATCATTTTTGTCTTCTGCTGCTGTAGGCATTTTCAGGTAGTTTTATTTGCTAAGGGCTAAGTAGAAATTGTCAGGAAGTTTGATGAAGTCTCTGGCATGGTTCGGGCAAAGCTATTGTGTATTTATAAGTAACTATTCCTTACAAACTAGGACTTTGCATTGCCAAAATGTGGGCTTGTATCCTCTGTGCCTTTCATGATGGGACTCTTAGTGTAGACTTTTCTCTCTTCGTACTATTTCACTTGATCATCTCATCATTTCTCATAGATTTAATTATTATCTGCATCACATCAACATATCTACCCCAACCTCTCTGTTGACCTCTAGTCTTGTATCTTCAACGGCCTATTGGATAAACATCTTGAACTAGTTGTTCCACAGATGTCTTAATTCAACATATTCAAAACTGAACTCATCTTTCTTCTCAAACCTTCCTTTCTTTCTAACTTCCTTATTACTGTTGAAGGCACCGCCATCCTCCCAGTCCCCAGATTCACAACCTAGGTGTCATCTTCAACTTCTCACTTTCTTCACACTCCCCTCCTACATCCAATCTGTTGCCAAGGCCCATTGATTTTACCTTCATAACATCTCCATATACACCTCATTTTCTCCTGATACTATCACCTCATGCCTGTACTATTTCAATAGCTTTTTGGTAGTCTCCCTACTTTGAGTCTCTCCCTGTGCCATTTCATCCTCTACTCAGCGAATGAAGTGATCTTCCTGAAGTACAGGCCTTGACCAGTCACTCCCCCCCCCCCCCCACTCAATAAACTCCAGTGGTTCCCTATTATCTCCAGGATCAAATAGAAAATTCTATATTTGGCATTCAAATTCTTTCATATCCTGCCCACCCCCACCATCCCAGCAGTCACCATGCCTTATACCTTACATCTTCCCATTAATATCCCCCTTCTGTTCTGTTCCTACAGCAAAATACACCATCTCCCAATTCTGAACATGTGCACTGGGTGACCTCATGCCTAGAATGCTCTCCTTCCTTATCTCAGCCTCCTGACTTCCTTCAGGTCCCAGCTAAAATCCCGTATTTTACAAGAAGTCTATCTCAGTCCCTCTCAATTCTAGTGCCTTCCCCATATTGATTATTTCTAGCTTCACTTATACATACATACATACATATACATACATACATACATATATATATATATATATATATATATATATATAGAGTTCTATAAGAGAGTTCTGAGATGTAATAAGAGAGAGAGAGAGAGAGAGAGAGAGAGAGAGAGAGAGAGAGAGAGAGAGAGAGAGAGAGAGAGAGAGATTAGATTATGAGCTTCTTGAGAAGTAGGTACTGGCTTTTTGCCTTTCTTTGTATGCTTAGCCTAGTGCCTGACATACAGTAGGTGTTTAATAAATATTAACTGAGTATGAAAATGGTGGCTAAAACTTCTATTGGGCATGTTTTTGTTGAAGGGAAATGGTTGATTTGGGTTCATATGTCCTGCAGTCATTGAGGACTATGATATTCAATACTGGCTTTTTTAACTTTAGGATTTCCGCAGTAATTGTTTTGCATTTTATAGTTTAGGGTTATCTCTTTAAACAGGAATTTTCCCTGCTTAGAAAGTGGCCAAAAGTTCATCTATTTTATCAAAGTTTATTTTATTTTTATTTATTTTATCTAGTTTATCAAAACATAGACTTTACAGCTTGCATGCATTCCCCATGTATTTTCCCTCTATACATGTTGAACAGAATATCAAGAAAATATTTACCCCAAATAATTTCTCCATATTCTTTCTCTCTCCTACCCCTTTTCTACTTTGAACCTGTGAAAGCAAAAGAAGCCTTTTCTAAATGAGTCTTCTTTCAGGCCAGGCAAAGGGGTCAATGAAGGGAGCCGCCAGTGGCTGGCTAGAGTAGGGGAGCCCTTCTGCTAGTGCCTTCTTTTTGAGATTACTTTCCATTTATACTGTGTATGTCTTTTAAGTACGTAGTTATTTGTATATTCTCTCCCCTATAGAATGTGATACGCTTGAGGACAGGAATTTTTTTGGGGGGAGCTTTCTTTGTATTTACCACTTAATAAATGATTGTTTACTAGCTATTCAATAATCATTCTACCATCCTTTACCTAATTCTTTCTCTCTCTGTCTCCATCTCTCCCTCTCCTATTTTCTCTCTACCCTGGTTAGAGGTTCAGGGCTTTGGGACTACCTCTAGGCCAGTGAAGGGAGATGATAGGTTTTCTAGTAGTGAAGTCCCCCTTTTTATTTTCTGGATCAAAGTACTTGAGACCCATATCCAGAACCTGAAAAGAAATCCCTCTGTCAGTATAAACATTTTGTGAGAAAGCTTCTCCCCTTTTCCTCTTTCCATAGTTGTTTTTTTTCTCCTTAGTTCAGAAAGACTGAGAAAAGTAGTCTTTTATTCTCTAGGTGAGGAGTTAGCAAAGGAGTAGAGAATTTTAAGAAGATCTAGGCTGTTGCCATCAACTTTACCATTGACTGCTTTATAGCTCTAGTTATAAATCACTTTGCTATTCAACATCTTGAGACCTAGGTTTGAATTACATGCCTGTGCTATTTATCCAGTTCATTTTATAGATGAGAAAGCGGAGGCAAATAGGGTTAAGTGACTTGCCCAGGGTCACACAGGTAGTAAGTGTCTGAGGCCAGATTGGAATTCAGGAAGATGAGTGTTCCTGAGTCCAGACCTGATGCTCTATCCACTGTGCCACCTAGCTGTCCGTTATTTACCAGTCTTGTCAATTGACCTTTCTGAAAGGCTTCCACTTACTGTGTAATGGAAATGATCAGTCATGTTACCTTTCCCACAGCTTTGTGAGAAAAGAAAAGGGGGCCAGATGAAATAGCTTCTTTGACAAGATCTGATTTGGGAATCTTGTCATTGCTTGCCACTCCCTACACTTCTCAGTTGGGTACATTTCTTATTATTAAAGATGTAAATCGTAGCAATGAAGATTTTGAACTGGAAGAGATTAAGAGAATCCATCCCCAGCCCCTTTCTAGAGATGAATAAACAGAGGCCAGGAAAAGTGAAGTGACTTGTCCAAGGTCATATAATAACAGCAGAGCACAGATTTAAATACAGTTTACATCCGGATCCAATTTTCCTTTTTCCATATGTTGCCCATATGATTTGAGGAGCCAGCAGAGGGCAGCAGAATCCTGGATGAACCAGGGCAGTATTACCCTGATCCCCATAACTGAACAGGTGATTTCTGGGGTAAAAAATTCACAGGAAATATTCCCTAATGGGGGTGGGGGTGGGGGGTGGGGTCTGAGGGCAGGTAGGTGGTGATGCTGAATTCTCAAAAAGTTGAAAGCTCCCAGAGTTGTGATCATGAAGAAGCAGGCTGAGAACCAAGGCAAATCGCCCCTTCCTAGATATGCAAGAAAGTGGTTGGAGAATCACTGGAAAACCAAAAGAAAGTAGATGACAGTACCCCTTTTGGTACTTTAAAGAGCTTGTGGTGACTTGCCTTTTATGGGATCACAAGTAGCTTTACACATTTTTATCACTGAGTTGGTTCTCAAGCTACATTGGGATTGTTGTTTTGTTTTTTAAAGTACTACATCTGATGGAAGAAAGGGGGTTCCTTTAGACTTGGGTAATAGTATAGCCCTTAGGGTAGAAAACTTCAAATAGGAAATCTTTCAGGACTGGAGAGACATCCCCTAGTTTCTTTTGTTGACTCTCCTTTGGTTCACCCCGTTTCTAAATATCAAGTAAGGATAATTAGTAATATTTATTTGTATTATTAGTAATTAAAAGAGTAATATCGAATAAGTCTAATTGCATTAGGTACAGAAAGCTTCTTTATCTTCTAGTTGTAGCTTGACTATTCTGCAGTAGCCAGGAGCAAATGCTCTTTCTGCTTTATCTTAAGCTTAAGCAATTAGAGCAGAATTTTTTTCTTTTAAGATCTGCTTTCCTTTGGTGATCCCCATTTTTCTTGTACAAAAAGGATATAAGCAAAAAGAGTTCAAGGCTCATTGAAAGAGTTTTTGAAACAAACTACCCCTCCCTAGTGGTCACTCAGAAGACTCTATAGAGAGAGAATTTATTTAAATGAGTTACAAATGTTCCTGGAAGCTCAGACTACTTCTTCGGTCAATCATGCAGGTAGGATCTCAGTTCTCAGGTCAGAGGCCACAGGTATATCTCCAGGCCTGTGTCCCCTGAGAATAGCTGACCAACTTTCATAGACTTTATGACTAAATTTGGGAAAATGCTGAGGGAAAGAACCAACTTCCAGATGTCATGGGCCAGGTAGGTCAAACCAGACCCTCCCTTGAGAACTTCCCCAAAATAATGATCACCCAGAAAGCAAGTATGGTATTTGGCAGAAGACTGAGAGTCTCCGACAAGACTATTTGAGGGAATTTGCTGATTAAATTTCCTATTGCACATATGAGGTTCTGTTTCTTAAATCTAAGCTCAGTTACAAAATAATATTGAACTTATTGCTGGGGAAAATAATGGCAGAGAGAATTCTAAATAACCTTTCCTATTTTATTTTTTGTTGTTATTATAGGTATGGGGGGGGAGCTCTTTGAAGACTACAACTTTTAATATGTTTGGGCTTTTTTCACCCTCCTGGAGGTACTTAGCCATAAATTCTTCTGCAGTCTCCCTCATGCAGAAACTTGCCCTGTGATGGTGGAGCCAAACAAATTCTTGCTCCTTTCATTAAGAGATATTTCCTCCAGGTTAAAAGTGACTCACATAGGTCAGTGCTAAAATAAAATATAACTGATATTATTTCTGCATGAAATGGGGCCCTGGTACTAATGACTAGCACAACTTAGTGCTTCAGAATGATATTTCATATTTACCAGGTGATATCACAATGGGTTTTATGTAATCCTAATCTTTACTATGTATAGCTGTCCCTTTCAGTGTGGTGGGAATTAGGGGCACAGTACCCTCATGATTTGGAAAATCTGTGTAAAATTTTTAGTTCCTCCCTTTGTACCAGCGAAGAAATTTGAATTATTATGGCATTAAAATTATTTTGAATTATGAATTTGAATTATTATGGCAATAAAATTATTATTAAAATTATGGCATTGATATTATACAATAACACGTATATTTTATGCATTTCTGAGTTTCTAAATTTTTTCTGTCATGGGCTGGCCTATGAGTTACTGTCATCTGTGGCTTCCTCAAAACTCCCTCAAAATTCCCATTTAATTTTTTATGCCTACCCGCGATATATTGAAACTGTGATGGGGAAAGTCTCAATGTAGAGCAAAACATGAGCCATGATTGGTACAAATCTTAAAGGAGTGTGAGAGGCAGTGCTGAAGGAGATAGTCAAGAATGACACAGTATCATTAGAGGAGCCAAGTAAGGGCTAAGACGTGGAGAGTGTGAAAGAAAGAGATCCAGGATGAAAAACAGTTAGGCTGGGTCTGGTTCTGGCCTTTCACTTGATTGGCCAGTAGAGAAAGGGGAGGCATGGGGGTGGGAGTGGAGAGTAGTTTCCTGGCTGACTGAGGATTCTAGTTGACTGTTGGCCCTAGATCTGGTTTGGATTTAGACAGGTGGCTCTGCTGGGAATGGGTGTGAGAGGGTGTATGGTGGCTCTGTGTTTAAGGTGCTAACAGTTTACTGGAAGGGATAACCTTGGGGTTCCCTGTATTAGATAAAAAGAATAAATGTCTAGTCTTGTGATTTTTGTGAGAAGCCCTATGGGACTTCTACTTACCAAAAATCTTAGCACCTGTCTGCTGACAAACAAGCATATTCTGGGAATTTCTGTGTTTGTTTGGAAGGTTTTGGGGCAGGTAGGAAGGGGAAATTGGTATGAGAGAACAGGACTGTGACACTTAAGAGCTTTTCCCATTCTACATAGAGGGGCAGCTTTGGGGATTCTTTGCTTATTCTAGCATTTTCCCCACTCCTTATTAACCTAAGGAAAAAAAAAGATCTGATTTCTAAAATGAAAAGGACCATAGTTCACATAGGATCATGACCTTCTATCAGATCTTATTTGAAATTTCAAGGAACAGTGAAAAGACTTCTTTACTATTCCTTGGGCAAACAGTATATAATCTCATTTTTATTAGCTAAATGAAAGCACTATCCTGGTACTGGGAAATGTGCTATAAATAATTTGGCCTTTTCTGCATTGATGGATTCAGCAGGTATTCAAAATATCAATAATGTTTTAGAGTTTTCCTGGTACTACTAGGAAATACGTAGCTTAAGGAAAACTGACAAATCAATGAAAATGTTCTAAGCAGGAGATCAGAAGTGTGAATTCATGCCTATTTACACTTTTAGGACTTCATCATTATTATTACTATTATAAAAAAGCATATGTTAAGTAATTAGATATACCCAGGCTGATGTTATACGCCATACTACAAAGTAAACTAAAAACAGCCTGGGAGTTTATAATCTGAGAAGAATAAAAATAGAAGAAATAATATAATTAAAGTTGAGTATACAAATGAATAAAAATGTGTCTTATAGGTCTGAGATAGGATAGCTATGCATTTTTAGAGGAAGCAAATGATACAGCATAATATTGGAGAGAGTTGACTGCAAGTTTCATGTCCATTCTAGATATTTGGGGAATATTTTCCATCTTTTGGTGATTCCAACCATGTCCCATGGGGACATATTAAAATGCAGATTCACATATTGATTGAACAACTCAATAGCAGTTTCCCCCTTTAACTTTTACTTTGTAAAATCTCTGAGTTGAAAGAAACTTTAAAGGTCATCTTATCCAACCTCCCACCTTCCACAGAAATTTCTTATACAGCATTACTGAGGTCATCCTCCTTTTGCTTAATCATTTCCAGGGATAGGATGCTCAGTATTTTTTGAAGGAGATAACTTCATTGTTTAAGAATGGGAAATTGTACCTTATTTTAAGCCAAAATTTGACCCTTACAACCTCTCATGGTCATTATTCTTGGGTCTAGAAATTAACTGGACAGCTATAGGTTTGAGGGGAGGGGATGGGGTCACTTCTTGTGAGTTTCCCTTCACTGGAGTTCTTCAGGTGGAGACCAGGTAACTATACTTGGGATTTAATTCAGCAAACATTTAATTCAGTGTCTACTGTGTACAAAGACCAGGGTCACAAAAACAAATTCTTTCCCTCAAGAAATTTATTCTTTTGGGTGATGTGACTTTGTCTGTTTTGTGCCAACTAACTTTGCTAAGTTCAGAAAGGCTTATTGTCTGAAGGTGGGTTGTCAAGGAATTTTTTTTTTTTTGAAGTCTTCAAAAACTCATGAAACCTGAAAGGCTTTTTGTGATCAGGGTAGGTAAAAGCAAAGAGTCCATGATCTTTTAAGAAAAGTATTGAAGCCTGTTGATTTGAGAGGCAGTGTGGTATAGTGGAAAATTGCTGAACTTGGAGCAAGGAGAATCCTGCTGCAGGGGGAGTGGAGCCAAGATGATGGAATAGAAGCAGTGACCTACTAGAGCTCTCCTCCCAAAGCCCTCAAAAAAACGTGTAAAGAATGACTCTAAACAAATTCTGGAGCTGTAGAAGCCACAAAAGGGCAGACTGAAGCAAATTTTTAGCCCAAGACAATCTAGAAAGTCGACAGGAAGGGTCAGTCACACTGGGCTGGGAGTGAAGTGCAGTTTGGCATGGACTGAGCTGGAGCAGCCCTTAAGGGTCTGAATCGCTGGGCAGCTGCTATGGTTTTCAGACTTCTCAACCCCCAAACACCAAAGACAAAGTCAGTGGGAAGGGTCTCTCAACCTGACTGAGAGGTGAGCATGGTCTGACTCCAGGCCTAGGGTGGGAGCAGCCTCTGCTTCTGGATCCCTCCACTTCACAAAGAGCTCATAAGTCAAGTAATTGATTGGGAAAATGGGCAAATGAGGGAAAAGAAAGAGATTATAGATTCTTACTTTCTCAGTGAATAGGTATTTTCTTATGCCATTGCTGATGAGGAAGATAAAAGCATACAACCAGAAGAAGACAATAAAGCCAAAGCTTCTGCATCCAAAGCCTCCATCCAAAGAAAAATATGAATTGGACTCAGGCCATGAAAGAGCTCAGAAAGGATTTTGAAAATAAGTAAGAGAAGTAGAGCAAAAATTGGGAAGAAAAATGAGAGTGATTCATGAAAAGCAAGTCAACAGCTTGCTAAAGGAAACCCCCAAAAATGCTGAAGAAAATAACAGCTTTAAAATTAGACTAACTCAAATGGAAAAAAGATGTCCAAAAAGCTAGTGAGGAGAAGAATGCCTTAAAAAGCAGAATGGGCCAAATGAAAAAAGAGATCCAAAAGCTCACTGAAGAAAATAATTCCTTAAAAATTAAAATGGAGCAAATGGAAGCTAATTACTTCATGAGAAATCAAGAAATTATAAAGCAAAACTGAAAGAATGAAAAAATAGAAGATAATGTGAAGTATCTCATTGGGAAAAAATACTGATCTGGAAAATAGATCCAGGAGAGAGAACTTAAAAATTATGGGTCTACCTGAAAGCCATGACCAAAATAGAGCTTAGATATCATCTTTCAAAAAAATTATCAAGGAAAATTGCCTTGATAGTCTAGAACCAGAGGGTAAAACAGAAATGGAAAGAATCCACTAGTCACCTCCCGAAAGAGGTCCCCCCAGAATTCCAGAGTTCTCAGGTCAAGAAGAAAATATTGCAAACAGCCAGAAAGAAGCAATTCAAGTATTGTGGAAACGCAGGATAACACAAGATTTAGCAACTTCTATACTAAGAGATCAAAGGGCTTGGAATATGATATTCCAAAGGTCAGAGGAGATAGTGTTAAAATCAAGAATCACCTACCCAGCAAAACTGAATATCATACTTCAGGGGGAAAAAAGGGAACTTTGAAATAGAGTACTTCCAAGCATTCTTGTTAAGACCAGAGCTAAATGGAAAATTTGACTTTCAAATACAAGAATCAAGAGAAACATGAAAAGGTAAATAGGAAAGATAAACCATAAGGGACTTATTAAAGTTGAACTGTTTACATTCCTACATGGAAAGATGATATTTCTAAGTCATGAGACCTTTCTCAGTATTAGGATAGTTGAAAGGAATGTATGTATGTGTGTGTACATATATAGATATAGATAATCTTTCACAACGTAACTGTTATGGAAGTGTTTTGCATGACCACACATATATAACCTATATCAAATTGCTTTCCTTCTCAATGAGGGTGAATGGGGAAGAGGGAAGGGAGAGAATGTGGAACTCAGAGTTTTAAAAATGAATGTTAAAAATTGTTTTTACATGCAGTTAGGAAATAAGATATGTAGTCAGTAGGGTATAGATAATTATCTTGCCCTACAGGAAAATAAAAAGGAAGGGACGGGGTGGGATGAGGTGATGATAGAAGGGAGAGCAGATTGGAGGAAAGGTGGGGCAGGAATGGGGGGAGATGGGGAGAAAATTTGAAATTCAAAATTTTGTGGAAGTGAATGATGAAAACTGAAAATAAATACATTTTTTAAAAAGTTCTGCTGTAGCTACTTGGCTATTGTCAGGTCATTTAATGATTTTCTAACTTGAGTTTCCTCTCATCTATAAAATGGGGATAATTATACCTGTAGTACCTACTTTAACAGGCTATTTTGAGGATTGGATGAGATAATTTATATAAAGTACATGCAAACCTATCTATGTAAATACCACTTATTATTATTATTTTTGTCAGCTACCTTGTCAGCTTCTTAAGGGAAATGGTTAAGAGAAGCAGTATTGCTTTTATTATGTGCCTGATTTCTAGGACAGCATATTTCATGAAGTGGGTACTAAACAAATGTTTGAATGAAGTTAATTAATAATGCATATCTTCTGGGGATAAAATTCTAGCACAACTATCATGTGAAGGAAAAAATAAAGTGTTCCCAAACTTAGGAATCCTATGAAAGAAAGTACAATCATGTCAAATAGAGTGTTAATATTAAATCACGTTCACATTTTTGAATGGTATTCTAATGTTAGAAATATCAGAATGCTACAAACATGTGAAAATAGAAAAAAAATTCCTGATTTAATGTTAGTCTAGCATCACTGGGCAACTAATTAAACTTTTCTGGATCTCAGTTTCTTTACCTTAAAACTGAAGAATTTGGGCAACACCATCCTTAAAGACTTCCATTTTTCATTTTTTTTCAGTCTGACGTGACTGAAAGGAGTGCTAAATTGCAATCATTGCTAATGCAATAATAGTAGTTCTTTAAGGTTCCATATAGCTAAAAATCAACAGGAAAACTTACTACTTTAGATTACAAAGATTATTTATACTTTCAATTGTACACATATGCAGACTGTTAAATTTTACTGTTTTAGAAAGAGTACTGTGTAGAATTTTGATACTAAAGTAGAAATCATGTACTTTAACTATAATGAATTGTTTTTAAATCCATAGACAGGGAAAATTTTAAAGTAGTAAATTTTAAGTCCTAAAATTGGATCATAACATTTAACTCAAAAAGTCATTTTATTGTGAAAGCATTATAGAGACATTAAATTAAATACCTAGCAGAATGCTAAAGTACCCTACTTGTGGTCCTTTAAGTGCCAAGTATCAAAAATAAAATTAATTATACCTGTAACCAATATTGCCTTATTTCTTTGAGCTGTCCTGGGATGAGAAAAAATAATTAAATAAGAATCACAGCATCACAAGAAAATGCAACAGATCCCTGAAACCCCTGTAAAACCTGTAAAACCCCTCTCTTGTGTGGTAGCAAAATGAGAGGTGTTAATGACTTTGTTACTACTGACTATTCAAAAATACCATACTTGGGTAGTTATTTTTGTCTTCCTGTGTATCCCTAGAGTTTAGTTAAGTGCCTGGCATGTAGTAGGCACTTACGCTTGTTGATTGGCTGTAGCAGAAGTGAGGAAAATGGAACCTGATAATCTAGACTACTTTAAACCTCCTCAGTTGAGTAATCAGGCACTATGGACCTGGTGGGGCACATGGAAGCTTGAAAGAAATAGAATCATGATCTCTGGGGTTAGAATGGACCTCAGAAGTCATTGCACTCCAATGTATAACTAATAGAATTCTCCATTTGTGACAAATGTTCATCTAGCAACCATTTGAAGTGCCCCATAATTGATGAGGTCACTGCCCCTCAAAGCACCAATTCAGTTTTAGAAAGCTCTTGTTGTTACGAAGTTTTTTTCTCTCATCCTACCAAAATCTTTCTCTTTGTAACTTTTTATTCATCTTACCCAGTTATACCTTTTGGGGCAGGCAAAAATGTCTAATCTTCCTTGAGCATGTTAGCCTCTTCCAAGTATTTGAAGTTAGCTAGCGTGCCTCTGTTGGCATCTGGATGGTGCAGTGGAGAGAGTGCTGGACCTGGAGTCAGAAAGACTCATCTTCCTGAATTCAAATCTGGCCTCACGCACTTACTAATCGTGTGACCCGGACAGGTCATTTAACCCTGTTGGACACAGTTGAAAACAAGTGAACAACAGTACGTAACTCTTCTTCAAATTATAAATGGCTCCCCATTCCTTCAATAGAATCTCATGAAGCATGGTTTAAAATCTCTTAACTATCTTTAAAATGACCCTTCTCCGAATATCTTCTGCTTGTTAATGTCCTTCCTGAAATGTAGCTTCAAGTACTGACACATTGCATGTACTCCCAATATTACCTTATCAAGGCAGAGTATGAAACATATTCCTCTTTCTAGTATTGCTTTTATTAATATAGCCTAAGACCAAGTTAACTTTTTGGGGGGCTCTTCTATCATACTGATGATTATGAAGCACTAAAACTCTAAGGTCCTTTTCACACAAATTGTCGTTCAGCTGAGGCTACATCATGGTATATTTGCACATTTGTGTATTTTTGAGCCTATTTAATTTCAATTTGCGATAGTCCGTCATTTTAGCTTGTTGAGATCTTCTTGATTCAAGTGTATATGCTAGACTTTGGGCATAAAAATGTAGAGTGACACAGTTCCTTTTTTCCCAAAGGGCCTATAGTCTAATAGAGGAAAAATGATGGTTTCTTCTGTACTAGTAATTCAGATTTCAAAATGAGAAAACTTTTAGGAGAGGTCACAATGAGTGACCCGAGGGAGTCAGAAGGAGACGTTGGATCTGTCCGGGATGATCAGGAAGGGTCTCATGGAAGATGTAGCAACTGAACTTGGTTACAGGGAAAGAAAAAAAATCATTAGACAGAGGTAAATGGGAATCAAATCTAGGCTTGATGGATAGTGAATAAAAAGCCATCAGAGATGAAAGGGAACAGGATTCAGATGAAGCCTGGAAGTAGTTCTCTTTGGCTGGATTGTAGTGTGCATGAAGGGGAGTGCTGTGAAATAAAGGCGTAACTGGAGAACATTGAATGGCGAAGGAGTCTGTAGTTTTTTAGGGCAGTTATCACAAACTTCTGATAACTTTTTAACAAGGGAATGATATGACCAAACGTTCTCCTTAAAAAGATTAGTTTGAAAGCAAGGTAAAGGCTGAATTGTAGTAAAGAGAGACTCCCACTTCTGTTACCAAACTTAACAGTTTCCAACATTGTCATTAAACAACCTGGTGACTATGCCACTTCTGTTTTCACACTAATGACAAAAATATAAAATAAGACCCAGTCAAAGACGGAAGCATGTACCATTCCTCCTCACTTCTGCCTCTCAGAGTCCCTAGCTTTCAGGCCTTGGCTTGAGCATCCCTATTTATGTGAAACCTTTTCTGATTCCCTAGTCCTTTATTTCTCTCTCTACTCAAATTACCTCTTTTATTTATCCCTGTACATGGTGTTAACCAGGTGAATGCCATTCTCCCCTTGAGAATATGGATTATTTATTTCATTTTGTCTTTTGCACATAGTAGAGACAGTACAGGTATACTGAATTAAATTGAAGGAGCTTAGATTTTTTTTGAATAAAAATTTATTTATTCAACTTTTTACATTCATTTTCACAAAATTTTGGGTTCCAAATTTTCTCCCCTTTTCTCCCCTCCCCCCACCACAATACACCGAGCAATCTAATTTTCCTTTCTCCATACTGCCCTCTCTTCTGTCATCCCTCCCTTCTCTTGTCCCCATCTTCTCTTTTCTCCTGTAAGGCCAGATGACTTTCTATTCCCCATTAACTGTATTTCTTATTTCCTAGTAGCAACAACAATACTAAACAGTTGTTCCTAAAGCTTGAGTTCCAAATTCTCCCCATCCCTCCCTCCCCACCTATTCCCTTTGGGAAGGCAGGCAATTCAATATAGGCCCTATCTGTGTAGTTTTGCAAATGACTTCCCTGATAGTCGTGTTGTGTAAGACTAACTGAATTACCCTCCATCCTACCCTGCCCCTCATTGTTTCTCTTCTGTCTTTTGATCCTGTCCCTCCCCAAGTGTTGACTTCAAATTGCTCCCTCCTCCCATTGCCCTCCCTTCCATCATCCCCCCCCCTTGCTTATCTCCTTCTCCCCCACTTTCCTATACTGTAAGATAGGTTTTCATACCAAAATGAGTGTGCATTTTATTCCTTCCTTTAGTCGAATGTGATGAGGGTAAACTTCATGTTTTTTTCTCATCTCTCCTCTTTTTCCCTCCTGCTAAAAAGTCTCCTGCTTGCCTCTTGAATGACATATCATTTACCCCATTCCATTTCACCCTCTTTCCTCCCCCTACCTTTCTCTCTCACCCTTTACCTTAATTTCTTGTAAGAGATGGTCCCATCCTATTCAATTCACTCTGTGCTCTCTGTCTCTGTGTGTGCATGCATGTGTGTATGTGTGTGAGCGTGCACGCATGTACATGTGTGTATGTGTGTGTGTGATCCTACCAACTACTCACATACTGAAAAGTTTTAAGAGTTACAAATATTGTCTTTCCATGTAGGCATGTAAGCAGTTCACTTTTGGTAAGTCCCTTATGACTTCTCTTTGCTGTTTACTTTTTCATGCTTCTTCTCATTCTTGTGTTTGAAAGTCAAATTTTCTTTTCAACTCTGGTCTTTTCATCAAGAATGCTTGAAAGTCCTCTGTTTCATTGAAAGACCATATTTTCCCCTGAAGTATTATACTCAGTTTTGCTGGGTAGGTGATTCTTGGTTTGAGTCCTAGTTCTTTTGACTTCTGGAATATCCTATTCCATGCCCTTCAATCCCTTAATGTAGAAGCTGCTAGATCTTGAGTTATCCTGGTTTCATTTCCACAATACTGGAATTGTTTCTTTCTAGCTGCTTGCAATATTTTCTCCTTGATCTGGGAATTCTGGAATTTGGCCACAATGTTCCTAGGAGTTTCTCTTTTTGGATCTCTTTCAGGTGGTGATCGATGGATTCTTTCAATACTTATTTTGCCCTCTGGTTCTAGAATGTCAGGGTAGTTTTCCTTGATAATTTCATGGAAGATGATGTCTAGGCTCTTTTTTTGATCATGACTTTCAGGTAGTCCCATAATTTTTAAATTGTCTCTCCTGGATCTATTTTCCAGGTCAGTTGTTTTTCCCATGAGATATTTCACATTCTCTTCCATTTTGTCATTCTTTTGGTTTTGTTTTGTGATTTCTTGGTTTCTCATAAAGTCATTAGCCTCCATCTGTTCCATTCTAATCTTGAGAGAACTATTCTCTTCAGTGAGCTTTTGAACCTCTTTTTCCATTTGGCTAATTCTGCTTTTGAAAGCATTCTTCTCCTGATTGGCTTTTTGAACCTCTTTTGCCAATTGACTGAGCCTATTTTTCAAGGTGTTATTTTCTTCAGCATTTTTTTGGGTCTCCTTTAGCAAGGTATTGACCCATTTTTCATGCTTTTCTTGCATCTCTCTCATTTCTCTTCCCAGTTTTTCCTCCACCTGTCTAACTTGCTTTTCAAAATCCTTTTTGAGCTCTTCCAAGGCCTGAGCCCACCGGACATCCCCCTGGGATGTCTGGGGTACAGAGGCCCCGCTCTCCACATCTTTCCCTGATGGTAAGAATAGTTCCTTGTCATCAGAATTGAAAGGCGGGAACATTTGCACACGCTCAAAGAAGCTCTCTATAGTCTTATTTTTCTTCCCTTTTCTGGGCATTTTCCCAGCCAGTTACTTGACTTCTGAGATTCCTCTCCACCCCCGCCTAGATCCGCCCAGCTAGTGCTTGGGTTCTGAGATTCAAATGGGCTTTCCGTGGCAGGCGTGGCTGCTATTCAATGTGAGCTTAAGTTCTGGTGCTCGGTTGGGGGCAGGGCCGCCTCCCAGGCTGAGTTCCCTCAGGGGCTTTATGCAGAGACCTTCAGAGATGGAGCGGGTGGTGGCAGGGCCATCTCCCAGGCTCAGCTCCCTTGGGGGCTTTATGCAGAGACCTTCAGTAATGGAGCGGGTGGGGCAGGGCCATCTCCCAGGCTCAGCTCCTTCAGGGGGTTTATGCAGAGACCTGAGCTTCTGCCTGCCTGCTCGGGGAGTCCTGGGCCGCCGCCGCTGCCTCTGCCTCCGCCTGCTTCCTGCCCCTGCCTCTCCCTCCACCGCTGCCTCCCGAGGGGGCGTGAGTCACGGAGACACCCCGCTCCCCTCTCGGCCAGCCCAGACGTATCTCTCACTGACCTGTAGCATCTGTGGGCGGAGGGACCTTCGCAGCTGCCGGAGATTCCATCCCTGAAGCCTGCTCGGATCTGCTCCTCTGGGGCTATGTGTCCAGGGCAGCGCTGGGGTGGACTCCACTTTCCGGGGCGCGACGGACTCTGGGGACCACTCTCCAGGGCTCTCTGGAATGGAAATCTCTTCCACTGTGTTTCTGCACACCCTGCAGTGATCCAGAGTTTGTGGGGAGCTCTTCTTACATTAAATCCATGGGCTGTGGGTTCGGAGCTAGCATACGTGAGTCTTTCTACTCCGTCATCTTGACCTGAGCATCCTGAGGAGCTTAGCTTTTACTGGGTTAGATGTAACATCACCATGCATTGTTCAGTTGGGTAGCTCAGTGGATAGATAGGATGCTGGGTTTGGTTCAGCTGTGAGTTCCGATGCTGCCCCACCCACTTACTTATCTGTGTTACCCTAGGCAAATTACTTCATCTTTTTCCCACAGAGATAACCGTAGTACCTACCTCTTTGGGTTGTCATGAAGGTAAAATGAGATGACATGAAAATGGTTTTGCAAACCTTGAAGACCTATAGAAATACTAGTTATCATCATTATTTATCACTTTATCATTATCCTATAGAATCATAGAGGATAGGTTTTGGTTTTTGTAGCTAGAAAGTACCCTTAAGTGTTGCCATCATTTTACTGCTCAGGATATTGATCACCAAGAGATTAACTGATTCACTCCTGGTCACATCCCTGGTTTATAGCAGTGCAGGCTGTGATCAGTGGCCTGTGGTCTTTTCACTGCGCACTGTTGTCTGAAGGTATACTGTTAGATACTTGAAACTCTCTCCATACAAATGATCTTGTCTGTGAAAACTGATGCATCACTTTGATTATGTGAGTCCATGAATAACCAAATTGGTTACTAGAAGAAGCTGGTAAATTGGTGGGCAGTACAATTCATATTCTAGTATTCTCTGCTTTTTACAACTCTGAACTGAACTTTAAAAGGTTAGTCCCATTTTTATAGGATTACAATATACCATGAACAGGTGGTTAACTAGATTCCTACAGATGCTTAGCTTCTTTTGCTTAAAAAAAATATTTTTTGGGCATATTTTGCCCAAATGAAGAATATGATGTATTATGTTTTAGAAACAGTCCATAAAAATGGTTTTAAGAGAAGTGAATATCAGTTAAGAGAAATGAATATCAGTTCATATGAATCTTCCCATGCTTTCCTATTTTCTCCATCTCATTATTTCTTGTAGCTTAGCATTATTCAATTACATTATGGTACTACAGCTTAGCCATTCCCCATTCCATGAGTTTAAACTGTTTTCAGTTTGTTGCTGCTGAAAAAAATGCTGCTATAAATGTTTGGGTATATCTAGGAGAAGCTATACCCTTTTTCAAAGCTAAAATGAAGAGGTTGTTGAAAAGAGAACCTCAATATTAATTATTGCTCCCTTTTTTGTATGTGGTCCTGAGTAACTGGTTATAATAGGTGCCTTAGACATATTTAAATACAACAAATGAGAGGCAGCTTGGGGGGTGTGATATCACAAGAACTACATTGGAGCTGAAGGTTCATCATTGTTCTTATCTCCGCTTCCAGCTAGCTTTGTAACCTTGGATGTCATCCGTAACCTCCAGGCCTCATTTTCTTTATTTATAAAATGGGCGTATACTATGTATAATATGGATTGTATAATATGGATTGACTGCCTGCTAATGGGATATATGTGGTGTTTGGAGAGGACTTGCTGAGCTTTTTCAGGGCTGCTCATTCACATTTGGTGTCCACCTTCACCCAACTCTCACTTGTGGCTTCAAGAAGCTATAGCATACATGGTGGCCATCTCAGCATATGGGTTAAACCAGGTTGAGGTCTCAAACCTGTCAGTCATTTGGAGGATGCCTACCCTAAGCATGTGAAGATTTTCCCTGGTGGAATAGGCAGATGAGAACAATTTGTTTCAGCAGCCATGTAAGCAGTTAGAGTTTGGTCAGATATTGAAGACACCAACGTCATCCACAGTATCCTGAGCCATCTCCAGTAATTCTGCCTTTTGTCCTGACATTGGCCTTCAATGACTGGAAGAGAGAGAGAGGCTGACGATTTTACCCCAACTCTGCCTCACTTAAATTGAGTGTAACCTAAGTTAAGACGTGACCTATAATGTCTGTGATGTCATTGGTCCTATTCAAAAACATCCTACTATTTGCAAAAACACCTGTATCCGGGATACAGGTTTCTGTATAAATGAATGGTGGTAGCCCTGCACTTTATATTTTATTGAGTGAACTGTTACTTTAGGCAAGTTTTTTATTTTATTTTTTAGACTAGTGCTTTTCTTTTGAAGCCTAGGTATTACCATTTCCCCTCATAAACTAATGTACATTCTCAAGTCATTTCCAAAATTTTGTATCCCTAGACCACAGGGTAAAATATGTAGGTACGGCATTTTTTAAAAATTTTTTATTACAAATTAGAATACACCACAAAACAGGAAATAGTGTGTAATATTGGGACAAATTTGATTGTGAATCTGCTTAATTTTTCCCCCATATTATGTTGTCCTTTTGTAGTCCTGCCACTGGAAAAACTAGAAAAACTGACATAATTATGTGCTTGGATAGATGTGAATATGTAGGCATGCAGAAGACGGATGAAAGTTGTGGAAGTATCTTCCTTGTCAGAGATAATTTTTTTTTTATTTTAGCGTGACATCTAGTTGACTATGTTTGTAGTGATTCTTTGAATAATTTTGTCACTCAATGAATACTTTGTTATAAATAAAAATCTGAATTTGACTCATTAATTATAACTGTCCAAGATCTTTTATATCAAAAATATATAGTGATGAAAGACTAAGAGTTATAGCAAGTCAGAATAACTAGCATTTAATGAAACATTTCCCTTTGTTCTGTTTAAAGAGCCTTGCCCTATCTACCAGAAAAATCTGAAAAGTACCATATTTCAACCTATAAGCTGCTTTTTCTTAACCTTTTCTACATACTTGAAGGAGGGGAGTATAGTCTGTGATCAGGTGTAGTCATTAATGTTAGAATCTTTGACAAACATTCCAGTTAATATTTTGTATGCCTTTCAAATGGTGTAGTTAAAAATACATTGCATTTGGAGTCCAGGTTCTTTGGTTCACATCTTTTCTCGCTTATGAATGACATTAGGCAAATTATTCAGCTTTTCAGAGCCTCAGTGTCCTCACCTGTAAAATGAGGGGGATGGACAAGATAACCTCTAAGCGCCCTTCCAGCCTTAGAGCTTTGACCTTTGGAATACTGGTATGCGTGATTAGAGAACCTCTGACTCCAAAGGCTTTTTATAGCCTCCGGAAGTTCCTAGCTTTCCAACTCCTGGGATGAATGTGCATCAACTGATTTGTTATCTGAGAATGTCCCAGGATTCAGAAATGTCCTGATCTGATATTTGGAGAAATGATAATATGTTCAAACATTTTGGTAAATTGAAAGTGTTTGATATAGGAACTATATCACTGACTGATGGTTCCTATATCAAACACTTTCAATTTACCAAAACCTTTGACCAAATATCAGTGTATACACACACACACACACACACACACACACACACACACACACACACACACACACACACACGTTATAGGTAGTTTCTTTGACATTGAATCTTGCTATGATCAGCTGACAACTTGCCTTTGTAGAGGAAGAAAACTTGTATTTTCTTTCTGGAATTACATTTTTTTACCTGGATTTTATGAACCTCTGAAACATTTTGTGAGAAAAAAGTCTAATAAAGGTTTTTCCTTTCTTGTTTGAATTGAATTGCTGTTATAACTTATAAACAGCCCTTTCTGAATAGTATTTTACAAGAAAACTGCAAATATCATACTTCTTTCTCACTTTTTTTTTGTCTGTTGGTCTCTGACATTTCATCAGACACTTAATTGCCTCTGTGTTTAAAAAGAGAAAAAAAGTGTTGTTGTGATTGATCTTGGGAAGAGAATAGAAGACTAGATAGGAATCTTAACAGCAAAATTTCTGGCTCCATTAAATTATCTTCCATCGTTTGAAAGGAAGGGAAAAATTAATCATTCTATATTGGTATCTAAGGGTACAACAATGATGTTTGCTAAATGGGGAAGGGACAGATTTGGCGATTGAATCTTTTATATTGTAACCGGAGAGCGACAAATGAAAATTTCATTACTAGTAGTTAACATGCTCTTCTCTTTGAAATACACTTCCTGTGCTTGACTTTGAGGCTTAAAATTCAGTGTTTTAAAACCAATCATTTAAAAGTTTTAATTTAATAACAGTAGTAGCTCACTTTTCTTTGGTGCTTTAAAGTTTGCAAAGCACTTTCCTCACAGTAACTCTTTGAAGTAGGTAGGACAAGTATTAGTATTCCCATTTTCCAGATGATGAAAAGGGATGAGAGGTGAAGTGCTTTGGCTTTAGTCACTTAGATAGGACTGGAGTTGTGATTCAAATGTCAGTTTCTCGAGACTCCACATCCGTTGTTTTTAAAACATTTATATATACATGGATCTCAATGGTAATAGAGCTTGTGGAGGAGAGAAGGTCTGTTTGATTGTTAGAAATCCTTCATGGAAATAAAGTGATTTAGCGTCCTTGGTGTTTCTCCTCCCACATCTCTTCCCTCTTCCCCCAATCCCCCTTTCCAAATGGGTTTGCCCTTGAAAGTGGCAGCAAATTACTCAATTCTTATGTGGAAAGAGAAGCTGATAACTTCTAGGGGACACTGAAGCATACCCCATCAGTGAATGTACTTTATATTCTAAATCTAGATGTTTTACATGGCAAAAAAAAAATCTGGATTTAGGTTTTAGTTGATAATCCTCAAAGTTTATCAAGTCTTCCAACACATTCTTCAAACATAATTTGAAACTAAATGGAATTCTTGAATGCAAAGTGATGTTTTCAAAGGTCCCTCTCCCTCCTCCCTCCTTATCTTTGGTGATGCTACCTCTTGGAAGTTTATTGCTGCAGTTTATTTTTCAGTATTGTGCCACAGTTTTGTCTTCTCAAAGCACTTTTCAATTCTTTTTTCTATATTTTGAAAATTGCTTAATAGCAATACCAAACTTCATATATAGATAGCAAGTTATACAAATTATGTGGGTTTTAGTCTTTATTGTGTCCTTGTAATATATTGGCTCTCTTTTTTGGTTGTTCGATAGTCTAAATTTCTGTAATTAAAATGCTCAACTTCAAGCATGTGAGTCAACACTAATGTGATAAATGCAAAATTAAAGGCAGAGATTACAGTTACCATCACTGATAATCTTTCCCTAACTCATGTTCTTAAGTAAAATGGAGAAAATTAACCCACTAGTTTAACAAAAGGCAGTATGGAATCCACATCCTTTCATTTGAAAGACAAGTAGTAAATGACAGTTTGAGCATGAATTTGTTATCACTAGAGATCTGAAGGTGAACATGTAAAGCATGAACTGAGAGATATTTGATTTTTTCTTATTATAATGAGAGTGCTTTGCAGTTAGAGAATAGTTGCTTGCTTTCTCCAAAACATACTCTCTATATATTTCTTAAGTGCATTTAATAACTTAATAGTGGAGTTCTCTACCTAGGTCAAAGTGATTCACCATTCATCATTTATTGTGAAAAGATCACTGAAATGCCAATCAAGAAGCAAATTCTAGACCCGACTCTACTACCCAGTGACTTTGGACAAATCATTTATTTAGTCCCTTTGGCCCTTATTTTCCTCATTTATAAAATAAGGGAATTAAATGAGATGAAGGGCAATTTCCTCTCCAACCTTCAAAATCAATTCCATGTTTTTGGCCTTGAGAGATGCATTGTTCACAGAATGGTCAAAAGGCAGAATAAGAAAGAGGCAGGCCAGAGAGGTAGGAAAGAGGACATACTTTAGGGTAAATGAGCAGAAGAGAAAAGAACGACCTCCGTAGACAAATAAGAAAGAATTCATCAAAAGCCTACACAGGAGGAAAAAAATCCTGAATTGTCTTAGAGGAGATTTTATTCCTGTAATATTTCTCAAAATAGTCATAACATCAATAATACTGATTACTCTTCTGATTGTGCAGAGAAACTGAACTGTATTAAAATTACATAGTAAGTTAGTAGTGAAGTAAAGAAGTTAGAGGTCAGAGTTCAAGACTGAAAAAGGCTTTGAGCTGAAGGAGAAAGAATTCTGAAAGATGTGGGGGTGGGGGAGGGAATAGAGGGTTCCCCGAGCAGCCATTCTGTAATGTAAAACCAAAGCCCTTCCCCAGCAAATAAAGGGTCAAAGGTATGAATAGTTCTCAAAAGAATTGCAAACCAGTAACAACTGTATGAAAAAAAAATACTCCAAATCACCAATGGTAAGAGAAATGCAAATCAAAACTTTAAGTATTATAATAGTATTATTATTATTATAGCAGTATTATAATAAGTATTATAGTAGATCAGAAAGGGGTTGTGGGAAGATAGCCACACCAATATCTTATTGGTGAAGCTATGAATCTGCAGCTATTTTGGAGAGCAGTTTGGAATTAGATAAATGAAGAGTCTATACCCCAAGGAAGCCGTTGATAGGAAGAAGGACCTCAGATAAACCAAAATATCTATAGCAATACTCTTTTGTTTGTGATAGCAAAGAATTAGAAATAAAGTAGGTGCCTGTTGGTTGGGGATGGCTAAACAAACTGTGGCACACGAATATAATGGGATATTATTGTGCTATGAGAAATGATGAATAGAATAAAGATGGGGGAATATAGAAAGATTTACATGAACTGATGCAGAGAAGGAAAGGCCAAGAAAATGATATCTAATGACTACAACGATGTGAATGGAAAAAACTAGAAAACAAAAGTGAATGCTGCAAAATTATGAAGAGCGACCTTGACTCCCAAGAAGACACCAGAGGTGATGCCCCTCTCCCACTTCTTTTCAGGGTTGGGAAGTCCACAGATGTTATACTTTCACATATTTTTAGAATTTTAGAATGCTTTGATCATTTTTTGCTGATTTTTTTCTTCAAAATATATGTTATATGAGATGGCTGTCTTAGAGGGGCAGGAGAGAAGAATATTGAGAAAAATTCTGGTGATGTAAAAAAAAACAAACAACATAAATAAAATTCTTTAAGAAAGAAAAAAGATACTTAAGTATCTATTCATGAGAAAATCCAGGAGTGGAAGAAAGAGGAAGGGAATAAGGCATGGTATAAAGTGTTTGGGCAAAAATCAACAGAAATAGAAGCAATCTTTTTATGAGCATGTATACTAAATTCTACCTGGACAGTAAGAAAAAATAGATGAGTTCAAGAAGCAGGGTTATTTATCCTGGAGAAGTCTTTGAGGATGGATTGGGGGTGGGGATTGGAGAAGGAACACATAGTTTGTCTTTAAGTATTTGAAGGGACAGTGAAATGTACTGCCTTAGGAGGTAATTAATGGAAGCCCTTACTGGAGTCTTTAGGCATGGACTAGTCTTTTTCAGTTGTGGGTTGGACCAGATGGCTTCTGAGACCTTCTCTCTGGCCTCTAGGTGATGAAGTGGATGGAGCGCTGGGTCTGGAGTCAGGAAGGTCTGAATTCAAATCCAGCCTCAGACACTTACTAGCCATGTCACCCTGGATCAAGCCTCTTAACCTCTGCCTGCCTCAGTTTCTTCAACTGTAAAATGGAGAGCTTATTAATAGCACCTGCCTCACAATGATGTTGTGAGGATCGAATATGATGGGATCAGAAAAACACTTAGCACAGTGCCTGGTACACAGTAGATTCCTCATTCCCATACTCTTTGCCCTCACTCCACCAGCATTTCCAGATTCTTTGACTTTCTAGAGTGTTCCTACCTTCTTGGCTATGCTAATGAAATAAGACTGACTCAGTTCTGCTCTTATTTCTTACCTCGTAAAGAGTGAATTCAGGTCTTTTCTTGTACAAAAATACTGTTGATTCTATACTTCATGGTAGTGTTATTTATAAAGGATCCCTTGATTGGCTAAAATTTATTCTTTTGGCTTCATTACCCCTGCATATAAATAAGATGATTTACTACCTGAGTGAAGCACTGCTTTCAGCATTTAAAGGGGCAAAGAGGAAAATATGTCATCTCTTAAATTCTAATTGAAATCCAGAATGGGTTAGAAAGCTTCATTTATCCCATAAGTTATCCCCAGTAGTTGATGACAACATGCTACTTCCTTTTTTTAGTTTAAAAATGCCTTTTGTTGGATTAATTCAACACCTGTGTGTAATGTCCCTAATGCCCACTTAAAATTCAGGGAGTATACTTCATTTTTATAGGACTTAGTATTTCTAAGAAAATATATATATGCTATATATACTGTGCTTTTCATTTAGAATTATTTCAAGGAACAAGAAATTAATGTTTATGGGGTTTTTGGAAGTGGATTTAATATCCTTTGTAAGATCGGTGTGTGTATGTGTTCATTTTAAATGAGATCATTCATTGAAATTTGGAGCAGCATTTTGTTAAAAATTTCTCATTTGTCTGCAGTGAAGGTTTTCTGGATAATGTAGTTTGGATATTTATCATAAATTATGAAGCTTCTAATTTATGTAAATGATAACATTAAATATAGTGTAGTTGGGTATTACAGTTCCTTTAACTAAAAATAGTTTATCTTCTACATAGACCAGATTTTTCTGTATTTCAACATTTGAAATTGCATTTTTATGTGCTATAATGAAAATGCTATTCTGATTAGTTTTAAAGAAATACTTTTTGTTTTGGGGTAAATTCAGACTTAATGATATATCCTGTCCAAGCTACTAATGTTAGAATAATTGCTTCACAACCAAAACAAAGCAGATTTGAGAAGTTTTCATATATTAGTTTTTTCACATATCTTGTTTTGCAAAAGCACATGGATTGTTCAAGGTGGCAGTTGTCTCAATTAAACCAGATGGAGTCTATATGCTGAGAGGTAGAACCACTACAAAAATCAGACACAGACCTTTGATCCTCTTACTGCTTCCTAGTGAGAGACTTTTCTCCTTCATGGGCCATCTCAGTGCCACTTCTTCCAAGAAGCTTTTCTTCATTCCCTCAGTTGGTAGTGTACTCTATTCATACCTCTCGTACACTTACATGCTTTCTTTTTTTTTTTTTTTAAAGGGAAGGGAAGGTGGTGAAACAGTTGAGGTTAAGTGAATTGCCCAAGGTCACACAGGTTGTACTTGTCAATTGTCGGAGGTTTGAACTCAGATACTCCTGATTCCAGGACCAGTTCTCTATTCACTGTACCACCCTGATGCCCCTTGATATTCTTCTTTTGGTTTTGGCTGCTCTCTCCTCTTTTATATTTTAAGTTCCTCTGTCATGGCAGGGATTGTGCCTTACTACAGCTTTGTGTCTCTAGTATCTCCCATAGTAGCCATTTGTACGCACTAGATACCTAAGACCTGCTGGAAGTGAATTAAATTGAAAAACCTCAGTGGAAGCCAAAACTAGTGGGTTTTTTCCTTATGCTGGCCTTCTGCTCAAGATTCTCAAGTTTACCTAAATGCTCAGTCCATCCAGCAGTACGCTGCATGTGGAGAAAGTTAACCTTGCTCTCATCTTCCGCCAGAGATAGAAGTGTATTGCCAGAGGGTGTTTTGACTTTTTGTGCAGACCCTGAAGATGCCTGTAAGCAGAGAGGGTACTAATGGCAGGCCTGTCTCCTGGACTTTGCCTCCAGTGAGCTTAACAACTTACACACTTGATCCTGAGAGCACTCATTGTTTTGTAAGTGGTTCTTAAATTTTTTCTCTTGTGGCCCCTGCCCATCTTCCATTTCCAGGCCAGTCTCTCTGTGCCCCCGATCCTACACTTTGCTTACAGTTTAGCTGCAGTCATCATTAAATAGCTGATCAGCATGTCGCAGCTAAGTCCTGTTGCCTGGAAGGAGTACAGAGAAGATGCAGAGATAGAACCATCTCATCCCATTCCTCTGCACCGTACTTTGTGCTTACCATTGTTTTGCACCTCTAGCTCTCTGGCTTTCTAAAAGCTCTTCCACATTTCTTTTGGGCTTCTTTCCTACAGTTTGGGAAACACTGATGTGCTAGGGTACCTAACACACAGTTACTTAATTTACTTCTTGGAAGCTTGTAGCTCCCCAGCCTCCAGCGCCATCATCACATTTTGGTATTTGGTTCGTGATTTCAGTATATAAGAGTCCCACTTTTAAATATAATCCTTGATATCTAGGAGTCGATTGCATCTTTTGGAGAGAATTACGGTTTCCAGTGGCTTTCTTAGTATTGGGTGGAGCTGTGTCTGGACGTGTCATGTATGTTTCTATTGTTGTTTAGTCATTTTCAGTCGTGTCTGAGTCTTTGTGCTCCCTTTGGGAGTTTTCTTGGCAAAGACACTGGAGCGCTTTGCCATTTCCTTCCCCAGCTCATTTTACAGATGAGGAAACTGAGGCAAACAGGGTTATGTGACTTGCCCAGGATCACACAGCAAGTAAGTGTCTGAGGCCATATTTAAACTCAGGTCTTCCTGACTCCAGACCTGGTACTCCATCTGCCGTGTCACCTCACTGTCCATTTTTTATATTTTAACAGCTTGAATTGAGTTTTTAAAAAAGCAGGACTTCTTGAATTCTGCCTTTTTAAAATAATTTTTTTCCTGAGTCCTCTTTGGCTCTCAATAGTAGGTACTAGTTATTAGGTATCAGTTCTGGAATACTATTATTGGATCACAAGCCCCTGGAGGGACAACTATTGTCTTCTTTATCTTTGCATCCTCTTTAGCATCAAACACTCCCTTTTACATAACAGGGCTCCCATGAATGAATGAATGGATGATGTCAACTCTGAAATATCTTCAGCTGAAAAAAAACCTGGGAATACAAAACTTTGCGTAAAATCTAATGACTTCAAAAGGTTAACAAATTAGATAGGCATATAATCCTTATGGTTGAAGGTACCTTGATTTCTGTTTCCTGATTTGTATTCAAAAGTTGGAGGAAGATGAGCTGGTAAAGACATCATTAACCACAGCCGCCTCAGGCTTTTCCGGATAAGCAGTATAAAATCAGATAGAACTGGGGAAAATGTACTGATTTTGGTTCAAGCACAGTTACCTCTTTATCCAGTGCCTAGCACATATGTAGCACACAGTAAGTGCTTAACACATGCTGTTGATTGATTTGTGAGCTTGCAAAAACTTGATAGTAATCATTTTTAACCTATAATAAACTATAAATCTGTGCAGGAATTCTTTCCAAATAGAGTTTAACATTATCACGATAATACAACAGGCCATTCATGAAATTCAGCTACTTAAACCCTTGCTGTCTGTACAAAATTAGCTTAATTTTAATGTTTTTATTCTTCAACCTGTGAAATATTTATATATGAAGCTGTAGCATCCTCTCATGATTGTGTACATTTGAAAAAACATTTGTTTTCATTTGGCCTCTGGAGCCCCAAACATTGCCTTCACCTGTAATTGTTGTAATTTTGAATTGTATTTATTTTTAATCAGTTGCCTGGTACTAAAAAAATGAATTTAGATACTGGCAGCTCATAATAGTTAATAGCCTGTATAAATGAGTCCCAAGACACCTGTTCCTTTATTGTTAAAGAAGCTCTGGTTGATGTGTTGGAAGTCTAGAGTTCCTGTTGTTTCTCCATCCTAGCACATCTCCTTGTCTCCTCTGTGCATATTTAAATAACATTAAGCCCTGTTATTTCCTCTTGTTTTCTATTGTCTCTAGATTTCTGCCAGACACACTTACTGTCTTTAATAGGTTGCTTCTTCCAAAATGCATTAGGGTAATGTTTTTTCCTGTTTTGTGTGTTTTGTATCTTTTTGGTATTGAACCTCAATCATGTTAGTGGTGAAGATTTGATGTAAAATTATGATGATTTAATAGCATCAGACACACAAGTAGCCAAACAAAGATTCTCAGGAAAAGAGTAGATGACTTTGGGAAATTTTTGGTGGCCTACAGAAATATAAGAGGAAAAAAATCAGATTTAGAAACAATATGCCAAGTTCTGTGATACGTGATTCTTACATATGACATTCTGCTGTTGACATTACCTATAGATTTACTTGTTACCCTTTTTTATCCCCAGCACATTCGTAATGTCTCTGATTAGTCTTATTTGTTTTCTGGGTCACATCAAGGAAACAATTCTTTAGTTTTGAGCCCCAAACAAAAAAGTATTTGTAAGTCAGACCTCTTACTGATATGTGACAGGCATTCAGATTTTTTTCTTTGTAGTTTTTGTTGTAATGAGTATATTACCAGAAATAATATTCCTCATTCTGCATTTACTCTTCTATGCAGTTGATAAGTTGGTTGATTTTGCTGAATTGTTTCTTTTTTCTTTTTTAATTGTCATTGTAAGAGCAGACATGCTTTGATAAAGGAGGGAGAGTTGTTTTCCTAAATGAATGTGATATAAATACAAAAGCTATTAGTTTAAAAAAAAAATAGAATGGATTTTTTTAAAGACCCTAAAAAAGAATCCTTTTCATAGGATCATAATTTTACAGCCGGGAGGACTCCTAGAAGTCATCTAGTTCAGTTTCCTTATTTTTACAAATCAAAAAAACAGGCTAGAAAAGGTTAAATGATTTGCCAAGGTCACACAGCTGTTAAGTGGCTGAGACTTAAACTTAGGTCCTCTTGCTCCAACCCCAGTCCTCTTTTCACTGTATGGACCTCCCTCTCCTGGCTTGCAAAGTTAATTTAGAAACTCGTACAGTGGACAGATCATAATTGATGAACATACAGAAACTGACCACATGACAAGAAAGAAGAGGATGAAAGATGCTATTCATACACTTGGACCCTCACCCTCCTCTGCCCCCAGGTTTTTGGCTCTTGGGTGGGTGTGTTGTTTGGATGGGTATTTGTGATCTGGGTGTTGAAGGAAGTAGAAAGTTGGAGAGTTCTGAGGTTCAGCCCATTTTCCCTCTGATTTCAGTTGAAACTTCTGCTATGGAATGAGTAGGAAGTGAAAATTCCTCTACAAACCTTAGATAATTTGGCATTTTTATTCATATCAGTATTGGTTAAATGTACTGGGAATAGACAAAACATTTGTTTTACAGAACAATTGATGTGAAGGATTCATTTTATCCAGACCAACAAAAAATTCTTTTGGTGTGTACCATCCCAAAGGGACTTAAATAATAAATTCACTATTCACAACTCTTAATCCTAATATTATTGATTCTAATAGATAAAATAGTACTGAAGCAGTCTTACCACAAGGATAGTTGAAATTCTGGGGAGAATATTTCAAATAGATCATCATGCAGAAGAGACGTTAGCTGTGATCATACTCATTTTGCTGATGAAGTAAGTGAACCTCAAAGGGGTAAAGTGACTTGCCCAAAGCCACAGTGCGTATTAATTAAGTGGTAGACCCAGGATGGCAGTTGGTGGTCTTCTGGCTCCAGAGCAAGAATGCTTTACCCTCTGTCATGTTCTAGTTACAACAGAATTCATTAATAGGATCCAGCGCAACAGATAGTAGTTCTCTCTACTGCCCTGGGAGACCCTGGTAGACCCAAACTGAATTCATTATCTCTTTCTCACAAACTCTGCCCTTTTCCTAACTTCCCTATTTCTTATTGTTATGGTCCCAGTCACTCAGGCTCCCAAATAGCTGTCACCCATGACTGCTCACTCTCTTGTGTCTTCCATCTCCAATTTGTTGCCCATTCTTCCCTTCCAGCACTGCCACCACCCTGGTGAAGGCCCTCGTCACCTCATGCCTTTCCTATTGTAATAAATTTCTGTAGGGTCAGCTTTCCTCAAGTCTTTCCCCACTGCAGTTCAGCCTTCACTCAGCTGTCAAAGTGATCTTCCTAAAACAAAATGCAGGTCTGATTGTGACATTTGCCTATTCAGTAACACTAATAGCACCTTATTACCTCCTGGATCGAATATGAAATCCTCGTTGGCTTTTAAAATCCTTCATACCCTGGTTCCTTCTTAATCCCTTCCACTTACTTAGTCCTTTCAATGGTCCTCCTTGCTGTTCCTCCCATAGGAGAAGTGATCTCTCAACTTTGTGCATTTAAAAAGTTTTTTTCAGTCAGCAAAAATCCCCCTTCCATACCTCCCCCTAATTAAGAGCAAAAGAAAAGCAAAATCCTGTTACAAATATGTATTTTCAAGCAAAACAAATTCCCACATTGACCATGTTTTTTAAAAAAATGTTTCATTCTGCACTTTCTCTCAGGAGGTTAGCTCCTATTGATTGATGGATTTCCCCTTTGCCACATCACTGTTGATAGCTAGCATATGCAAGAATTGACCATTCAAATCCTGCCAAACTAAATACATTAATATTTTCATGACTTTTCATTTTCTTAATGTTTCATTATTAGTCCTCTTCAATTGTGGTTGGTCATTACACTTATCAGAGTTACTAATTCTTTCAAAGTTCTTTATCTATACCGTATTGTTGTCATTATATAACTTGCTTTCCTGGCACTGTTCATTTTACTCTGCATCAGTTCATACAGTTCTTAGCAAGTTTCTCTCAAACCATCTCCTACATCACTTCTTACAGCATAATAGTATTCCCTCACATTTATACACCATAACTTGTTCAGCCATTCAGCTCCAAGCATTTTCACTTGCCCCTGTTACTGACATTCTCTCCCTCCTCATCTCTGCCTTCTGGCTTCCATCTGTGAGAAGACTTTCCCTGTCCTCCTTAACATTAATGCCTTCCCTGTGAAATTAGGTCTTGTTTTTCTTGCACACAGCTTGTTTGTAACCAGTTGTTTGCTTGTTGTGTCTCCCCAGTTAGACTATGAAATCCTTGAGGGCCGGGACTGTTTTTGCCTTGCTTGATTGCTTCAAGTGCTTAGCACACTGCCTGGCACATAATAGGTGTTTAATAAATACTTGTTGACTTGATTTCACTTGGAGTCAATATAATTAAAAAAAAAAAAAAAAGAAAATCTAATATCTTGAGGAGGAATTCGGGTGCACTAGGTATTCCTGGTGGAAACTTTATCATCTCCATCTTGTTTAATGGAGAAACAGTTCTCTCCCAATCTGTTCTTTTTAGAGACAGTGAAACTTACTAGTGGGCTTATAATTACCAAGATAACTTTTCGTGATTTGAAACAAAAAATAATACAAAAAGATGTGGATTGGAAACACCTTATTAAAGATAAAGGAAATCATTCTCTTCTAATAGTTAAAGAACTTTTCTTGCCATTTTATTGCTTTTGCATCCTGCCCATACAGGTGTTTTGATGAACAAAAGTGGATGAGCAGGTCTGTTCATCACAAGATTGTATACCAGATTCCCTTAGTTTTATTTATTACCATTGACATTCACCGTTTTGGGGGGGAGGGGTCTGCCTCTAGATTTTTCTGATACATGATTTGGCCGTTAAATATGTTTTAGAAATTGATGCTTACCATTGTGAGCCAGAGATAAAAAAATATTCTTCTTATCTAAGATCAAATCTAAGATGTTACATGTTCAAATTACTGAAAATAGTAAATATTGAAATCTTGTGCTTTTCAGTTAAATCATGATAACACGTGTTTCCCTGCATTACTTTGTCTTTTTTAGCCTTCATCTTTCTTGATTTGTTTGCTGTATTTGTTTTCCTTTTTGGTTCGTATTGCACCAGTATCTTACTCCCAGTCTTAGCCTCTTTTTCCTTCAAAGTCTAGAGAATTGAGAATGAGAAAAGAAATTTAAAGTAGAAATATCAGTGGTAGGTCGGGGAATTCTGAAATGAAGAGTAATACTTGACAGGATTTCGATTTCTTAAGATAAAATGGCATCTGTACAGCACGGTTTGATTTTGTAGCCCCCAAAGACCTCTTGTACTATTGAAAATAGAAAATATTTTTTTGTTTTATGTTTTACACTAATGTATAGATATAGATATATAGATATAGTGTATAGATATATAGATATAATGTATAGTATAAAGATGTTTTATACTAATAGCGGCTTTAGCTGACATTTACATAGACTTTTTAAAAATAGGATTTTAGGATTTGCAGAAAAGTTATTTTCTTTTCATATGTTTTGCCATTTCATATAATTGTAGCGATAGATTTGAAAGGGACCTCAGGGGGCATCTGTTGAGTCCAACACCTTCATTTTACTGATAAAGAAACCATGTTTCATAGAGATGAAGTGGTTTGGCTGAGGTCACACATTTAGTAGCAGAGGTGGGATTTGAGCCCATGTCCTCTGACTTCCAGTCCAGGGCTCTTTCCACCACACTGTGCCTTCCTTTTTTATTAGAGTCTCAGAATAACATTGTAAGGAATGTAGGTACTATAGATATCACCATGTCATTTCATAGATGAGAAAAGTGAGGCTCAGAAACATTCAATGACTTGCCTGTGATCCCGCAGCCAGGAAGTGGCAGAGGTCTGGATTCCAAGTCTAGAACTCTAACCATTGTGCTTGACTGCCTTTCATAATGATAGGCATTTATATAATACCTTAAAGTGTACACAGTGCTTTATGTGCATAGTCTCATTCAACCCTTCACAATAGCCTTGACATAGGTAGAGGATAAAGGTAAATCAGGTTCCTATGATGATCTCACTGTGTTAGTGGCTCTGATGTAGGTTTGATGATGAGCAAACTGTTGTGCTGTCAAAGTCAGTCCTCATATTATTAGCTTAAAGCCTCCAAAATTAATTCCAGGCATTCATACTCTGCAAAAAGCAGTTGGGAAGGTAGATCCAGAACTTTATTGGGCCCCTACCGATTGATGGACTCCTCCCATGTTGGGGATTTTTTTTTTTCTGATTTTTTTTTTTTTTTTGCCACATCACTGTTGACAGCTAGCATATGCAGGAATTGACCATTCAAACCTTGCCAAACTAATCACATTAATATTTTTTTGGCTCTTTTCATTTTCTTAACAAATAGTACATTGCCAGTTAACCACAACTCAGACCAACCCAGCTCAGAGCACCTGTGTGTATCAAAGCCACTACTATATGCATGAAATACTATTTGATAAAAAATCTTCACCATTTTTAACATAAATTTTAGCAAAGATAATTTTTGTGTTTTCTAATTTATGATTTTAGTTTTTAGAGGAGATGGTGGTGAATTAAGTATAATTTCAGAAGTTTAAAATTTAGTACAGATGGGGTTGTACTTTAATTATTTTAATTCATTATTTTCTCCTCGTCAGATTCATATTTGTGGTTATATGCCCTGCATGGCAAGTGCTGAGAAAACATTTGTAGAACGTGTTGCCAAAGACGACTGTTGACTATATGGAGTACAGTGACTTTACTGTTCAAAATTTTCATGTGTTTATGAAAAAAAATTCAGATACTAGTTAATTATATTTGCCTGTCAGAATTACTAGCTCTTTTTTTTACTACTATACACAATTTATTAAATAACTCAAATGTATTAGATACAGTAGTACAGCAGTTTTATTGATATGCTGGCAAAGAAACAAACATGACCACTCTTTACCATCTGTTTATAATGCTATATAAAGAAGACCATGTTGGTTGCCTTGGAAACTAACATTTCCAAAACCACTAGTGTTTGCTTAAATTCTCCAACCTTTTAAAGTCTTGAGATTTTTTTTTTCCTGAGAAGAATAGAAAGAAATACATATAAAATTTTCCAGTGATTTTCTAACAGTCCCCTGTAAAATTCATTTAGCATTTCAACAGATATATTTTGCTTCAGGGCTTCATAAATTAAAGTGTGTGTAGTTTATAAACTGATAGTCTTCTGACATTTCCAAATGTTTAGAAGATGCTAATGCTGTTTTGCTGAGTACTTACCTTTTATTAGTAGTTTGACTTTAAAAAGAAAAAAATCCTGGATATTAAACTACAAAGTGTGTGTGTCGGGGCGGGGGGGGGTGGGGGTGGTTATATATGTGTGTAAAGATAACAGAAATATAAACTGATACTTACTTGGGTGGTAAGAAATTTTTTTTTAAAGTGGATGGAATTTAATTATGGAAGATAATCTTTTGTATCTCACTGAAAAAGCCAATATTAGCTATGTTGGCCAATCAATGAGAAATTATAATGGAATAGAGCGTAACTTTTGAGCCAACATATTCACAAGAATTGTAGATATTGAAAAAATAAAATTGAGGGGGAAGGGCGGAAAAGCTTTGCCACTTAGTTGTGAAATTACTTGATGTAGGATCTATTCATGTTCCCTGGGGTCAAAAACAAAGAAATAGATACGTGCTTTTTAAAAAATTGAAGCTAATGTGAGTGGAGCCTCAGACCTTTTAATTCTGCTTATTCAAGATTATATTTGGATTTTCTGTGTATGTTTTCTTCAGAACAAACATTGTGCCAGCACGGAAAGGAAAAAGCATCTTGTTCCAGCCTTCGTGTAGTTCTTGTTTAAAGGTTGCTCTCAGCATTTGCTACAGGGCAGGATGAGGTTGGAATGCCATCCCTTTTTCGAGAGGGTCACAAATGATCAAAATATCATGTAGTGAATAGGCTAAGACTAAATAAACTGCCGTTCTCCCCTGTTTCTTTAGGTGAATAGATACAAAACCATTTCCCCCTCTTCTTCAGTTACTGATTGCTGTTAAATTATTTCCCCTTTGTTTTCTGGATATTAAAATATGTATACTCTTAAGATTCAGAATTTTTAGAGTAATAATTTTAAAACACAATTAAGATTTATAAAACAATAATTAAAACAAAACATTAAAACAATAATGAATTAGAATGGAGTAAATAATTAAGGCATTATAACTACAGAGACATAATGGGGGTCTTTTGATGACAGGATTTTTACAATCAGTGATTGATCTCAATATAATGACAGTGGTGGGGAAAGCAAACCATTTCATGTACTTAGCTATAAATGCTAAACTAAGGTTCCTAGTTTGGGTTTTTTTTTGGGGGGGTGGTTGCATCTAGGATACCTTTTTTATTTGAATAGGATTACTATATTGAAGTCTTTATGGAACTGTATTTTACATACAGTGAGCTCATAATAAATATTTCTTGAATGAATAACTTTCTGGCACTAATTAGAATTTTTTATTAAAAAAATTTTTTTTTTCATTTTTTTATGTCAATACCTATCTTGCCAGTTTTTGCTTGAAATTTTATTACTTCTAAAATATAGGACACTTGGTGTGCAGTGAGCCAAGTGCTGGAGCTGGAGTCAGAAGACTATACTATACTATAAAATCTAGCCTCTGATCACAGTAATCAATCATAAGGTCATACCTTTAGAACTCTAAGAGAGTATAGAAGACATGGAGTCCTGTGACCTAATTTTACAGAAACTCAGAAAGGTTAAGTGATTTGACCAGAGTCTTTGACTGTCTGTGGTGAGATTTGAACCCAACCATTTCTAACTCCAAGTCCAGTGTCCTGTCTACTTTACTCTGAGATATTAAGCACCTCCTTTGTGTTCTGCTCTAGATACAACAACAACCCAATGAGACAGGTTCACCCGTTAAGGAATTTATGGTTTATCCAGGAAGCAAAGGCATATGTACATGGGTATATACAAAATAGATTCAAGGTAAGTTGGAGGAAAAGGCACTGGGATCTGGGAAATTGGAAAGGATTAATGGAGAAGGTGGCATTTGACCTGAACCTTGAAGGAAACTAGGGGTTCTTTGAGGCAAAGGAAAGGAGGGAGGGAGTTTTAGGTATGAAAAATAGCCAATGCAAAGGCATGGAGATGAGATATAGAGCGCCCTATATAGGGAACAGAGAGATGTCCTTTTAGGCTTGACTGCAGTGTATGTTAATACTTGAAACAGGTTGTGAAAGGCTTTAAATGTGAGAACAAAGGAGTTTTTATATTCGATCCATGAAGTAATAGGATGTCACTAGAATGACATGATCAGACCCATGCTTTAGGAAAATCATCGTGGCAGCTGCATGGAGGATGAATCAGATTGGGAAAAGACATGAAGCAAGGAAACCAATTAGGAGACTTTGATAGTAGTTCAGGCAAGAGATGGTAAGGGCCTAAATTAGTGGCTGTGGGAGTGGAGAGAAGAGAAAGATTCAGGACATGTTGAAGACATAGAATGTAGATAGGACTTGGCAACTGATTGGTTATATGGAGTGAGTGAAAATGAGGACTGGCAGATGATACCAAGGATATGAACTGGGGGAACTTGAAGGATACTATTGTCTTCTACAGTAATAAGAAATGTCAAAAGAGTGGTATGTTTGGGGGAAAAGGAGAAGATGAGTTCTGTTTGAGTTGGAGCTGCCTGTAGGACATTTAATTCAAAATGTCCAGTAGACAGTTATCAGGGACTGGAACCCAGGAGAGACCAGAAATATAGATCTGGGAGTAATCAGCATAGAGATGATAATAGGACCAATGAGAGCTGTTGAAGTCACTCAATAGAGAGAGAAGGCCCTGAACAGTCTTAAGTGTTAAGTTATCAGTTAAGGGATATGATGTGGATGATGATAACAGCAAAGAAAACTTAGGAGTGATCAAACCAGGAGGAGAACCAAGAGAGCAGCGCTATGAAAGCCTGAAGTGGGGAGACTGTCCAGGATAAGTGTGCTATAGAGACATTAAGAAGGATACGTGTTGGGAAGAGGTTGTCCGATTTTACAGTTAAGAGAAAACTTTGGACAGAGCAGTTTCAGTTGAATTAAAAGATTGGAAGCCAGATTGCAAATAGTTGAGAAATGAATGAAAGCAGGAGTAGAATCAAGAAGTGTAAAGAACTTTTTTGGGGAGTGTAGGGATTATAAAGGGAAAGTAATAAAGGACAATAACTTGAAGAAGGGATCAAGGAATTTTTTTGTTTTTGTTTTTTAATTGAGGAGACTAAAACATGTTTGTAGGAAGCAAGCAGAAGATGGGAAAGGTTTAAGATTAGACAGAGGGAGATTACTGAGAGATCAAGGGAACATAAGAGAGACTGGAGTAAAAATGGAGGATGAAGCCAAGGGTTTATCATAGGTCTGGAAAGGAAGAAGAGTAAGGAATGGACTCTGGGTGACCCTTGTGTAAGTCATCTAACTTGGTTTCGTTGTGTGTAGAAAGAGGAGGTTGGAGTTGATGAACTTTCAGGCATCCTTTAGCCTTAAATCTTTGATTCTATGTCCAGTAATTCAACTGTCATTGTAAAAAAAAATTTTTTTTAATTAGATTTTTATTGATAATTTTTCTTTTGCCTAGATTTTCCTCCGAATCCTTCACTATCCCTTTTAGAAAGATGCCTCTTACGACAAAGGAATTTTTTTTTAAGAGGAAAAGGTGAGTGAGGAATCAGCAAAATTTATCAATACATTGAAAAAATATATTTTGTGCAGTGGTCTACACCTGGCACCTCTACAAAAAAGTGGGGAAAGGTGTTTTCTTCTGTTTCTTCTTTGGAGCCAAGATTGTTCCTTAGAGTTTTGCAACATTCTTTTTAAAATTTATTTTATGGTCATTGTTCTTGCTGTTTACATTATCACATTCTTTGTGTACATTGTTTCTCTGGCTCAGCTTTCTTCACTTTGCATTAGTTCAAGTAAATCTTTCCATGCTTCTCTTTATTCCTCATGTTCATCTTTTCTTACAGCACAGTAATATTCTGTTACATTTATGTGCCATAATTTCTTTAGTTTTTCTGCAATTAATGGGGGGGAGAGGAGACTTTTGTTTCCAGTTCTTTGTTGTCACAAAAAGTGCTGCTATCATTTTCTGTTTGTTTTTCAGTCAAGTCTAACTCTCCATAACTCCATTTGAGGTTTTCTTGGCAAAGATACTTCAGAGGTTTATCATTTCCTTCTCCAATTTATTTTACAAATGAGGAATTTAGGCAAATAGGATGAAGTGGCTTACAGGGTCACACAGCTAGTAAGTAGTATCTGAGGCTGGATTTGAATTCATGAAGATGAGTCTTCTGGTTCCAAGCCCAGTGCTCTATTGTTCCACCTAGCTGCTCCCCTATTTTGTATTTTGGTATGAATGAAACTTTTGTTTTTCTCCAGTATGTTCTTGGACTATACCTAGCAATGAATCTCTGGGTCAAAATATATGGATATTTTAGCCACTTTTATTTGCATAATTCCAAATTGCTTTCCAGTATGACTGTACTAATTCATAGCTCCACTGACTTACCAGTGTTCTTGTCCTTGCCTCCAACATTGAGTATTGCCATTTTTATCTTCTGTGCTAATTGGTAGGGTAAGAAGTAAAACTTTGGGGTTGGGGCTTAGTTTGTATTTTTTAGTTGTGAGTGACTTGGAACTTTTAAAAAATATGTTTAATAGTTTGCCATTCATCTTTTGAGACCTGTTTGTTACTTCTGTTGACCACTTCTCTCTTGCAGAATACTTTTTGATCTTAGGTGTTTGTTTTTTCTGTCTTAGATACCAAACCCGTATCAGAGAAAATTTATACAAAGAATTTTTTCCTATTCAACCATTATCCTTCATGTCTTAGATGCATTAATTGAGCTTCTGCAAATGTATCATGTAATTATATTTTATGTTTTGTAAATACTTTTATCCCTAGTTGGTTAAGAATTCATCTTCAGCCCTTAGTTGTGAAAGATGTATATGAGAGACTTCTCTTCTAATGTTTTTATAATATAGTCGTTAGTACTCAGGTCACTTACCGATTTGGTGTAAAATCTTAGTCTGAGCCTAATTTTTTTGCCAGACTGCTCTCCAGTTTTTGCTCTTCTTAAAAAATAGGGATTCTTTTCCTATGTAAATTATATTTTCAGGTATGTCAAATACTTAAGTTTTACTGTTTCTGATTTCCGTTATCTAGCATGTTCTATTGGTCTACTTTCCTATTTTTAATCGCTGCCAAATAGTTTTGATGATTGCTGCTTTCTGATGTAATTAAGGTCTGCGTGCACTATTTTCCCTCTTTTCTTCTTTTTTCTCACTATTTATTCAGACTTTTACTCCAGGCCATCCTAGTATTCCTTTAACACCAGACGAAATGAGCGAGATTTAAATACTTTGAAATGTTTTAAATAAAACCAATCTGCTTCTGATATATCTTTACCACATTAACGGATATGGGTGATTTAATTGCCCTGTACAAAGATGTACAGTTAGAATGACAAATTTTGGAAAAGATAATAATAGTAATAGCAAACACCTCTAACCACCTGTGAAACAGTTCACATAACATTTAAATACAAATGAACAGTGATGGGCTATTGTTCCTTAATTCTTACTTTTTTCTCCATTATTTTCCTTTATATTTTAGACTTTTTGTTCCTCCAAATAGTTTTAATTTTATCTATCAAGTTTCTGATTGGTAATTTGATTGCTATAACATTAAATTTGTCATTTAACTTTGGTAGTATTGTCATTTTTTTACATTAGCACAACCCAGCCATGAGCACGGAATAAACTTCTAGCTATTTTAGTTGTTCTTTGTTGTTTTTAGGCCTTTTTGTGATATTGTGCTGACATATTGATATATTGACTCTCAAGTACTTTATGCATTTGTAGTTTATTTTGAATGAGATTTCCCTTTCTGTTAATGATTCCTGGATTTTTGTTGTTATTGTATAGAAATAATATTGAGTTTTGTGGGCATTGTAGAATTTTTGTAGAAGAGTTTGCTTTAATGAAAAATACATTTTCTGACAGACTTTGTAATTGCAATATTAATCAAAAGACTATCTCCAGAGGTATGTAAATTCATTAGCTTAGAGTTAAATCATTTCTGTCATTCATGAAATTTTGTTTCCTAAAATAAGCAAAAGCTCACATGCACACATAGAATCAGAATTTCCCATAAAATCCATTCAGAATATTTTTTCTTTCTTTTGGAAGCACATTTTGAAAGATTTGTATTAATGTATGGAAGATCCATTAATAGTATCTGATAAATGAGTGCTAGACCACCCACTATATTTAAATAAAGAACATTCTGGAAGAATGTAAAGAAAATAGCCTTCTGCCTGTTTAAGTACAACACTTGTAATTGCATATATGAGGGGAGCAGACCTGTTAGTTGTCCTAAAGTAATCACATTGAAATGCTACCTTTTTTTTTTTTTGACACAGGCTGTCTGTTCTGCTTTTTGTTCATATTGTATTCTGAGGCCAGGTTGAAAGATGATGACAAGGGGAAGAGAGTGGGAATTGATAGGTGCTTGAACTTCTTTGTTCTGACTTATTTAGAGCTTGAATACTGTGCAACAATTAAGAATCATTGGACTGAAAGTAAGAATGTTGTAAAATAGATGAACTCAAGGAATAGGTTATAAACAATCAGATTCTTTCTCTTTCATACTTTAATTTTAAAATATTTAGTACCTTAGAATTTCTGTCATTGATATTATGACAGTTCTGGCAGAATGATGCATTTCTACCTGTGCATGAATAGCAGAGGGAGAAGCATCCTAAAACATTAGTCACAGGACCACTTGAACACTTTCATTCTTCTTGTTTTAAGAGTCTGCAGCCACTGTTTTCTCGTACTTGATCTTATATTGCCACTATTTCATGAATAAACTTTTGTTGTAGGGTGACATATGTAATCTTAAATAGTCCTAACATAGCTTCACTGGAGCTTCATAATAGGAATAATCACTTCCTCTCATTTTTTGGAATGTTTATTTACGTAAATGTTATTAGGCTTCTTAGAAGATGTGCTAAGAACAAAAAGAACAAAAGATTTTCTCACTGTCCTTAAATTCTGAAGTTTTGGTGCTGTGTTTGAGGTACAGAAGGTCAGTTATTGCTGTTTTGTCATTGCTCTCATTAACTCGGTTTATTTTTTTTTATATATGTATAGCAAAAAACAGTACTTTACCTTTATTACTCAAGAAAAAGCATATGCTTTTCTCTGTATTATCACTTCTCCTTTTGCTCTATTACAGACTTTATATATTTCGTATCATCTTCTGCAAAAAAATCACCATTTAAAAAAATTTATTTGTTTGGAGGCAGTGTTGACTATAAAGCTTTGATGATGTTCCTTGTTTAATTATTTAGTTGTTAAGTCATACAGTCTTACCTTAGGTAAGTAAGGCACTAAAATATTTTAACTTAGGATGGTCCCCATTGCACTTTAAATTAAAATGAATGTCCCTTGGTTCAGGTAGTAGCACCATCTTTCTGTAGCAGAGGTAAACTGGCCATAGGAATAAATAGGGTTGTCTCAATATTACTGTCTTCAGTACAGGTTGTATTCACAGTTTTGTTGGAAATTTGTGCCAGTTTCCTGAATCCCAGTAATATTCACAGCACATACACATACACACAGTGACTTTATATTATTATTATTGTTATTTTTTCTTTCAGAATTGAGCATTTAAGATTGTCCTCTCAAAAATAAATGGTCAGTGTTTAGAATTTGGGATTGTTAGAGAGCAATTTGTTTTTATACTTTGTCTTCCATGAAGGCAGGGAAAGCTTTTTCGAAATTTAGTTTAGAAAATAATGAAATATTTAAAATCTGCATACTCAACAGTAACTTAAAAATGAAAAAACATTTAGATCTTAAATCTGTTATATTTCTTGAACTTTAAGTATTGACTTTAGCAAATCCAGATTTTGAGAAATATTTTAAAAATCTCTGTTACATGATAGTTTGCATTTTAAGTGACTTTAAAAGCAGTCGGTACTGAACTAGTTTTGTTTTTGTTTTTTACCTTGGACAGTTGTAAAAAACCCTTCTTGTTCTTTAAAAAAAAGTCACTGGGCCAATATATTTTCTTTGGCCCTTTCCACAATCCCTAGTGCCATCCCCACAATTTCCTGCTATTCTCAATATTACCTAACTCCCAAAATGTGGGTCTATAGCAAATATTAGTACTGAATAGACACAAAGCATAGCTTTACCTAAAAAAAAACAAGTAAGGGAAAGGTAATTATGTACCTATTGGAAAACCAACCTTCCGTTAGGCACAAAGCTTTTGTTAATTTGCATAGCTGCTCTTGTCAGGGTTTTCTCATTTACTGATGAAATACAGGATATCATTTTTCAGCATACCCATCGACTGTTCTAGAGAAGAAAAAATCATGGATGAGAAGCTGCAGCTAAATGAGATGAAACCCAGTAATGGCAAGAGATATTTGCATCTGTTGTATGCTTTCCTGTTTGTATTACAGATCTATTAAACCACCTTTTTCCTCAGTCCTTCCTCACTTTAAAATGAAATTATTACAGCATTGTTATAGGACAAAAAGCAGATATTAAAAGCAAAAGGGTAGTGGGAGGGAGTAGTGTTCAGATATGCATTACTGTTTTTTTTAAACATTAATGCAAAATATAGAATATATTTTAAGTGTATCATTTGGCAAAACAAAAAACAAAAAGGAACCTAAAACCCAACCCTCCACTGACTATTTCTGTATAGGGAACAAAATTCTTTAGCAATCCACAAATGAAGAGATTAAGGTTTGAGGTGTCTTTTAGGGAAAAGATGAATGAAAAAATGTCTGTTTCCTTCCCTGGAAGGTATAATCTTGTATACCATTTTGGTGAAACAGATGCCACAGGCTACTAAAAAGCACAAAATCTTATGTGATGAGATATATCTTTGTATTTCCCAATTTAAAATTGAGACTTCATAGGCAATAGAGTAGACCCTGGCAGCCAGTGCTGTCTGGCTTTTTTTCAGTTGTGGTTTATAACCAGGACAGCATTTTTACTGTAGTGTAGTTATTTCTTAGTTATTTCTCCTATTGAACACCTTCTATGTGAATGGGGGTCATTCAAGGCTTCTCTCTGGCCTAGCGCTACTTTTCCTCTCATGTTTAGTGGGAAATAAATTTGCTGGTTCTAAAGAACTGGGAAATCTTTTATCTTCCCAGTCACAGGGCCTCAAAGCCTTGGAGCTGTCTTTGAGTCTTCTCTTTTCTTCCCTCACACCTCCATTCAGTTTCTATGTCCTGTTAACTCCACATTTGAATGAGATACCACTTACATACCATCCCCCTCTTTCTGTTCTCACAACAGCCACACTAATTCTGGCTTTATCATCTTGTTGTAGTAATAGCCTTCTGGTCTTCTTTTCTTTAGTTGCTCTAATCTCAAGTAAATTTCTTAGTATGCCATTCTGATCACATCATGCCAGTCTTCCAATCTCTCCAGCGATTCCCTGTTACTTCCAAATAAAGGATAAATTCCTTAATTTGACCTTGACGTCCCTTTCCAGTATGGCTGCTCGTACAACCTCACCTTACCTTTTTCATATACTCTACATTCCACCTTGCCTTACTACTATAGATGTTCTTATCCTGTTCTCTTCTGTTTCTGTGCCTTCACTTCTGTCATTTCCATATGCCTAGAATTGTCTCCCCATCTCAATTTCAGGCCCAAGTCTGTAATTACCTTCCCCATGAATCTTTTTCTGAGTGACCCAACTGAATATGATCTTTTTAGAAACTCGTTGGAAGGGACATTAGAGGCCATCCAATTGGAAGCCCTTTATTTTACAGATGAGAAACTGAGAGCCAGAGGTGAAGAGAATAGCCCTTTGTCACGTAGTAGTCCATAGTTGGGGAGTTTACTTTTAAGCAGTCCAGGTAATACTATGGAGGAAGCAATTCACACATCTTTAAATGCTAGTTTGTCTCAGGCAGTCTCTGTGTTTATGGTGGCACCATGCTAGCACCATCTCTTTCTCACTCAGCTATGTCTGCACCACATTGAACTCTTAGGCAGGCTGTTTCCAATTTCATTTTTCTATCTTCAGCACCTACACAGCAACTAACAAGCTACCCTACACAGAGTTGTTCTCATTTTGAGCAACTGAGACTTCACAAGTGCATTATTGAAACTATTCCTATTTTCTTGGTCTTACCTCCTGCTTTTAAGTATGTCTCTTTCACACCCCTGAACCTTAGAGTCTACTTCTTCTCTTTTAATTCAAAAGCTACGTGTGATGACTTGCACTTTCTCCTGTGAATCGCCCTAGTGTTGGTCAGTGGGTGGCATTTTCCTCCAAGAGTTCGGTTGGAAATTCTACACTCCAGAATATTCAGAGTCATCAATAAGTATTTATGAAGTGCCTAGTCTTCGCTAGACACTATGCTGGGGACACAAATAAAAAAAGAAAATGGGCCTGACTTCAGGAAGCTTATATTAGAAGAGGGAACACCTCATATAGAGAGTGAAAGGAGGCTAAAAAGGACAATAGAGAAGAAAAAAGGCTAGAGAAGGTAGAAAAGTCAGAGAAAACCCAAATTGGAGCAACTGGGTGAGAAAGGAGATGTTCTCAGCTAAGCTCCCTCCTTCCATGGATGTTTGGGAGTTCATAACTCTACCTTCCAGCAGAGAGATAGAGGCTGGTGATGAGATGAAGTCTCAAAGCCAATAGGATCTTTTTGCAGGATAATGAGATTTTCCCAAAAATAAGCTTCCTAAGGCATGGTGTAAAAGTCAGAGATTTCCCAAGGAAGTGCAACCAGGTGAGAAATGAGGAGATGTTCTGAGCCCAGCTTCCTCCTTAAATTCAGTATTCAGTAAGTAGAGTACTGTGAAATAGTAGGAAAATTAAACTTTTCCATAGCAGATTATGTTTTCTGATTTTCATTTCCAAGTGATGTTTTAAGAGACCTTTACTACCACTATGACAGTAGTCTTTCCCTTTTACCCCATTCATTTATCATTTATTCATTTTTATTATCCGTTCCATATTTAAGTTTCTGAGAGCAGATAGGTGCAAACACCACAATGTGGTAAGCTTATGTTTTATATTGTGAAAATTCTGTACCAAGAAAGTCAGTTGCATTAATTTTTAAATTTCCCCCAAATTTAAATTTTTTTGCGGAGGGAGGTTATATAATCCAAGTAGGTAATATATTTTGTCTTTATAAAGATTTTCCTGATGTCATGGTTAGTAAAAACTTCATTCCCTATCCTATTTTGAGAGATAGAGCCTTTCATTTTCCTCCAGTTTTTTAATAATGTGGCTTTTTATATTCAGCTTTTTTTATCCTTTGATAATTTATTACAGCATATGATGTAAGATACTGGTCTAACCCTGCTTTCTACCAGACTGCTTTCCAGTTTTCACTCCCCAAAGTAATCATTGCTGCAGCCTGTCTTTTTCAGAAGGTTAAAATTCCTATATTGAGATATCATACAGTAGTTCACACCAGAATTTTGAGTACATTTTTTTCAATAACTGTGGCATATGGAAAACAGTTTTATTTTCCCAAACCAAGTACATTTTAATTAACACACAAATTTGTGTTGCTAAACTACAAGTAGATTTCTAATTGTTATTTTAAACACACTTTCCCAACTTAATTTCATCGTTTTTTAAAACTTGCTTTTCCTTCCCCTTCCCCCACGAGGCTTTATATAGTTTTTAGTAAAAACATTTCTTCCTTTTTTCTCTCTGATTTATTTAATTTTACCAGCTCCCATCTGCTATTATATTTGTCATATTTAACTTTGACCTTAATAATCAGCTACATACATGTGAAAGGCATTATTTTGAACAACACCCTATTTTTTGTCTATCACAACTTGTTAACTGAGGCAGATTTTCGAAATTTGTACAATTGAACAACCATCATTAGCTAATAGGACTGATACTCTGAGTATTAAGTATTCATTACTTGTCCTGAGGTTTGGGGTGGGTTTTTTTTTTTATATGACTGTTTACCAGTTGAATAAAACCACAGAAAATTACAGGAGATTAATTTCAAAACATTTTTCTTATATTTGAACGGTGGATTTTATGAAATTTGGGGCTACAAGTTGAAAAAAAAAAGCACAGAGCATTAAGGGAACACTCATTCATGTTTGCTTGATTTATTTTCTGCAACAGACGAACTGTGGTAGTAGGAGGTGTAATTCACAGTACATTAGCTATTAGCCAGTGTCACTGTCTGAATTCTGGTGAGAGTCTCTTTATTTCTGTATAGTGTAACGATGTACATGTTTCAGAATTCAATTTTTCTACCCCTATGTTCCAAAATTACATTGAACATTTTAAATAATGTGATCAAGGAAGTTGTATATAAAATCTTTATGTGTTATAGCTTAATATTCATTGGTTGGATGATTATATTAAGTGGTCTTTTTTAAAAATCCCTTAGTATTTTTATAATGCTCAGATTAATGAAGCATACCATTTTCTTACTGTTTCCTTAATTCTAAGGTGTCCAGTCTTCAGTTTGCCATAAACCTGACCGATCTATTATTCCTTTAATTTTAATTATTTATCGTGACCTCACTTTGGTATTTTCTGTAGCCTGTTGTTGGTTAATGCTATTTAGATTTTTAAATAAGTCCTTAGTGTGATTTTTTTCCCAGCGCTTCTCTCACCTCTCATCCTCGCCCTGCTTCCTTTTTTTTCTTCTTTTTCTTTTTTTGTAGACACCTGTCTTCTGCCACAAATCCATCAAATCTAATTGCAACTTCTGGAAGGCTTTTCTGTAGCAGTTAACTTGGTCAGGCTATCTCTTGGGGATTTCATTCAGGTACTATGTGAATACGGCCCAGAAGCCATGTCAGATGGCCTGCTCTAATTTCTAGATTTTAAAGGCTGGTCACCTCAGGCTTTAAATTTGTTTCAAGTCTAGAGTGGTTTGAACTTAGCATATATCAGTAAAAATGCAATTTTCAATGGAAATCGACTTCTGAAACTATTGCTAATTTTATATAAAACTCTACAAAATTCAAATTATTTTTAAAGTCTGCTTCAAGTTATATAATGGTTTATTGTTGCATATGTTTTGACTTTTTATGTAGGATTTTAACTTGGTTTATTTTTTTATTTCATATTTCATTTTTCCCTAATTACATGTAAAACTAATTTTCAACATGCATTTTTAAAATTTAGTTCCAACTTGTCTCCCATTGAGAAGGCAAGAAATTTGATATAGGTTGTACATGTGTATTCATGCAAAACATATTTCCATGTTAGTCATGTAAAAGAAAACATAGACCAAAATAAAAAGCCAGGAAAAATAAAGTAAGTTTAAAAAATATGCTTTGATCTATATTCAGAACCCATCAGTTCTTTCTCTGAGGGTGGATAGCATTTTTCATGGTAAGTCCTTTAGAGTGTCTTGGATTATTATATTGCTGAGAATTGCTAAGTCATTCACAGTTGTTCATCTTACAATATTGCTGTTACTGTGTGCAGTGTTCTCCTGGTTCTACTCATTTTTCTTTGTGTCAATTTGTGTTAAGTCTGTCCAGGCTTTTCTGGGAGCATCTAACTCATCATTTCTTATATTATAGTAGTATTCCATCACAATCAAATATCACAAATGATTCATCCCTTCCTCAGTTGATGTGCATTCCTTCAATTTCCAGTTCTTTGCCACTAGAAAAGAACTGTTGTAAATATTTGGGGATAGTTCCAAATTGCTCTACCTAAAGATTGAATCAGTTCACACAATTCCACCAACAGTGCATTAGCGACTCAATTTTCCCATATCTCCAGTATTTGTCATTCTCTTTTTCAGTCCTATTAGCCGGTCTGATAGGTGTGAGTTCGTACCTCAGTATTATTTTAATTTGCATATTTCTCCAATCAACAGTGATTTAGGGCATTATTTCCATATGGCTGTAGATAACTTTGATTGCTTTATCTAAAAACTGATTGCTCATATTTTTTGATTGTCATTAGAGAATAGCTCTTATTTTTTATAAATCTGACTCATTTATATATTTTAGAGATGAGGCCTTTATCAGAGAAACTTGCTTCAAAAATTTTTCACAGTTATGATTGTTAATTGTATCTCCCGCCATCCTTTTTCCTCGTTTATTCTATTCTTTCTCTCCTTTCACCCTGTCCCTCCCCAAAAGTGTTCTGCTTCTGACTAACCCCTTCTCCAGTCTGCCCTGCTTTCTGTCAGCACACTTCCTCTTCTCTTATCCTCTTCCCCTCCTACTTTTGTTTGGGTAAGCAAGATTTCTATATTCAGTTTAGTGCGAATGTTGTTTCCTCTTTGAACCAGTTCCAGTGAGAATAAGGTTCAGGCATTCCTCACCACCTTCCCCATCTTTGCCTCCACTGTAATAGCTCTTTCTTGCCTCTTTTATGTGAGATAAATTACCCCAATCTACCTCTCCTTTTCCCTTTCTCCCAGTGCATTTCTCTTTCTGGCTGCTTGCAATATTTTTCTCTCTAACCTGGGAGCTCTGGAATTTGACTATATATGCCTGGCAGTTTTCATTATGGGATCTCTTTCAGGAGGTGATAAGTGAGTTCTTTCCATTTCTATTGTACACTCTGGTTCCAGAATGTCAGGGCATTTTCCTTTGTAATCTCTTGAAAAAAGTTGTCTAGATCCTTTTTTTGATCATGGCTTTCAGGAAATCCAATAATTTTATCTCTCCTGAATCTATTTTCTAGGTCAGTTGTTTTTCTAATAAAATATTTCATGTTGTCTTCTATTTTTACATTCTTTTTTTTTTTTTTTATTTCTTGATGTCCCACAGAGTCATTAGCTTTTACTTGCTCAATTCTAATTTTAAGGCATTATTTTCTTCAGTGAGATTTTTACCTCCTTTTATTTGGCCAGTTCTGCTGTTCAAGACATTCTTCTCTTCATTGGACTTTTGTTCCTCTTTTTCTGTTTAGCCTATTCTGTTTTTAAGGGGTTATTTTCTTCAGTATTTTTTGTGTGTACTTCCTTTACCAAGCTATTGATTCTTTTTTCATGATTTTCTTGCATCACTCTCATTTCTCTTCCCTGTTTTCCTCTACCTCTCTTACTTGATTTTTAAAATCCTTTCTGAGTTCTCCCTTGACCTGATACTAATAATATTTTTCTTAAATTTTTGGATGTAGGAATTTTTGAGTTTGCCTTCTTCTGAGTGTGTGTTTTGATTGTCTTTGTCACCCTAGTAAATTTGCACGGTCAGAATTTTTTTGCTGTTGTTTTCTCATTTCCTCATCCTATTTCTTGGCTTTTAACTCGGTTAAAGTGCGGCTCTGCTTGCAGGGTGGAGGGTCCAGTGTTCCAAGCTTTAGAGATTTTGTGCAGCTGTTTTTAGAGACACCTCTAGGGACCTGTAAGTTTTCAGTTTTTCCAAGGTAGTATGATATAAGGAGTCTTGTGTTTACTACTCTCCTGGTGTGTACTCTGAAGCACTCTTTTCTACCCTGGAACTGTGATGAGGGTCCCTTCTCCACTGCAGCCACGAGCACTGATGCACTAGCGCTCTTTCTCTCCCTGCCACCCTGGACTGTAGCCTGGTTCTGAATAAGGGCAAAGCAACAGAGATCCCAGCAAAGAGACCCTTATAATCTCCTTGTGAGCAATTGTTTGGCCCCCTACTGTCTGTGAGTTGAGAGCTCCAAAAGCAGCCACTCTAGCTGCTGCTTAATTCACTCCCTTGTTCCTGGTTTGTTGGGGCCTGCCTGGTCTACACTGGTGAGACTTGAACTGGATTTTGCTCCATTCTCACCCTGCTGAGACGGACCTTTCCTGCCAAACATTCAGGTTGTATTGGGCTGGTAAATTGTTTCACCCTGTCCTTTTAGGGGTTCTGCCACTCCAGGAATTGTTTTAGGGCATTGTTTAAAGATCATTGAAGACTTTGGGGGGAGAGCTCAGGAAAAGTCCCTACCTTCTCTCTGCCTTCTTGCCTCTGCCCCCTTTGATTTATTTTGTATATCAAAGTATATGAAATGTTAGTATGACTGCATTGTTAAATATATTTTTAAAATATCAGTTCTTCTCTGGCAAATCTTAAACCTTGGTCTTGCATCTAAGTCTTGAAGCAGTTAATGATTTTATATATATGTACTGATGAAAAAGATTTTAAGGTGATACTTAAAAACAGTTGTAATACGAAATCTAGCCTTTTGAAAATCTATTTAATCTTCCTAGAAAAAAATAGCTTACACTTCTCAACAGCAATAAATTTGTTAGCATGTAGGAGTAGATTGTTCTTTAAAACTTATGATACATACATCACATCTCTTCCTGTTTTATTCTTTCATTTCTGTTAGCTTGTTGTTGATTCAATTCAGTTATGTTTGACTCTTTGTGACCCCATTTGGAGTTTTCTTGACAAGAATACTAGAGTGGTTTCCCATTTGTTTCTCTTGATCATTTTACAGATGAAACTGAGGCAAACAGGGTTAAATGACTTGTCTAGGGTCAGACAGTTAGTAACTGTATGTGGCTGAATTTGAACTCAGGAAGATAAGTTTTCCTGACTCCAGGCCCAGCATTCTATCCATTGTGCCACCTACCTGCCCTTTCTTAGCTTAATAGACTATATAAACATATATATCATATACTTGCTTGCTGGATGGGCTAACCAATATGTAGTATGTTTTTACCAGAAAAGAGCACTGGACTTAAGAGTCAAATGGACATGGGTTTTTAGTTGGATATGGTGTTTCTTTCTCCCACTCCTCTTTTGTATATCATGGAAAAGTCTTCACATACACACACACACACACACACACACACACACACACACACACACACACACACGACCTTCACTAATCCCAGTCCCTTACCTGTCTTTGGGATTTACTGTGGGTGTGTTGCTCTAGCATTGTCTCTCTCTTCAATAGGGGAACTAGGGTCCCAATGCTTTAGTTACAACTCCACTTCAGGTTAACAAGGAACAGTTCTATTTTTGGATTAATTCTAAGAGGGTGGGAAGAAGGGGTAATTAAAAAGATATCTATAGTACAAACATGAATTAGATATGGAACAGGAAGTTTTATTCCCAAACAGAAAAGGAACTACTAAGTAGTTTAAAAAAAAAAAAAGATTATTACATTCAGCCGAAAAGCTAGTATTTAGTAAGCTGATGCGTTCGAATAGTGCTACCCATGAATTATTTTACATTTCACCTCTATGGATCAATCATCAATGCCAAGTGGCCTCTTTCTTCCCTGTGTTCTGTTTTCCTTCTCAGTCACTCTGAGGTTGTCATTGTTTCTACCACAGCTGCTCCAGTAGCCAATACACTGATGCTAGGAAAGGGAAGACTACAATTGCCTTTTGAGATCTCAAAGCCCCATTCCAGATCATGGGCAAGTCACTTAAATTCCTACAGTATAATACCTCACATCTCTCATAGAGGACATGCAGGCATCTACTCACTCTCAGAGCTGTCCCACTCTCTGCAGCCTGTCCACACATTGGAAAGTTTAGGTTACCAAAGAATGATTACCACTGAAAAGTTATACTCTTACTCCAAGGAGTAACTCTATTGTGGAAGAATACACTGCCCCTACTGACCACTTTAGCTCCTGAGCTGCCACTGATGAACTTCTGTTTGTACAAATCCAGACACTCAAAGGATGATACCTTTGATGAAACCCAACCATTTATTTAACAATAACACAAAAGAAACAGTAAAACAATAGAAGTATTCATATATTAAAGTAAACGTGGGAATAATAAATACATCACAATCCCTACAAACCTGAGTAATCTCCTTCCAAGGCACTAAGGATCTGTAGAGATTAGGCATACCCCTGCAGAAACCTGCCAAGGAGTCATACGAGTGAGAAAAACCTGTGTGTTCAGAGTGACTTAGAGTTTCAGAACTATAAACTTTGGTGTTGTCTTTTGTCTTGGTAACTGTCTATAAAAATTCCTTGATGAAACTAACTTCTGTGATGAACAGATGCTTCTACACTAAGGTGACTTGATTCATGCTATGATTAAATGACACCTCACTGTGCAGTACATCTCAGCAAACCAATCTCCTGGGTGACCTCTGATCCCCTGCTTCAAGCTGTTCCTCTGCTCAGAACTTACTACTTAACAGCAATGTAGTATCTATCACTCCAGCTTTGAGCTTAATTAATGTAGTTCTGAAATCTTTCCTTTCTCATCTCTCTTATCTTCCTAGGTTTATACTCTAGGGAATGACCCAACTTAGCTTATTGTTTAGTAACAATTCTCATCATGTCTGCCTATAAACAGATAAATTGTATTTGTCCCATATTCTTAAAACATTTTTTGGTGCCCATCTGTTTCCAAAATACTCTTAACTTGTCACATTGTAATTGAGCAACAATTGTATCAAAACTCTTGAGTCAGAGTAACTCTTCCTCTTAGGATTCTGAGCAGACTTATGTCCTAGACAAATGAACTAAGCTTACTTAACTCAGCAGCAAAGTGCTACATGTGAAAGGATAGTACTTTAAAGAGATAGTACTTTGCATGTCCAATGAATGAAAAAAGATCTCTTAGATTAATATTAATCGAATCTCATTTTAGTGATTGTTATCATAATGTCCAATTCTAGGTTAAAGGCTATCTATAGTAATATAGGAGAGACTAAAATTGTTTGACTCATATGACTATAATAAATTTCATTAACTTAAATCCAATGTAAATTGATTAGTTTCTTTATGTCTTTTCCCATTTAGCAGTCATTTTAATCAGACTATCCCTTGGGGGCAATATTTGTATAAGGACTGTTTAAAACATATTATTAGACATTCTTATTAAGACAACATGGTTTTTAAAATGTACTGGTATTGGGGTTTTTTTCCCTTGTAATTATAAGGCCTATTTTCTGAAGGAACTGGAGGACTTTTTGATGTCAGGTTTATGACTTCAAAGTACTTGCTGTCTTGAGCCACAGTCATTGTAATTTGTGAGAGGTATTAGAATCTCAGAGAAGTTAAATGTTAAAGTAGTGGGCAGGGAGCAAGTTAGTTATTGGTAAAGGAAGTAATAAAATGAAGAGTTTTCCGTAGGTTAATGAAAAGAACATTAGATTGACAACCTGAATTTGAATCCTTGCTCCATCATTTATTACCTTTGTGACCCTAGGCAGGTTGCTTAGCCTCTCTGGGCCTGTATCCTTTCCGTGGTTTGGGAGAAGTTAACTAGATGACCTCTGAGATCCATCCCAACGCTAAATCTTCATAACTGCTCTATAAACCCAAGAACAAACTAGTCAGAGAAGAACTCCCTGTGTAACAGGAAATAAAGGGAAAACTAGAAAGTAGCTTGGCACAAAATAAGTATGTACCATCACCTTGCCTATATACCACAATGAGCTCCAGTGAATATGAAAAACAAATAAACTAGATCACATCATAAAAAGGGTTGGAAGAAAATTATGTAGTACCATCACCATTATGGCACAGGGAGAATTCTTAATAATGTAGGGGACAAAAGAATTGATAAATGATAAAATAGGTACTTTTCATGATATGAAATTTAAAAACTTTTGTAAGAAAAAATAGCATGACTAGATTAGAGAAGTAGCTGCTGATTGGGAATAAAAGAACTTTGCATCAAATATCTCCTCTGATAAGGATCTTATATCTAAGACATAAGGGAATTAACATATGTGTGAAATCAAGAACCATTCTCTAATGGTTAAGCAGTCAAAAGATATGAACAGTTCTCCAAAAAAAAAAAAATAGCAAAACCATTAACTATATGAAATTTCTCCCAAAATCACTAATAAGTGAAATGTAAATCAAAATAATTACCAAATTTCATATTGCAGCCAACAAATTGGCAAAGATGAAAACAGTCAATGCTGTAGGGGCTCAGGGATAGTAATACAATATTACTAGGACTGGGAACTGAATCAGTCATTTTCAAAAAAGAATTTTGAATTATGCTTAAAAAGTGACTAAAATTGCTATACCTTTTGAACCAGAGATTCCATTGATGAGTCTATTCCTTGAGGAGGCAGAGGCAGAAGGAAAGGTCCCATAGTGGCAAAGAATTAGAAACAAAATGGGAATGGCCAAGCTAATAGTGATACATGAAAGTAATAAATATTATGCCATAAGAAATAATGAATATCAAGAAGTCAAAGAAAAATAAACAGTCAAGTCAGCTGAATCAGGAAAGCAACTTACATAAAAACTACACTAATATAAGTAGAAAGAACACAAATATAAAACTGAACACCATGTAATGATAATGACTCAAATTGGCCTTGGTAAAGAGATGAAAAAGTGCAGCTCTCTCCCTAATTTGGAGAGATGGCTGGCTATATGTGTGGAATGTTGGATATGTTGTCCGATGTATTTAACGTTTTGGTTGCTTTTACTGAATTAAAAAAAATCTTCATTAAAAGGAAAGATCCGCTGGATAGGAGAAAAGGAAAGAGTACATTAGAAAGGAATATAATGAAGAATGAAACATTTTTTTAAACAACAAATAAAAGTTTCTGGCCATAACGACCCTTAGGAAAGCCACTTTATAACCGCACCACCCCTCCTGTTGTTTCTGGGTTCAAACATAGACTAGTTGCCGTAAACTATTTTCTAAATCAGTCACAACTGATGTCCTCTCCTCTCTTTTCTGCTCATTTGATAAATTATCAATAAAATCAGGAAAGAGGATATTTGTAATATATACTAACTTTAAAAAGGTTTCTGGAAACTATTGTAAAAAGAAGTGAAGTAGATTTTCATGTAAAAAAAGTAAATTCACTACTCTAGGGGCAGATTAACAGCTTGAATAAATTAAGTAACTGTTTCCAAAACAGTGTATCCTTAAATTCAGTTCATTAACACCGTTTTCAAAAGTAGTCATGATGAGATAAACCGATAACACCTACAGCTTAAAAATTAACTCACTGCTAAAAAAGAAAAAGAAATTTTTCTCCAAATACCAGAAATCTACAGGTTTTCAAGTATCTTCAGGATTTGCTGGACAAAATTTTTCCAAGGCTGAGTAGACATGAAGAAATAGCATCTCACCATATTTAAGTATTTTATAATCTAGAGAACATAAAACCAGGGTGTAATCTATGCTGTGATATGTTATGATATTATCATACAAACAAAAATACAAACTAGTAGTTTCTGATCCTTATCATCAGTGTTTCCTGAAATTATTTTCCTTTGAGCTGATATTAAGAAATTAGGACAAGAGTCATTAAAACACTACTCTAACTGAAAATGTACTGTTGGATGCCTAACATGTATGAGTTTTAAAGGAAGCAGGTCACGTAACTGTAAGAAAGTAACTTTCAAAGGCCTACAAAATATTTTTAAATGATCTGCAATCAGAGCTACTTATTTAACAACTGAGGTCTGCATGTGCATGAGCAGAAGCACACACACACACACACACACACACACACACACACACACACACACACACACACACACACCCCAAAAATCTTAGTGTGACTTTAAGCTTTAAAAACTTTAGAAATGTAAAGGCTGCAAATTTACACAAAGCATCATTTGAAAGTTTGTTTACATTTCTTCATTTCCTTAATTTTGTAAATTTTTAATAATAAATTTTTAATTTTAACCAGACAGGGTATCCTATCATCATACATTGTATATGCACCAATTTCTCAGACATGTAGATTGATAGAGGAGGTCTTCTTGCTTAACCAGATTGGCACACCGTTAGACTCTTCATTGTACTGTCACATCAAAACCTAATTCTTTGGATGATCTTAAAGCTAGGATTACAAATGCAGTCCTTTCAGTCACTGAGTAGCAGTGATGAAAGTTTTTACAAAGTTCAAAAATCAACTATAGTGATCTGTTTGCACAAGACAGTGGTTATGTTGAATTTTCTTAAGAAACATCAATATTGAAGATTTAAATAATTAACTTTTCAAATGTTTTTTGGTAAGTTTGCAGCATTATGTATGTGTACTTGTACACATTTTAAATTAACTGTGATGTAATGTTTGTTTTGAATTTACCAGAAAAAGCAATTAGTAGGCAAAACAAGTATTCCATCTTATACAACATCAACATTTTTTAAAATTGCGTATTTAATTTTTATAACTTGATTTTTCTATCTTTTCTTTCTTCTTTTCTCCAAAATCAGTGCTCTTACACTTGAAAGTCTAGGTGCACCTACAAAAAAAGCATGTGCTTCATAATTCTGCCATTCTTCCAAATTCCGTAAATACGTTGTTCACAACAACCATTTCTGTACCACCATACTTCTTCACTGTTACTATCTTCTTTCTGCTTTATCTCAGAATCCCTATAAATACTTTACTTCTTGACTCTTCTTACCTACCCAATGCCAAATCCTCTATCCTGCCCATCTAATATCTTTCCTTCCAAACATAGGATCATAGGATTTGGAGCTGGAAAGAACCTTAAAGAGAATTCAGTTTAACTTCATTTTCACAGATGAGGAAATGGATGACCAGTGAATTCCCAGATACATTGATTTTTTCCACATTACCTTGCTGCCTCCTCCTCCTCCTCATGTTTTAGGCTCCTACCTGTTCTATAAATTCCAACTCAGATGTTGCCTCCTTCTTTCTTCACCACCCAAAAGACCTTCTCCTTTAGGCCTCGTATAGTGAGTGCTTTGTTTGAAACTCTTTAATGCACTTTTTGAGTGATACAGTATATTAGAGATTATTGTGTCTCTTATTCTTCTATCACTCAACAAGTATTTATTAAGTGCTGGCTGTCATTGATAAAGAAATAGTCTTTGACCTCCAGGAGCCTCTATTATATGACAGAGACGGGGACATATGTATGTAAGTGTATACAAAATAAATACATAAACATAAGGCAATTTTGGGAAGATCTGGAAAGGCTTCATGCAGAAAGTGATTCTTGTGCTGAGCTTTTAAGGAAGAGGCAGGGAGCTTAGAGTGCAAAGTCAGGAAGGCCAGAGAGGGAGTATGAGGAACAGTAAGTGGACTAGGATGGTGGACTGGAGAGTTTATGGAGGGGTATATGTAAGGAAACTAGAAAGCTGGAAAGGAGTTTTGAAGAGCTTTAAATGCCGTCTCACTCACTTAGATGTAAACATCTCTTAGTTCTCAGGCATTTTTGACCTATGCTGCAAAAGTCCTGGGGGTTTGTGCCCTTCATCAATTTTTAACCAAAAATTAGAAAAAAATTGTTTAGTTGTTGTTTCACTCGTGTCTGACTCTTTTTTTTGGGGGGGGGGTGCAGCTTCTTAGCAGAAGTGCTGGAATGGCTTGCCATTTCATTCTCTAGCTCATTTTACAGATAAGTAAACTAGGCAGAGATAAGTGACTTGCTCAGGGTCACACAGCTAGTAAGTAAGTGTCTGAGGCCAGATCTGAGCTCAGGAAGATGAGTCTTCTTAATTCCCAGTCGCAGTGCTCTATCCATTGTACCACCTAGCCTATACTAAAAGTAATTAGGAGCAACTGAAATTTATTGAGCAGGAGGGGGTGACATGGCCAGATTCACATTTCAGAAAAATCACTTTGGCCACTTATGTGGAAGATGGATTAGAGTGCTGGGAGATTTGAGGCAGGAATACAAATTAGGAAGAAGGCTGTTGAAATAATTCAGGAAAGAGGTTATAAGGGATTAAAGCATGGTAATAACTTTATGAGGGGAAGAAGACCAAATCATTTTGATGACTACTACTTCATAATATATTTTGTGTTCTAGAGGTACTAGTCACTTTTCAGTCCCAAGCAGTTGGAATAGTTCCTGGCACATACTAGGCACTTGATAAATTTTCATTTCCTTCCTTCTTTTCTATTATAATAACCTGGAATAGAGATTTTAGAAACAAGAACTTCTTTTTAGCATTATTATGGAAGAAAAAAATAACTCCCAAATAAAAACATGGTAGCATAGAGTTAAATTCAGAGTTCCCAAATATCCATGTCAGCTCTCAGAAAAGGTCCTCTTATCTTTTGCAAAATAATGGCAGTATTCCCTGCCAACTCATATGAGCAAGATTGAACTGAAGAAGATATGTATAAGAATATAGAACTATGGAAATTTACTTACAATTAGTTAATATTTTTAGTAGCTTTTGTTCTTTTTTTCACCCAAAAACTTAAAATTTTTAAGTAAATGTGAGCTAGATTTTAAATAATTTATATGCAAAATCATACCCTTAAAGACACCTAATAATTTGGTTTTTAAAGTGTGTATTGACTTTCCACAAAATAACAGTAATGCTTTATTTTGATATCCTCTCTGATTTGTTTTCTTCTATTTTAAAATTCAGTTGTAGTTACTGCCTTTCTTATTTGCTTCTGCTCTGCTTATTCTCATTTTGCTTTCTTTGCTCCATATCACTTTATATATGTCTTCCCATTTTTTTTGTAGTCCTCATATATTTCTTTTAGCACATTTATTATCTGTATGCTGTAATTTGTTCACCTATTCCCCAACTATTAGGCGTATGGGTTGTTTTTAACTTTTCTAAAACTTTTATAAATAAAAGTACTATGACCTTCCTATACAGATGTCTTTTTTTTTTATAATACCCCTAGCATAAAGCCCTATTAATGGGATCACTGTTTCAAAAAGGTATGAATAATGTTGTTATTCACTGTACAGAGCCAGGTCGTTCCCTAGGAACTTTTTAAGAACCTCAGCTTAAATAGAGAGGTCTTCTAACCGACCAAGGATCCCTTTTTAGTTAAAGAAGATGAAACAGATTTCATTTAGAAAACTCTACATTGCAGGAGGGGCCATACATCTAACCATATTAATACTAACAAAGCAGAATACCTCTTTGACATTTTTGTCTGGAACTTGACAGTCCTGTATTTGACCCATTTATATATTGGGTCAATATATAAATTGACCTTTTATTCTGAAAATTCTTTTATTCTGAAGTTACCTTAACGTAAATTGGTCCCTTCCTCACAACATACCTATCAGAACATTAATATTCAATAAGTTTAGGGCATAGTGGTTGAGAAATAATAATTTATTTCATTCTTGTTGCTTACTTCACTACATTTATGAGTTCAGTATAAAAATGTATGTATATCATTTGTGTATTAACCATTCTGTTTAATTTTTCCTTATGCTATGAGATTATATAAAATATCTGTGTGCCTGTTGTGAGCATGGCACCATTCCTCAGTACTAAAAAGTTATTTTAGATAACATAAAATACTGTCCTTAGTTTTAAAAGATGACGCTGTTCATTTCTTACGGAATTACCATTTGCAACAGTCACCTCAAAATATTCCTGTCGACTGCCTTGGAAATCCTGGAAATTCACCATGCAGAGCAAAAGGAAGTTAATATTCCAGACTGAAGCCTATACCTGTCTGGAATGATAATATTTTGCATGAATAACTAATGGAAAATAGCAAGATGTTGCTGATAATGTTTCCTTTTGCTTATGAGTAAATTGAGGTGTTTGCTTGGATTTAAACTGATCCCTTGGCTCTTAGACATCTCCAACCTAAGCAGCAAGAATTCTGAGGGTTTTTTTGACCTATATCACCCTTTCACCAAATAGAGAAAAAAACACCACTATTTTTATTTCTCATACTGTTGCTGCCACTAAAATGCAGTTTGTAGATTTATTCTTCCGTTTTCTGTCTTAGGATGTCTTTTCCTCTGGAAGGTGGATATAGTGGACTAAAAATTCAAACTGAGAAAGAATCCTGACCATTTTTTTTCCTTGCAGCTACAATTTATCAGTTTTATCTCTAAATAGGGATTGAGCTTAGTTTTTCCTAGGACCTCCTTAAAATTCTCCAAAAAACTCTTCCTGCTGCATTACTCTCCCGACTCTGCTTGTGAGTTTCCCAGCTTTGCCCCCATGTTTCAGCTACAGTTTCACCCTGAAACTCTGTGCTTGGAGCCTTTTCCCCCCAAATATCCTTGTCCTTCTGCCTTCTGACCCCTGACCATCCCTCTGTCATACCCTTCCATGTCTCATATTGATGAATTCCTCCTGGAACATTTCAGGGAGGTGCCCAGTGAGCTCCCCTCCCAACTCTGCTTCTGATTTTGTGATTTAAACACATGTCCCTGCACTTGTTCTCTTCCTACCCAACCTCATTTTAAGCTCCTTTTTTTGTGTTGTCTTCCCCAGTTTGAATGTAAACCCTCTGAAGGCAGACTGTCTTTTTGTATACTTCTGTATCTCCAGCGTTTATTAGCACAGTGCTTGACAACATAATAAGTGCCTCATAAATCCTTCTTGCTTTGCCTCCTCTTAATCCATCCACTCCCTTGCAATACTTATTATACTCTCAGAAATCTTGAGTTTTATAAATACTTGTATACTAACTAGGCTGTATATGGGATGGTTTAAAGTTTGCATATTCATTCATTTACTTATTCAATGTGTCTTCTAATCCTGGGAGTATAAGGAGTGCAATCTCCAGTTTTCATATAAAGAAACTTGAGTCTCAGAGACAACAAATGACTTGCTCATGATCTCGCAGGTCTCTCTGATCAAGTCCAGAATACTTTCCACTAGATATATATTCTGTTATGATTTTGTGAATCCTGTTAAAATGAATAATGGAAGGTCTTATTCATTTTTTACTTTTTTGTGTTTTTAGGAGGCTTGTACATGACAGTCGGAATAACCTCCAGCTGCGTGGCCTAGTGGTCTTACTTATTTCCAAAGCTGCTGGACCCAGTAGCACTGCAGCATTGTCTCTCAAGCATGACATGGTCAGTGGAATTTATCCCAGGTAAGAAGAAATTGACCTTCAGAAAGTTTTTTTTTAATTAATATACATTGGTTGGGCAGACTATAATTATAGCATTTAAGTATATGAACTTTTCTTTTTTTTTTTAAGCTCTGTCATTCTCTGAGGCAAAGAGAACCACTGACTCCTTGAGGCAACAAGGTATAATAAAGTCAAAAGGCTACAGAAATGGGAAAAGTGTAATGTACCCTTAGTACGTTTTCCTTCAGGAACCTTCTCACTGTTACCTTCTCACCCCAGGCCTTCCTGGAGAGTGAAGTCTAGTTCCTCCTTGGTTATGATGATGGAGTGGAGTCATGTACTTTGCTGTAATTATTCCCTTTAAGATAATACCATGTGACGAGTGAGGAAGATAAATGGTATCTGGGGGCTTACAGTGAACTTTGGAAAGCTCAACATGGTTGTCACACCAAGTATTGGGGTAATTTCTGGCCTCATCAGTGTACCTCGAGGCCCTAGGTGTATGGTATTGAGTTATTGACCTCCATTTGTCTGAAACTAGTTAGTAGTTAACTTTTACTTAGGAAGGAGTGTAATATATTTTTACTTCCCTTCCTGAAGGCTACTTCATATGCCTCACTTGGATAGGCCTAGACCTGAAAGAAACTCCCATTTCCTGAAGGCATTGATGTCCATCATTACATTGATGGCATTCTGATGACCATACCAGACACAGCCAGGGTGGCAGTGGCTTTAGATGGAATGGTGGCCTGTGTAAGAACAAGAAGTAGGTAGCTGATCAACCTAAAAAAATCCAGGGATTGAACAAGAGCTTTGAGACACTCCAGAAGAGGAGGCTGCTGTTCTTTCAGATGCATGCACTACAATAAGGCCTGGATCAAGATGAAAACAGTGGTGCTGTGAAGTACCTCATTCTTTTTTCTATTTTTGTAACCTTTTGACTTTGTTTTAATATTTCTTATTGTCTCATGGAGTCATTGGCTTCTATCTGGTCCATTATGATTTTCAGAGAGTTTTATTGCTTGGACAAGATTTTGTACCACTTGAGCCAAGCTATTCATTCTCTTTCCATTTTCTTTTCCCCCATAGCTCTCATTTCATTTCTGATTTTTTGCTTAAGTGCTCTCATTCCATTTATGAAAATATTTTTAACTATTTTTTAAACTCATTTCATCTCTTCCAAGAATTCTAGTTGAGTATGTGCCCAACCTGTGTTTTTCTCTGAGGCATTTCTTGTGGATATTTTGGAGTCATTCTCTTCTGTTTGTGTCTTAGCGTCCCTACCACCATAATCGTTCATTTTGGTAGGGTTCTTTCTTTGTTTGCCCATTCTTCCAGACTGACTTAGGACATGATGTTGGAGTTGAACTCTGCCATACTTCTGGAGGAAAGGTCTAGGCTAGTCCTATTATTGCTTCTTGGGAGAATATTGAGTGTTGTATTATTCTAGGAGCTCAGGGACAGGCTGGGAGACCTGTAGGCTTTCAGTGCTCTCAGAATGGTCTGATCCAGGCCAGAGTTTGTTGCAGATCCTACTCCACCCTCCTGCCCTCACATTCCTCAGCTTTGCAAGTTCCTGACCTGACTTTGGGTCTGTGCAAGGGTAAACTACTTATGGACTTCACCCCTGTTAGCTAGTTAGAAAGCTCTGTTGGTTCAGAAAGGCAGAATTATAAGCTCCCCTTTGGTCTAGTTTTCCCACACTGGTTATTCTGCAGGCTGGAAGTCCTGGAAATGAGAACCTGCTCTGAACTTGGGCTCTGAGTCGCACCACTACTGCTGCTGACTTCTGCACTTTCTCCTTTCTCCATATACTGCTCATGGCCCCCTTGTGTAATGTTAGTAGAATAGAAAGATCTTTCCTGCCCATTAAGAAGGCCTAACACATGGAGCCCAGGTCACATGGAACCTGGATCTGGAGCTCAGACTAAGAGGAATTTGCCCAAGGAAGCAGATTAAGAACAGGCAGAGCAGAGAGAAGCAAGCTGTGAATGGGCAGAGGGAGAAATCTGTCTGGGGGAACTTGTTTTTTGGGGAGGCCTGACGGAAATAAGGTTTAAGATGTGGGTGCTCCCTGGATTAGTGATAAGTACCTTGTTAAATCTTCCCTCCTTGTATTCTAATGATGTCCCAAATAAATGTTTGGTTTTATATTTGAGGAAGAGAGTTTATTATATTTTTGTGAATTTACTCTGGAAATACTCATGCATATTCATAGTGGCTGCTATGGGTATCACATTGGTGTTACACTTTGACACCACTCCTTGCACAGGTCCCTGTCTCAGTTCACTCTGTATCTGTGACCTAGAACTGGGTAATAGATAACAGAGCTGCTAGTTGGCATCTGTCCTTTCTGCAATGCCCCAGTACATGTCTAGGAGTGTTCTAGTAGGAGTCTCCTCTTACCCTGGTATGTGGTTTCTCCCTGTGCATTGTACTGCTTGGTGCATGACTGCTCCTGGCTCAATTCTATCCCTGTAGTACATAGACCTCCCATTCCATTTCCCTATGACAAACTAGGCTGGACCAAGGACTCACTATGACTTTTTCTGTATGTTCTGTATTTTCTGTATTTCTCCATCAGGAGTATTTGGACAGGAGCTCACTACATTGCTTCCTGCCCTCTACCATCATCTCGGTTTAGCCTTCTCCTAGTTAAGCTGAATTATTTTGAATAATTATGCTTCTACATTTTAGGAAGTTTTGCAGTCTTCTGGGGCTTGATTCGCTCAACACAGTGTGCTTAGCAAATGGCAGCATCTGGAGGATCTCACTGTCTTTTTAATATCAGTCTTATTCCATTGATGCTGACTGGCTTATGGGATTTCATAGTCTGCAAATAATAAAAATGGAGGATTAACAAAAACCCAATAGAGAGGTACTATTGCACAGTGGGTAAAGGCAGGCTGTTATGTAGAATTGTACAGTGCATATCATCAGAAGTGTATATGAATGGAAAAGAAGGTGGTTTGATCATGATCAGATGAGATAACTTCACCAGCCTTTAAGTGCTATATAAACATTGGATGATGTGGTGATGATAGTGATGATGCAGTGGGAAAATGAATTGAGGGACAACCCTCCAAGCTCTTATACAGGCTTTGGAATCTCAAGATCAAGATCCTGAGCATATTTGGTACACTCCCAGTGGAGTGTTCTGGGGAGTATTTGGACAAGTCACATGTTTTTGAAGTCCCAGATCCATCAAAATATCAAACTTACACTTAAAATACAGTCAAAATTTCTATACTGTTGATCTTTTATAAAACACGTGTTATGTGCTTCTATTAGAATCTGTAATCTGGATGATTGTATAACACTTTGCAAAATAGGAAGTGTAAAGAGCTTAATTTATATACTAATTTCTAGATAAATTTTATGGACCCCTGTTTCTAGTTCTGGAGCAAGGCTATAATATTATTTCAGGAAAATAATACATTTTGATTTGAACTGCTCCCAGCATTCTGAATTCATACAATAATATATCGGCAGCACTTGAATGTTTTTCATAGTTGTTAATGTAAAAAAGTGATAGTGATTAAAAAAAAATTATTTTCAGTAGTTCTATAGTGGTTTCCATAGTTCACTTAACTATCAGTAAAATCATTTATTTTGGTTGGTTCTTTCTAATTTAATTGTTAGATTTGCTTTAGGCTTATGTTTGTCTGTAATGCCAAAGTGAATTGTTTAACATTTTAAAAAAATACCAGTTATCAAGGTTTTGATTCACCCTCAGGCTATTTAGATTAACATTTTGGGCATTTTTCTCCCATAAAACTTGTTTTTTTTATCTCTTTAGGTAATTGAGACTGATAAGTTATCCTAAGTAGGGGATGCCAAAATGACCACTTTTGACCTGGCCTCAGGAAATAATATGACTTATATAACCAATGTACAAATTAGCTATTAGTAACTGGTAGTTCTAGCTGTGTTAGATTAATGGTTCTTATATCAGGTGATTGGATGTAAATCTAAGATAAAATGTGTAAGTTTTGAAAATCCAGTGCTAATTAAGCCAAATTAGTAACCAAGTTGACTATAAATAGTGGTTACCTAGTACAGTGAAAAGGGCTTTGGACTTAACATCAAAAGACCTGGCTCTGATACTTCTTAGTATTGTGGCCACAAGAATGTCAGGGGAAAGTCTCTTTATCTGTAAGACAGTTAATGTTTCCAATATCTGCCTCACAGGTTCATTGTGAGATAAGTACTTTATAAAATGTAAAGTGCTACAGAAATTGTGACTAGTTAGCCCCATTGATAAGAATACCATGCTATTAATGAAGCCAAAATCTTTGAGCTTTCATTTCTTACTGCTGCCTCCAAAAGCTTGATGGTAGAAGGAATAGGACAAGAGGACACAAAGACCTGTCACTGAGTGTGGCTTATATCCTCTGCTCTCCTTCCCTCTTCCTCCCCATCCCTGCCCCCGTACTTTTCCCAGCATGAGATTGGAGAGCAACTCTAATTCTCTTATCAGTGCCTCTTGGTAACCTACCCCTACCATCTCTTTCCTTGACTGAACTCTCTCTCTTGGACTAGTGGACATTGGACATTTGTCCCCGTACACAGCTGTTGGTTCCACATTACACTGTTTACAGTGGGCTTTCCCAGTATCTTGCATCTTGGTTTTTTTCCTCAGGGTAGTGTTTTCCTTGGTCTTAAATTGTAATTAGAAACCATTCTTAAGCTGATAGTACTCATTAACAGAACATTCTCTCCACTTATACAGGCAGAACCTGGCATATAACACAGTGTGGTCTCCGGATGAAGACATGACTAAGAATGGTATTCAAGAACATCTTTTTGAGATTGTGTCCTAAATTTTTGTAATATGATCCACTTAGGAGGTAAAATTATAAAAATGATGACATAAACAGGGCATCCATAAATTGATCTGTTCCCCCTCCAAAAAAAAATTGCAAAAGCATAGTGGTTTATGTAAATATTTCAAGAATTCCTAGTTTCCACAGTGTGGGCCCTCTCTGCCTATCAGTGCACAAGAATTTTTTTATTATATCCCTTTTGAGTGCTAGGCACTCTAAATTTTTCTATACCCATGGAGCAGTTTATATATTGGGAAATCTAGATGATATAAAAGCAAAATATGGAAAATAATTCTATTAAATAAAATATAAGTAATACGAAGGAGGTAAAGGGTATATATGTAAATAAAACAAAAGTGTAAACATTTTTAAAGAGATGGGTGGAATCTTTAATTTTATTGGTATGATTAATTCCTATCGAGGAAAACTTCTCTATCAGTACAAATCAAAATCTGCTTTGCAGCTTCTAGTCTTAGGCACTAGAGGTAAAGTGATGGGCTCAGCGTCACACAATCATTATGTTTTAGAGGTGAGACTTAAATCCAAGTCTTCCTGGTTGTTTATCCACTATCCCATGCTGTCTTTTATAAACAAGCAACCAATTTTTAATTTCTTACAGATAACCTGTTTTACAAAACTGTGTTTCAACATAGACCTTTGTTGGATTTCTTTACCTTCTTGATCCTTCCCTGCCCCAGTTACCATTTATTCTCTCTTCTCTATTTGGCTTAGTAGTTTTACCTGTATTTTTCAGAGACCCCCTAAGTTTGTGTTACTCTCAGGTTTTTTGCTGTACCTAGCATAGGGAGGAGAGTTAATTGACGTAGTAGGAACCCTGCAATTACCATCAAGATTGCAGCAGAATGAACGTGATGGTTTTCAGTGTGGATTTACCAGGTTCTCCTGCCAAATCTGGGCTCCACTCGCAGAGTCTAATGAAGATCTACTGTATTTTTAACATAGAGCCACAGTGTCTAATGAAGATGCACAGTGTAGGGTTATCATTACCTTTCTCTGTGTCCATCTTGCCTCATAATCTACCTGTTGGCCACAAAAAGAAATGTGGTAATAAAAGTAGAACATGCCAGCGTGAGAAAGAACTAAAAGAATCAGAAGTAAGGTAGTTATGGCTGTGTCAGCCGCATAAATAGCCACTTGTCTAGGGTGGGTAATGCGTACTTGGCAAATAGTAAAAGAGTACTGATTTTATTTTCTCTAACAAGAATCCTGTTACCTGCATAGCTGCCTGGATGGAGTAGGACCAGGTCAATAACAGTAAAATTTGTGGGCAGGTAATCTTTTGTATTTATTTAGAGTGTGGATAGAGGGCATTCAGTCAATTCTTGATTGTGTGCCTGTTATCCATGTTTCAGATTATTCTGATTACTAAACACTTTGAAGATTACTAAACCTACAAGTAGCCTTGGGAACCATACCCTGTTGCTTAAAGGGCATGGCTCCCTATTGATAAGAGAAAATTTCATAAAAAATAATGCTGTTTGTGATTTTACTCTCCTCAGATCCCTTAAAATGGATAGAAGTAGAGTGAAATAATAGCTGTGTAGTTTTTTTTAAGCTGTCCTTTTGTTTCCACTTAAGTTTAATTCACCAAGCATTTCTTTATTTTGTGTCTACTATGGACGGAGTACTATTGGGTATACCCATCCTTCTGTATCTGACACTTACACCACTCTGGTATAGGCCCTAATTACCTCACACCTAAGCTGTTGCAAGGGCTTGCTTGGTTGTTGTCTGTCCCTCAAGTCTCTCCCCACTCCAGTTCATCCTCCACTCCGCTGTAAAATTAATCTAACCAAAGTACAGATCTAACCATGTCACACCCCTAAATCCTGATTGACTTTTAAAGCCCTTTGTAACCTGACTCCTTCCTACATTTCCAGTCTTCTGACACCTTCTCCTCTATGTATGCTTCAATCCAGTGACACCGGTCTCCTTACTATTCTTCCCATAAGATATACCATCTCTAGACGCCAGGCATTTTCCCTGACCATTCCCCTTGTATGGAACTTCCTCTGCTCATCCTCATCTGTTTCCTAGCTTCTCTGACTTCATTTGTGTATCAGCTAAAGTCCCACCTTTTGCAAGAAGTCTGTTGTGGTCCTCATTTGACCTAAGTGTCTTCACTCTAATATGATCTCCCATTTATACTCTTTATATATTGTTCATAGGTAGTTGTTTTTACATTGTCTCTCCTATTAGAATGTGAGTCCCTTGAGACTAGGGGCTGCATTTTGCCTTTCTTTGTATTCCAAGAGCTTGCAACAATGCCTGCCTGGCACATTGTAGACTCTTAAGTATGTAAAGCAAGTAAAGAATGAGCTTTTCAGTATCACTAGAGTTCTTTGGGTAAAAATATTAAATTTGCCTTTTACATAATATCATAGAATCATTGTCATTCTTACAACTTGATATATTCAGTTGCTTATCAAAGTTTAAAAAAAATGACATAACCAAAATAACTATTCTTCTTCAAGGTCTAATACATAGAATTGTAAGTATGAAAGCTTAACTGTTCTGAGTTGTATCTAGAAAAGGTCTTACCCAATTTCAAATAAATAACTATAGTGTTCCTCTCATTTTTTTCCCTCAAATGCAGTGGAAAGCAAGGTGCAAAACAAATAATATGTGAATTCTTAGTTCAGGGAAGAAGATAAAGAAATTATAAAGCTCTGAAGTTCACTATCTCTCTTTCCATAAAGCTGTGAATCTAAATGATCCCAGCATAAAGACTGGACTTGGTCTCAGCTGCAGATATTGCAGTGATTTATCTTATTAATGTGGTGTTAATTGGTGTCTGGTGACTTCTAATTATAGTAACAATAGGCTCTAGCAATCAATCCTCACCTCCACTGTGCACATTAGGATTCTGTTCATCATTTAAACAAATAAACAACCCTTCTTACCACCCCACCCCTCATTGCTGCAGCTTGTCTTTTACTTTTGGGACTGACCTATTCAGTTCTTGTCATTTGGTTGTTTTTTTTTTTTTAAACACCTATGTTTATAAAAGAATACCTGAAAAAAATGTTTAATCTTAGAGCATAATTATCTATTAAAGATAAATGAATAATGTTAAAAGCATTTAGTTAAGCCAATATTATATGGTTCTGATTATTTTTTGAACAAAATTGTTATTTTTTTTATATATGAGGGGCAGCATGGCATAATGGATAGAGGAAGACCTTGAGTAAAGTTCTATCTCTTTACCTGTATTGTCTTAATGACCCTGGACAGCTCCTTTAACTCTTAATTCCCTGAATCTGTAGGTTAAAAAGAAGGCACCAACAGTCATTAGTAGAGGGAATTTTTCCCACCAGGGAGTGCCTTTCCTTTTTCACCCTTACCTGTGAAAGTTTTTATGCTTTTGAAGGAATGTATTGTGGGACTTTTCTCCTAGGAAAGCCTTTAACATGAGGGATGCTTGTGACACCATTAAATGATTACCCTGAATTATTCAGTTTAACTTGGTCTTTCCAAGATAAATTTAAGACACCTAATCTTTTTTACAGAGAAATCTCAGGAGATAAAAGCTTGTATACAGTTTGATTACATATTCCTATTGATTATATTCCACCCACAGCAATAAAAGTAAACTCCAGATACAAATCTAGCAATATTACTAATTCATTACAACCAGCACTTATTTTCTTCATTAACTTTTTATTGTTATTTTCAACATACACAGCATGCACAAATGCAGCAATTACATGTTGAGCAGGAAAGGGGAAGGCCCTTTATGTTCAATGTACACAGTACATCAGAAGTCATTGCTTTACCAGAGCTGTTGGGAAAACAAAATAAGATCAGCCTCTTACAAAACAAGTATAATTAACAGCAAAAAGTAGGTGGGCAAACTTACCAATCTGCTTCAGAGCTGAGAGTTTGTTATCGTATATAAATAACATAGTATGGATCAGACTCACTAAGGAAGTGGTAGTTTGGGGGCAGGGAGAGACTTAGACAGCATAAATTCTTCTTTTAATAACTGAAAAGCTTTAGCTCTCTTTCTAAAAGAAACACTGTCTATTAGACATCAAGCCACTAGGTAAGCCCTTCCCTCTTGGATCTTTAGTCTTTCCCTCTAGCCTGGCTCCTTCTCTTCTCTGTACAAATATTTTTAGGTCTCTCCCAATCCCAAAGCAAAAGCCTTCCTTTGAAGGCCTTAGTCTTTCTGATTCCTTATCAGGCGGCGTGGTTGCTCTGCTGCTCTGTTAAGTTTACAGTGTTCAATGCTGGCCACCATTTTTTAGGAAGAACATGGGTAAGCTAGCGAGTGACTGGGAGAGGACAGCCAGGATGATGAAGGACCTTAGGTGGTGTCTGTCTTCTTAGAGACATTTGAAAAAAATGGGAATGTTTAGCTTGGTAAAGAAGAGACTGTTAGTTCTTTAGTTAGTAAGAGGAAATTAGACATTCTCAAATGTTTGATGGATGTCATCTGAAAAAAAAAAAGGCTATAGAATCTTTCTCCTTGACTCCAAAGACCAGACTCAGAGCCGTGAATGCAAGTTGTAAAGAGGCAAATTGAAGCTTAGTAGAAAGGAGAACTAGGTAACAAATACAGTTATCCCTGCCATATTGTGGGTGCAGCATCCCCACAATCTGGAAAATCCACGTAAAATTTTTTGGCCCTTCCTTTGTGCTAGAGAAATCTGATTTTTTTTTCTTTTTATGTAATTTTACAGTACCTTATTTTAAATGTAAATTTGAGTTGATATTATACTTTGCATATATTTTATGCGTTTCTGAGTTTCTAAACTTTTTCTGTGTCCTCTGCTGGCCTTCATGTGTTGTTCACAACTTCCACAAAATTCCCATTTAATTTCTTATGCCAACCTGTGATGTGTTGATACCACAGTGGGGAAAGTCACTATGTGGAAGGGAGCGTGATTGTAGAGATATTCAAAAGAGAAAAGGGCTACCTCTGGAGTAGTGGGGGAAGTTCCCCCTCCCCCAGAACTTCTTTAAGCAAAGGCTTGATTATTGCTTGTCCAGTGTGTTGTAGAAGAGATTCTTGTCCAAGTACATACAGAATTCGATGGCCCCTGAGAATGCTTTCACTTTTGTCATTTGGTGAATCCTGCTGCCCTACTTCCTCACCACCCACTCCTTGACCTCCTGCAGTCAAATCTGGCTTTGGTCACTACTGTTTTTTTCTAAAGTTCTTCCTAATCACCAGCTAACAACGGATCCTTCTTGTTCCTTTCTGCATCATTTTCACCGTGCCAAATATTGGGAGTAGAATGTGCACATGCACAGAGGATGGGTGACACAGCAAGGTAAAAACTTTGGCCTATAATGTAGAATTTATAAAGGGGGTCTGTGTCACGTAAAATAATACTGGAAAGCGACTTGGAGCCAAACTGTAGAAAGCCTAAATACCGGCAAAAAGATTTTTTATTTTAATCCTGTAGGTAGTAGGGACCTACTGAAAGTGACAAGCTCGATTTTATGCAAAGATTATTTTGGCATTGTGTGAAAGACAGATTAGATCAGGAAGGAGGCAAACAGACCTATTACCATAGCAGGAGATAAGTGTATCCTAGGGCAGTAGCAGTAGAAAAGAGGGGATACAGGTAAGGTATTTCAGAGATGATGATGAATTGGATATAGGCAGTAAGGAAGAGGTAGGAGACAGAGATGGTCCTAAGGTTTAAAGCCTGTGTGACTAGAAGAGTAAACAGAAAAGGAAAGCTTAGAAGGTCAGGTTTAAGAGAAATATGTTGAGTTTATTTTTGGACTTGTTAAGGTAAAATATATATTCAGGTAGAGATTCCAGCAGAAATAGTAACTAGAGCCTTAGAAGAGAAGGCTAGAGAGGGTGAAGCCTACAACCTTGGGAATGCCCATTCCTGGGGAGGGGGGGGGTGTGCAGGGGGAGAAAAGGAACAAGTGAAGAAGATTGAAAAGGATGGCGAAAAAGCAGAACTAGGAGAGCCAAGGGAGGAGAGAATACCAGGGAGAAAAGGCTGACTTGTGCTTGCTTGGCAACTGTTGTATCATCTGTGTGGTTGTGCTGTTTTCGAACAAAGCCAGCCTCCAGTGCTTTTAGGAGCATCAGTTATTCCTCTCTCCCAAGGATAGGTTCTAGAAGAGCATTAATTCAGGCTATTGGAACTTGTAATGATTTGACTTAGTCTCAGCTATACTAGAAGTAAAGAGACAGTATGTTAAAATTAATAGTATCAAGATTTCTGAAGGTTTTTTTCCTGAATGTAAGGGATTAAACCATCAAGGTTTATAGAATTATGCCCAAATTAAATTTTTTATCTTTGTATTGAGTAGGACATATTCATAAGAAGTTTATGTAAGTTATTCTTTTAATTATTTAAGTATTCTTTTAACTAATAAAAATGCAGCAATACAGGCTATATCTCTCTCTCTCTCTCAAGGTCTTAGGGCACCCCTCAATGGTTGGGGGTTTTTTTCCTAAAGTTTTTCAGTGTATGGTCCCTACTGTTAACCACCAGAGATCTGTCCTAGTTCCATTTAGCCAATTAATGTAATTTAGCTTTTTGAAAGAGATATTTACCCTAATATATATCAATAAAAGAAGTAGCATTTCTACCCACTCCTCTCAGAGAGGAATACACTCTCCCCTCTACTACATTGGTCCTTAAGGAGAGTGTACCCAGACTTAAAGTGCTTTCTACATAGCACTCATCCCACAGATTTAGCCTCCACATATAGAATAATCCTTTCATGAGTCTAGCAGAGTCCCTTAGGTTACTCATCAGGGCCTTGCTGCTGGGCCTTGCCTGTATACTTTGTCACACACTCCAGCTCTTGGATGTCTCATAGCTTGCTATTCTGACCTTTGAAGTTCACAAGAGCATAGCTGTGTCCAATATTCTTCTGCCTAAAAGCAGGGAGATAGACAAAGCAGAGACAGAAGAAACCAGAGGGCCTTAACCCTACAACTTCATTAAAAGGGCTCAAAGTCCGTCTCTACCCAGGGGCTCAGGGTAGTTCATCTTCCTTGAATACCAGCCAGGCAGGAAAGAGCTATCCTTAGAGATTTGCTTTGGCTAGTTATTATCTTCTGAATGTACCCTTGTTCTGTACCACTTAGAGAATAGCTGCATATGTGCCAAACTGGGAGACCCTTCCATTAGATGTATGTGTATGTATGCATATATTCATATATGTGTGTATGTTTATATATTTATGTATGTATTTATATTTGTACATGCACACACACACACACACACACAATTTTGCCTTTCCAGAAGTAAGGTCTTTAGCCTCTTCCATGTGGAAATTGAGTCGTTGTCATCCTTTATTGCAGAAGAAGACCATGCTATCAGAGAAATGATGACATGACTCGCACTTGACTTTGAGTGAGGGAGGGCTGTGCAGGTCACCAGCCTCACTTCTCTTCCATAGCCATCTGAATCCAGTGACCAGATATTCATCAGGATGACTGGAGATGGCTCAGGATGCAGTGGGAGACGTTGGCACCTTTACGCCAAGGTCTTTTCAGGTACTTACTTAGGGTGAGGCAACACCCATTAATTGAAAAGTCCTGTTTAAGAAGTAGCCAGGGCATGGCCCCTTTAATGAGGCCAAGAAAAATAACTACATCAGGCTGGCAGGGAAACAGATTGAGTCAGCTAAGCACTATACACATACTCACTGATCTCCCTCCATACAGTAATAACTGATATTTATAGTTCTTTAATACTTGCAGTGCACTTTACGTATACTGTTTCATTTGGTTCTTACAATAACTTTCTAGGTTAGATTCTGTCATCCCATTTTACATATGAGGAAACTGAAGCACAAAGGAATTGACTTAGGTTAGCTAGAAATGTCTGAGATGAAATACTAAGCCAGGTCTTCTGACACCTAATCTCTCCGCTTTAGCTTCTTTAACTAAGAAAGAGTTGGAGGCTCCGATGCCTCTTCTGGCTCTAAAGATTTGATCTTGTGATTCAGCTTTATCCACTGTGGATCACTGCCTAAATTAAGTACCTGCTGACTTAATAGTCTTATCGTGAAGACTTTTCCAGCTCCATGCTGTTCTTGAATTTTCATTCTCATACTGGATGTCCTTCCTCCCTCCATCCTTCTCTACCTCCCTTCTTCCACAATATCACAGAAAGCCAGTTGGTTGTAGTAGCTACTTTCTAATCTAGAGAAAGGTTTGGCTATCCATTAAAGCCCTACCCCTTCAAAAACTGACAAAACCAGGAAGTAAATATCATAACTCTGAGTAGCCAAAATAAAAAAGTCCTCACACTAAAATACATTTACTTATCTCATTCAGAGCCTACTTATTCATACATTAATCACAGTTCTCTCAAGCATGATATAGGTTTTGAGCTACAGGAAATTAAAGGGATGTAGGTAAACACACTGACCTTAGTGAGAAGGGATGGCTGGCAGTAAGGAAAGAGGCAGGAAAAGGACAAAAATAGATAGAAGACTTCAAAAAATATAGCCATCCAGGGCCATTTAAATAGCCCTATATACTCCAATAGATCCTGAAAGCATTGAGTATTATTTTTATTATGATACTCTCCTCACTCAGATTTGTTCGGGGAAAATAAAGGGTGCCTAAATAAAATAGATGCAAGGCTTCAATGAGAAAAAAAAGGAATCTGAGTATTTGGACAGTGGAAAAGTATTGTTTAGAGGAGAAAAAGAGGAGAAGACAGATTGACATTTAGAGATTAAAAAGATTGAGACTCTTCCTGAAATAATGGCTGCTACACCAAGGAAAAAGAAATTGCCTGTTCTCTGAAGAATAATATTGGAGTGCTGCAGAAACTACTAGGCGAGAAATTATCCAGTAAGGGTCCAAAGAAGAAAACAATGTAATATTGTTTGTTGAGTCTTTGCTCAGAAGTACTGAGGCAACTATTTGTCAACCTGCAAACAACAATAAAGGTGTCTGCTATCTTCTGTGTGTGCCCCCCTTGGGGATTAGCTCCCCTTGGTTGACTGCTGGGTTAGCCACTCAGCAGCGTTTACAGACTCTTTCACTCTAAGTTCATAGCAGTCTTTTTAATTTAGTTTGAAGAGCTGAGATTTATGAAACTGCTTCCTCCCCTGAGTGACTGTCTCTATGTATCTGGGTATGTCTCTGCTTCCAGGCAGATATATATCCTCCTATTTATACAGTAACTCCAGTGACATGGCCAATATAAGGAGAAAGGAAAGTCCCCTCCCTACTTTGTTGCCCTTTAGTACAGGTGAAGGATCTTTCAGTCTTTCCTGAAGAACTGTGACTTCTCTAGAAACAGTGACCTGTTTTTTTTATAAATGGTTCAGGGGGTATGACTGATTCTATCAGCTATTCACAGGATGTTTCTTGTATTCTATCAGTTGACTTTATCCAGTGCTAAGGGTCTATAAGGTTCTTGTTTCAGATTGATTAATAACTTATTTTCACATTGTGTGGTTGCAGGAAAATTCCTTGACATCTACTTTACCCATTATAATTACATTCCGAACACTCCCTGAACACATAAATTGAGGTGAGGAAGAGAAATTCCCTTCCTTATACTGAAGGATGAGTTGATACAGGGATAACAGATTCCTGACCAAGGATGGAGTAGCCTAACAAAGGCTGTTATAAATGTGTTTGCCAAGTGCCTGGCAAAACTAATTAAAGGAATTTTAAACTAAAAAGAATAGGGTGGGACAGGAAGATAGTGATAAGACTGCCTACATGTATTCCCCCCAAGTTAGGTACCATTGAGAGTAGCTTCAAAAAAGGGAAGATAGTAGTTGAGACACCAAGAGGTTTCTGTTCTCCTAGATTGGCTAATAGAAACAGAAGAAGAAATAAGATAAAATCATAATTGTTCTGTCTGAAGGGTGAAAAAAGTATATAGATTTTAATGATGGTTACCTTTTTTTTTTAAATTAGATGGTGTAGTTTTTATTTTTACTTTAGTTTTTTTTTTTAATAAATTTATTTATTTAACTTTTTACATTCATTTTCACAAAATTTTGGGTTCCAAATTTTCTCCCCATTTATCCCCTCCCCCCACCCAAATACACCGAGCATTCTAATTTTCCCTATCACCAATCTGCCCTCTCTTCTATCATCCCTCCCTTCCCTTGACCCCATCTTCTCTTTTGTCCTGTAGGGCCAGATAACTTTGTATTCCCCATTACCTGTATTTCTTATTTCCTAGTAGCAAGAACAATACTCAACAGTTGTTCCTAAAACTTTGAGTTCCAAATTCTCCCCATCCCTCCCTCCCCATCCATTCCCTTTGGGAAGGCAGGCACTTCAGTATGGGCCATATCTGTGTAGTTTTGCAAATGACTTCGATAATAGTCATGTTGTGTAAGACTAACTATATTTCCCTCCATACTGTCCTGCCCCCCATTGTTTCTCTTCTGTCTTTTGATCCTGTCCCTCCCCAAGTGTTGACTTCAAATTGCGCCCTCCTCCCATTGCCCTCCCTTCCATCATCCCCCCCCCTCCCTGCTTATCTCCTTCTCCCCCACTTTCCTGTATTATAAGATAGGTTTTCATACCAAAATGAGTGTGCATTTTATTCCTTCCTTTAGTCGAATGTGATGAGGGTAAACTTCATGTTTTTTTCTCAACTCTCCTCTTTTTCCCTCCACTAAAAAGTCTCCTGCTTGCCTATTGAATGAGATATAATTTACCCCATTCCATTTCACCCTGTCTCCTCCCAGTACATTTCTCTCTCACCATTTACCTTAATTTCTTTTAAGATATGGTCCCATCCTATTCAATTCACTCTGTGCTCTCTGTTTCTGTATGCACATGCATGTGTGTATGTGTGTGAGCGTGCACATGTGTACGTGTGTACGTGTGTGTGTGTGTGTGTGTGGTCCCACTAACTACCCAGATACTGAAAAGTTTTAAGAGTTACAAATATTGTCTTTCCATGTAGGAATGTAAACAGTTCACCTTTGGTAAGTCCCTTATGACTTCTCTTTGCTGTTTACTTTTTCATGCTTCTTCTCATTCTTGTGTTTGAAAGTCAAATTTTCTTTTCAGCTCTGGTCTTTTCATCAAGAATGCTTGAAAGTCCTCTGTTTCCTTGAAAGACCATATTTTCCCCTGAAGTATTATACTCAGTTTTGCTGGGTAGGTGATTCTTTGAGTCCTAGTTCCTTTGCCTTCTGGAATATCCTATTCCACGCCCTTCGATCCCTTAATGTAGAAGCTGCTAGATCTTGTGTTATCCTGATTGTATTTCCACAATACTGGAATTGTTTCTTTCTAGCTACTTGCAATATTTTCTCCTTGACCTGGGAATTCTGGAATTTGGCCACAATGTTCCTAGGACTTTCTCTTTTTGGATCTCTTTCAGGAGGTGATCAGTAGATTCCTTGAATACTTATTTTGTCCTCTGGTTCTAGAATCTCAGGGCAGTTTTCCTTGATAATTTCATGAAAGATGATGTCTAGGCTCTTTTTTTGAGCTTGGCTTTCAGGTAGTCCCATAATTTTTAAATTGTCTCTCCTGGATCTATTTTCCAGGTCAGTTGTTTTTCCAATGAGATATTTCACATTCTCTTCCATTTTTTCATTCTTTTGGTTTTGTTTGGTGATTTCTTGGTTTCTGAGAAAGTAATTTTGAGAGAACTATTTTCTTCAGTGAGCTTTTGAACCTCTTTTTCCATTTGGCTAATTCTGCTTTAGAAAGCATTCTTCTCCTTATTGGCTTTTTGAACCTCTTTTGCCAATTGAGTGAGCCTTTTTTCAAGGTGTTATTTTCTTCAGCATTTTTTTGGGTCTCCTTTAGCAAGGTATTGACCCGTTTTTCATGCTTTTCTTGCATCTCTCTCATTTCTCTTCCCAGTTTTTCCTCCACCTGTCTAACTTGATTTTCAAGATCCTTTTTGAGCTCTTCCATGGCCTGAGCCCACCGGACATCCACCTTGGATGTCTGGGATACAGAGGCCCTGACCTCCACATCTTTCCCTGATGGTAACCATTGTTCCTCATCATCAGAAATGAAAGGTGGGAACATCTGTTCCCCAAGAAAGTAGCTTTCTATGGTCTTAATTTTTCTTCCCTTTTCTGGGCATTTTCCCAGCCAGTTACTTGACTTCTGAGATTCCTCTCCACCCCTGCCTAGATCCGCCCAGCTAGTGCTTGGGGGTCTGAGATTCAAACACTGCTCCCCAGCCTAAGGGCTTTCAGGGGTGGGCATGGCTGCTATTCAATGTGAGCTTAAGTTCTGGTGCTCAGGTGGGGGCAGGGCCGCCTCCCAGGCTCAGTTCCCTCAGGGGGTTTATGCAGAGACCTTCTGTAATGTCCCTGAGCTCCTGCCTGCTTGGGTAGTTCCGGGCCGCTGCAGTCGTCTCTGCCTCCGCCTCCGCCACCACCTCCCGAGGGACGGAGACGTCCCGTTCCCCTCTCGGCCAGCCCAGATGTCTCTCTCACTGACCTGGAGCTCCTGTGGATGGAGGGACCTTCGCAGCTGCTGGAGATTCCGTCCCTGAACCCTGCTTTTTTACAGAAAATTTATGGGCTGTGGATTCGGAGCGAGCATATGTGAGTCTTTCTACTCTGCCATCTTGGCTCCTCCGATGGTTAGCTTTTTAATAAATTGCCTGACCATTCCAAAATGGGAAAATCACTGCACATGCTTCATTCAGTCTGTAGGGGGAAAAGATGTCAAAATGCATTAATTGCTTGAATTTTTCTTTTTAAAACTTTTTTTTACTCTTAAACCAGTCTCTTGTGAACAAGGACCTTCTTAGTACTTCACACAGAGGAATGTATCACTTCATTGAGATGAGTTCTCCAGGCAGTTGCCTGGGGCTACACTATTTCCAAAAATTTTATCAATTTTTTTTGTTATATTTTAAATTCCAAACTGTTTCCTTTCCTCCCTCCCCACCCCACACTAGAGCAGGCCATCATTTGACACAGGTAGATAGATATGCATATAAATATAGGTATATGTAATATAAAAGTCATACTATGCATACTTCTATTTATCACTTCTTTCTCTGGAGGTGAATATCATCTTTTTTCATTGATTCTTTGTAGCTGATTTGAATATAATACTCAGAATAACTTAATCATTCACAGTTTTTCTTTAAACAATATTGCTGTTACTTATATACATATTCTCTTGGTTCTACTCATTATTTTGTGCAAGTCCTTCTGTATTTTTCTAAAATCAACCAGCTCGTCATTTCTTAGAGCAGAGTAGTATTCCTCCACAGTCATACACCACAACTTGTTCAGCCTTTCCGCAACTGACAGGCATCCCTTCAATTTCCAGTTATTTGCCCCCACAAAGCAAGCTGCTATAAATATTTTAAAACATATCGATGCTTTTCCTTTTTCCTTGATAACTTTGGAAAACAGACCTAATAATGATATTGCTGGATCAAAGGGTATACATACACAGTATTATAACTCTTTGGGCATAATTCCAGATTGCTCTCCAGACCTGTTGTATCAATTCACAGTTCTACCAACAGTGAATTAGTGTCCCAGTTTTACCACATCCTCTCCAACATTTGTCACTTTCCCCTTCAATCAGTTTAGCCAATCTGATAGGTGTAAAATGATATTTCAAGGTTGTTTTAATTTCCATTTCTCTAATTAATAATGTTTTAGAGCATTTTTTCATATGACTATAAATTACTTTGTTTTCTTCATTGGAAAACTGCCTGTTCATATCCTTTGATCATGTATCAGTTGGGAAATGATTCATATTCTTATAGATTTGACAAAGTTTTTAATATATTTATAATGAAACCTTTGAGAAGCTAGCTATTAAAAATTTCCCCCAATTTTCTGCTTTCCTTCTGATCTTGCCTACATTTGTTTCATTTGTACAAAGCCTTTTTAATTTAATATAATTGAAATTATTCATTTTGCACCCCATAGTTCTCTCTAGCCCTTATTTATTCATAAGTTGTTAGTCTATCTATAAGTCTGGTAGGTAATATATTCCTTGTTCAGATTTTCTTCTGATATCTCTCTTTATATCTAGATCATATATCTATTTTGGCCTGATCTTGGTCAATGATGTAAGATATTGGTCTGTGCCCAGTTTCCAGCTTGCCCATTAGTTTTTACCAAATAATGAATTCTTATCCCCAAAACTTAAGTCTTTACACTTGTCAGATACAAAGTTATGGGGTGATTTTTTTGCTGTAAATTGTATGCCTGCTTTGTTTCACTGGTCTACCTTTCTATTTCTTAGCCAGCACCAGATAATTTTGATAATTACTGCCTTAAAATATAGTTTAATATCTGGTACTTTATACTTTTTAGAGTTATTTTAAATGCTATTTTTTTACTATCTCTTCTTGTAAGGTTTTGTTTGTGATTTATAGGAATGCTGATGATTTATGTGGATTTACTTTATATCCTGCTACTTTGCTAAAATTATAAATTTGTTTCACCTCACTTTTTAGTTTAGTCTTTGGGATTTTCCAAGTATATCATCATATTGTCTGCAAGAAGAGATAGTTTTCTTACCTTGTTTCCTATTCTAATCATTTTAGAAAATTTTTCATTTATAGGATCATAGATTCAGGAGTTGGAAGGGACCTAGGGGGTCATACAGTCCAGCCCCCTCCAGATGTTTAAAATGGAAAAGGTTTTACTGCTTGAAGGGATAGACACTCAACTATCCTCAAAACTTCATCATCATAATATCTCAATTTCTAGGGTTTCTGTATAGCTAACAGGGAATTACAAAAGACAAGCCAAGTAAAATATGACTTCTAAAAATATATATACCATTCATTTGGTCAACAAGCAATTATTAAGTGTTTATTATGTGCCTATTACTATTCTAAAAAAGACTCAAAGAAAAACAAAAACAATCCCCACCCTAAGGTAGATTACATTCTAATGAGAAAAATAATATACATGCAAATTAGATGGAAGGTAGTGTCAGAAGAGAAGGTATTTGACCAGCCAAGTGAACTGGAAATGGTTTTCTGCAGGAAGTGAGATTAGAACTGAGACTTAAAAGAAATCAGGGAAATGAAAAGGCAGAGGTAAGGAAGAATATTCTATGCTTGGAGTTGTTTGTCATTCATTTTTCCCCCTCAAAGGAGGGCCAGTAACATCACAGAGTGATATCTTGAGTCCTGTGTGAATTGGATTTAAGTGAGGCAGAGTTGCCTTACCTCTCTCTTCCAGTCATCCAAGTCCAGTGGCAAGACAAAAGTCAGGATGACTGGTGATAGCCCAGGATGGAGTGGATGACCTCAGCCTCTTTATTGCCTGACCAAACTCTAAGCATTCTGCAGCACTTGCTTCAGCCACCTGCATGGCCCTTGGAACAAGTTGTTCTCTCCCATCCTTTCTGCTGGGAGCAATTTTCACAGGCTTGAGGTAAATACCTGCCTAATTCATCTACAGGTTTGAGGCCCATTGGTTACTCTCAACCTGATTTCACCAGTGTGCTAAGACAGTTTTACTTGGATGTGACCACTGCACATGCTACAACTTCTTGGAGCCACAGGTGAGAGTTGAGTGTCAGCTAGACACCAAAGGTGGATGAGCATCCCTGAAAGGAGTTCTGCAAACCCTCATACATTTTAATTCTTAAATGCAACATGACTAATGTGAAAATGTGGTTATAAGCATGCCATCTTGGGGATGGAGTGGGGAGGGAGAGGGAGAAAATCTAAGACTTATGGAAGTGATTGTAGAAAGCTCAAAATGAATAAATTAACTTTTAAAAGAAAAATCAAAATCCTTAAACCCCTCCCTCCAAAAAAACCATAGCAGAGGTGCCAGTCCTCTTTGGATACCCCATACACTTCATGGAGTACAGCAGATGTGAAGGCACATAAGTGAGATATGGAGTGAGGTGTGTAAAGAATTGCAGGTAGGCTGTGTGGCTGAATTATGGAGTATCTGGAGGGATGTAAGTGTAAGAAGGCTGGAAAGGAAGTAAGGTACCCAGCTACAAAGAGCTTTGTGTGTCGGACAGAACATTTTATATTCAGTCCTGGAGATTGTTATTTGTCCTTCATTATCAAAGAGGACTGGTGACATCACAGGGTGATGTCTTGACTTGCATGTGAATTGGATTTAAGAGAGGCAGAGTTGCATGAAGTCATAATAGGGTACCATTGGAGTTTATTGGTCAAGGCCCAGGGTGACATGGTTAGACTTAGACTTTAGAAAAATCACTTTTGCATTTATATAGCAGATGGATTGGAATAAGGAGATACTTGAAACAGAGAGACCAAACTATAAAACCATTGCAATAGTCTAGTAAAGAGGTGATGAGAGCCTGAATGAGAGCAGCAACTGCATGAGTAGAAAGGAAATGCATAAAGGAGATATTGAAGGTAGAAAATGACAAGATTTAGCAATGGCTTGCTGTTTGGGTTAACAGACAGTGAAGGATCAAGGATGTAACTGAGGTTGCAAGCTTAGGTGACTTAGGAAGATGGTGGGTGCCTCAACAATAATAGAAAAGTTGAGGGGAGGAGAATTTGGAGGGAAGGAGAATGAGTTCTGTTTTGGACATAAGATAGATGAGATGCCCATGACATCCAGTCCAAAGTGTCCAAAAAGCAATTAGTGATGCATGACTATAGCTCAGAAAAGAGACTAGGGCTAGATATATGTCTAGAAATCATCTATCTCCATAATGATGATAACTAAATCTATGGGAACTGATGGGACCACTAAGTGACATATTATGCAGGAGGTCTTAAAATGGGCTACATGAATATTTAAAAATATTTTGATAACTATTTCTATATTGGTTTCTTTTATAGACATGTTTTATTTTAAAACATTCTGCTGAATGGGATAAATAGGCTTTATCAGACTGTTACAGAGATTCATGACACACAGAAAAGGTTAAGAACCCTTACTGAGTTCGAAGAGAAGAGAATCCAGTACAAATCCCGAAGGGCCACTCATAGTTAGGTGACCAATGACCAGCAAAAGAACCAGAAAAGGGAACAGACAGGAGAAAAACCAGTACAGATACCGTCATGAAAACTCAGAAAGAAAGTGATTGACAATATCTCATGTTGCAGAGGTCAAGGATGAAGACTAAGAAAAAGCCATTAAATTTAGCAATTAAGAAATCATTGGTAGCACTTGAGAAATCATTGAGAACACTTTCAGTTGAATGGTGGGGTTACAAGCTAGAGTATAGAGAATTTAAAAGAGAATGGTAGTAGAGGAAGCAGAGTCTCTGAAGTTAGCTTCCTCAAACAGTTCATTTGTGAAGAGGAAGAGATATCTGTAGAGATGGCTAGTGGAGATGGTTGGATCAAGTACAAGGGTTTGTTTCGTTTTGTTTTTTTATTTTATTTTTAAGAATAAAGGAGACGTGTTTATAGGCGACAGGGAAGGAAATAGGGAGAGAATAATGATAAGAGAAAGGGGATATATTGGCTGCAATCCAGTTGAGTAAATGGAAAGGAATATGATAAATAATTTGTGTTGGCAAGGGCCACCTCTTCACCCGAGAACAAAGTGAAGGAGGTCATGGTAGGGGAAGGTGTCTTAATGATATAGAAGAGGAAAGGGACAACAGGGGAGCTCATAGAAAATGTTCTAAATTTTTTCAGTATATTATGAGACAAGCCAGGTCCTCAGCCGAGAGTGTGGTAAGAGGGGATGTCATAGAAGACTTGAGGGGTAGGAAGGTGAAATCAGTTGGAAGAATTTCTTTGAAGAGCAGAATGGTGAATCAGTTAGGGAAGAGTAGAAAAATAAGATGAGCCTTCCTCTGTGCTCTGTTGGTATTCTTGTGATGTCAAGGGAAATTGAGGAAAAGCCCTAGCACATTGGGTGGATTGGATGGAAAGTTATAGGACTTAATAGGCAAGTGACATCTGCCCTGCAGAATGGACAAGCATGGATGGGTGTGTTGACCATTAAGTCATGCTTTAGGTAAGTGCTTCTTAAGCAGATTGGTATTAAAAATGGAGGTAGATGTTTCCCCCTCTCTCCATGTTTTGAGAGGCCATGGTTTTGGAATATCAAATAAAGCAATAAGTGTATTATGAGCTAGACACCTGTTATAATCTTGGACTTGCTTTAATAATAAAATCACTAAGCCTGTAATTCCCCTGCTGTCTGAATGACTGACTTTGTAACCTGAGCACAGCTTTTTAGTTCTCATTTTTTAAATGACATTTGTTTTGCTCTCAGTTTTATAGTAGTTTTCTACAAGAGTAGATTTATGAAATAAAGTGAATTTGCACTTTGAGGAAGAGGCTGTCTTCTCTTGCATATTGGCATTTTAAATAAGTTAACTTGGATTACTACTAGTATCATCATTACCAAGTTGATAAAAGAAATCTGATCACATTATATTTTACATTATGTTGAATACAGAGAAATTGCTACTAATTGCTACTTATGTATCCCTTTGGATATTAGTATGGGTTCCTCCAACTTTTTAGCTTTCCCAGAAAGGGAGAGCATTCTGGAATATTGAGATGTAATGTATCTTAATGTTCAGTTAAACAGGCAGGGCTTGAGTTTTTTGTTGTGCTAATGGGTTGGTTTTGCCAGGTGAGCAAGAAGATGTTGAATTTTATTTTTGTTTTGCAAAAGACAAGCTTAATACAAAGATTAAATTTCACAAACTAAATCCAGGTTCCCAAGTATTCATTTGCTGTATGCTTTTAATCAGGCAAGTTGGGCATAGTAGTTACTTGATAAATACTCAAATGAATAAAGTTACAAAATATAACTGAAAGTATTACTTCTTTCTTACTTTTCTCTGTAGGATATTACATAAATAAGGGTATATATTTATTACATTATTTATTACATTAATATAATAAATTGCATTTATTACTTAAATATCACATCATGGTATTGCATAGATATAGTGGGCAGGTGCATGAGAGTATAGGGAAGGACTTAGCTTTTCATTACTGACCATCTGCTAAAGGTACAGGTACCTTTTCACCAACATTCTTAGGACACATGCCCAATTTAATCTATAGTATTCTACCTACTTGATAATCCCTGTGCCCCATGATGCACATTCTTTCCTCTTGTTCTTCTAACTCCTGTGACTTAGAATCTTGTTTGAGTGAAAACCCGAAACTCTCATGTCTCCCTGTACTCTAACATCTGCCCCTATCCTTCATCATCTTCTCCTTCCCCTCTGCCTTCTGACAATTCTTCCATCTTCTGGCAATGTTTGAAACTACTTTTTCCTGAAGTCAGGGCATCTCCTATCTCTCTCTTCAATGCATGCCATTCTTTTCCTTGCTTCTATCCTCCTTCCATCTTCACTCACCCCTGTAGGACAAGGAGTCAGCATATTCTGTGATTCTCACTGTTACTTTTAGACCCTTTTTCTGCCTACATAACTCAGTACATTCTGTTACTTTGCAGTTGGTATCGTCTGACTGTATTGCCTACCTGTGTTCTTGCCCCTCTTTCCTCAGTGAGGAGAATATCTTCTGCTGTTCAGTACTCAAATTTGGGTAATGTCCACCATTCACCTTCTCTGGTCCTACCCCTAGGGTACCAATGCTGCTGGGAAAAGTCATAAAATTCTGTGTCATATAGCTGATCTTCAGTGAGCCCTTTTTGCTGCATGAAAATATTCCTCAGTCATCTTCACCTCATGTTCCCAACATTCCAGATTCTAAGCCCAATGCAGATTTCCAGCTCCAATCTGAATACTTCTGACTGAGCCTGCATCATTTCTGACCCAACGCAGACCACCACATTGTGATTTCCTCTTGCCATATTCTCTCCATGCTCCTCCACTCCATACTCTACCTTTAATGATACTTATGATATATCAGCACCCCACCAAATTGTCTAAGGGCCTTCGGCTCCTGATTGTTGAGTCTATATATTTCTAATCCAATCCAAACTCTCCCTCACTCCCTCCCAGTTGCTTCGCTGGCCATCCTCATACCATATTCTTTCTCACTACTCCTCTCACCTTTCCCCCACCCCCTTTTCTGTCTTTAGGTCTTTGAACAATAATCATGCCAACACTAGGATTCCTGGAAAGGATGTCATTCATTTTCTCTGTGATTCTATTCACCATCACCTGTAACTTCCTAGACCAAAACACTCCTCCCTGATGATCATGTGTTGTCATTCTGTTGTTGAATAAAATATAGAAGTTTTTGAAGGCAAGAGTTGTCTTTTTTTTCTGTTTGTATCACCAGCTTTTTGCACAGTGCCAAGCACATAGTGAGCACTTAATAAATGATATTGCATCCATTCATTCATTCATGGAAGTCCTTTAGATTATTCTAATTTACTCTGTTTTATAATTGACACAGTTTTTTCTATTCCTCTTTCCTCAAGCCTCTTAACTCCAAGATCTCTCTCCAAGAGATGAATTTAATTACCTTTTCACTGACAGTTTCCATTGTAAGTCCTTTATCTCTCACCTTCCACACCTAAAAATTGTTCTTGAACTTCACCCATCCCTTGCTTTAGCCTCTGAGGTTGAGGTAGCCCTTCTCCTTAGGAGGGTTGATTGTACTATTTATACTGTTGATCTCACCTCCTTGTCTTCTCTTCCTCCTTTACTCCCATTTTCAGTCTCCCTATCTGTTAATTTCTGTGCTTTCCTAAAAACATTCAATAATCAACGGTTAACCACTATACTATATGTATATCTGGCACTTAGTGCTGAATGTTAGATGTGCTAATGGCAGAACAGAAACAGTTCTGCTCCTAAGTAGCTAGTATTGTGGTGCAAGGAAACAAAGGATATAGGTTCTCAGATTTCCCTGTCCTTAAAAACTCTTCACTTGACTTTGCATCCCTTCAGGATATCTCCCTACGTCTATACTCTCTTTTATTACAATATTTCTCAAAACAGTTGTTAACACTTGATGCCTTCATTTCTTCACCCACTTCCAAAACTCTTGCAGTTTGGCTTCCTATCTATCCTGTCACTGTGCTCTATTGAAACTGCTCTTTCAAAGGTTATCAGTGGTTTCATAACTGCTAAATCAAATGGCCTTTTCCTCTTTAAACAGTTTATTGATGCCTTATTTTTTATACCACATTTCATTACTTAATATATCTCCCTTTGAACCCATTCTTATAACAAAGGAAAAGAGATAAGAACTATTGTTATACTAACTATATAACTAACCCTAACCCTAAATACATATACATGTATGTATGTGTGTATGTGTATACACACACACATATATATATATATGGCATATATAAAAACTCTGCATATATAATCCTACCCCCAAACTCTCTTCTAAAAGAAGAGAGAAATATTATTTCATCATCTGTTTCCTGGGACCAAGATTGATCTTTGCATTTAATTCTGCTTTTAGTTGCCTTTTAATGTTTTTTAAAAAAATTTATATGATAATTGTTCTATAAGTTCTAGTTCTAATTGCTTGTCTCTTCAGTTCATACAAGTCTTACTGTGTTTCTTTGAATTGTTCATATTCATCATTTCAGTAACCACATAAGTATTCTGTAGTAGTACTGAATTAAATTTCTATACCACAGTTTATTAAGTTTACCCCAACCTTTTTTCCAAGTTTCTTTTTTCCCACACACAGAAAACTCCTATAATAGGCACATTATGTATGGCCTTTTCTTATTTCATATCCTCAACCTCTGTGTAGCTTTTGATTTTGTTAACTCCTCCCCTCTGTATACTCTGTACAATCCTTTGACTGTGACACTGTTTTCTCCTACTCCTTCTATTCTCCTTTCTCATTTTCTTTTGTTGTTTCAGTATCTTGCTTCTCAAATGTGAGTATCTCCCAAGACTGCACCCTAGAGACTCCCTTCTCCTTAGTGATCTTTGGTGATCACATTCAGTCTTTACTGTCATAAGATATAAAGTGTTATATAAATACGTGTTAATGTTGTTTTGGGATGTCTCTACTTTGTTGAGTTCATGTGATAGGTAACTGGTGTAGTTCTAACACAGTACAGAAATTATAGAGGTGAAAATCTAACTTTATTATGCTTAAGCAGAGGTTCAGGAGATAGAAAAATAATCCTGAACAATAGACAAGTTTACATCAGAGTGACAGAGAAATAACTCGTTTACATATTGCAATCTCTTGCAAAAAGATATACTCCTATGCTTCTGTAACAGCAGGCAGAGTGGGATTTGTTGTTTTCTTTTTGGAGTTCAGTTTCCCAGGCTCAGGCTAAATTGTGAGCATCTGAAGGCTCAATCTCCTTTGAACCCTGATAGTTCACACTGTGCTGAGTCATGTAAGTTTCAGTGCCTACTGACTCTGAGCCAATCAGGAGGCAAGTCTTTCTTATATATCCTGGGAAGTTGGTATTTTACTTTGGGGGTTCCCTTATGAGAAGGAGCTTGTGATTATGATTACTGGGTTGAGGCTCTGAGTGACCATATATATGTTCAGAACTCCCCCCCAAACCCCCCCCCCCCACCAAACTGCTCAGATGTAAAGGTTCTCCCCATCCAGGGATGTATGTAAAGTGTATAACAATATCACTTTGATTCAGGCAGTAGAGCCCTGTCTGTTGGTCTTTATTTCTCTGCTTATATTTTCTCTGTTTATTGAATGTAATTTAAAAAGGTTGTTGACCTCTTAAACAGCTATCTTTCCTAGTAAAGCAGATCTAAGAACCTGTGCTAGCAGTCATCCTGGGTATGCCAGTGTAGCTGCTGTTACAGCTTCCTTCAATGTCACAAAATCTGAACAAATTTGTACACAATTATAATCTCATATGTCCCCTAAGGAAACAAATCTACTTAAGTTTTTTGGTTAAATAAGTTAAATGACAGATTAAACTGCCTTTAGAGAGTTCATAGTAGGCTGATTGAGAGGGGAGATTTACATGTCACCAAGATAACCAAAGAAATAGGGACAGTTGGAATTCTTTGTTAAGTAATATATCACTTTTACTCCACTTTGACTTCTATCTGAGGAATGTCAAAGAGTTTCCCCTTAACACTATTATTCTGAGAGTATTAGCAGAAGACAGGCTTTCAGTTCACCACAAGTTGCAAGAGAAATGGTCCTGAGCCCTGAATAATAATTAATAAAAATCACATAAAAATTCTTATAATATTGTTATTAAAGGAGTTAAGTAATTTAAGTGATTCTGTAATTAGTAGAATTGTAGAAGCATTTTGGAGTACAAGTCTCTTTCAGTGCCTCTTAACCTCCTCCCATTCAAATTAAATTCTCCCTGAAAACAAGAATTATGTCTTTATACCTGCCATACTTAGGACACTGTTCAACATGTAGTACATAAACAATAAATACTTGATAACTGAGACAGACTTGTACACAAGAAACATTTTCTAACTTATTGCGATCTGGGGTTAGGGGTAGCAAATGGGAAAAATTCTTTCTACTGTATATGCATTTTTAACTGTCATATTGTAACTGTGCCAGTTATCAATTATTTAATAGATTTTGTTGCTTAGGTTTGGTTTAACAGAGGAATATGTTCTTTTTTACAGGCTAGCTTTTGAGCAGGTCTTCTTTCTGATAAGCTTCCCTTTTATATTTGTCCTTAGTATGAACCTGTTGGTTTTAGAAGTTACTGTATTATAGCTCCTGTGTTGATGTTTAGTATATATTCATACTAAAAAGCAGAGACATCACCTTGTTGACAAAGGTTCATATAGTCAAAGCTGTGGTTTTTCCAGTAGCAATATATGGCTGTGAGAGTTGGACTATAAGGAAAGCTGAATGCCACAGAACCAGCACTTTCAAATTGGGGTACTGGAGAAGATTTTTGAGAGTTGCTTGGACAGTAAAGAGATCAAATCAATCAATACTTAAATTAATTCAGGCTATTCACTGGAGATCAAATACTGGAGCTGAAGCTTAAATGCTTTGGCCACATAATGAAAAGACAACTCATTGGAAAAGACCCTGATGTTGGGAAAGATTGAAGGCAAAAGGAAAAGGGATGGCAGAAGATGAGATGGATAGATAGGATCATGGAAACAATGAACATGAACTTGAACAGACTTTAAGAGACAGTGGAGGGTTGAAGTACGTTCCATGGAGTCATGACTCAGACGTGACTGAGCAACTGAATAATAACAAAGGTGTGTTGAATACCCCAGTAGTCACACTTATTGAAGATACTATTTTTTAAAAAAATGAGGATAATTATGCCCACATCCGAACTGTTACTATAAATAGATACTTAGTGTTTTTCTGGGCCACCTATTACTCTAGTGAAGTTATTTAAATGCTAATGTAACAGTTTCAGAGACCTTGAGTAAGAGTACCAACAAACTGAGATGCAAATCAAGATTCTACTCATTCTTTCCAAGACCATAGATAATCACTTGAATACTATCCAGTATAACAGAAAACTGGCAGAATTGTCTTTGCAGTTGGCTATGTAAAACTGTTGTTTATAATTTAAGGCTTATTATATATCATGCAAACGGCTATGTTCCCACTGAAGAACAACTGAGAAAATATGCCATGAATTACTTGGCTTTCCCTTTGTGAGCTATCTTTCTGGCAACAGGTAAGTGAAACATGGCACTTAAAATTCATTGTATTTCTGTAGTTTATTTCAAGTTGTATTAATGTCTTCCTTCTCTTTTAAAATGGAATTTACTTTTCCACATATTTGATTGTAGGTGGACCAGAACAACTTTGTTTAACCCAAACATCAACCTGCAAAATTAGAAATTATCAGTGAGTGGAACTGGAATGGTAAAAATTAATAAAGTGATCTCATTCAGTTTATGATTTCACTGGCATAAAAATCTGTATTTTAGTCCATACTTTGCCAGAAAAATTAAGGGGGGAAAAAAACTGTTGGAGTTTTGAGTTACATCCTAATAATTACCTAGATAGGCTGGTTAGAGGGCAGGCAAGCTGTAATTTGTTACATGTATCTTTTAAAGATATTTTATTAGTATTTTCTCTCTTCATCAGTTTGTGGCCCCCTCACCCTCATTAGATTATAGGGCTTCTGAAAGTCAAGGATATTTTGCATTTCTAAGTTCCTAGAATGCCTCCCTAGTAACAGTGCTCCACACTCTCACCCCCAATATCTTCTGCTCTGCTGGAGAGATAGATGTTCCCAGCTGTAAGACTTTTAAACCTTTTGGACTTGTCTTAGGAGCAGTGGACACTTTAATAAAGTGATTTGGAATGAGACAAGTAGAACAAGCTGAACACAGGATCCTGAACTTGCCATATCCTAAACTTTAAATGAGATGGAGAATATCAAGAAATGTGTGAAGTGAATAGGGGAAAGGGGAGACACATAGGGAATGAGCTCACACTTCAGTGTCTGCTCCACATCTGCAGTGTGGAAAATGACTGCTAGAGTAGTTGTATAGTGAAAGAGCCTGCTGTGTAGTAATGCCTACCATAGACAAGTATATACTCTCCATCTGGGGTGGTAAGGGAACCAATTTCCTCTAAACTGATATGCTAATTAGGAAACACCCTGTAGATCTTGATTGCTGATACTGCTTCCTATAATCCAAGGTCCTTGAGCTCTTTTAAAATCATTTAGGGGAAATGCAACTTGTTTTTATAAATAGATCAAAATTGCTTTCTTTTTTGGATAAGGGCAGGACACTTGTCTGAATCATTCCTTAATATTTTATAAAAATCATTAAAGATTTTACCACCACTGTAATATAGCAGACATACTGGAAACAAAGTAATTTGCATATGAAAAAACGCTATGACAAAAGAGTTTAATTCAAATGGTATATAAAGCAGCGAAGACTGAATGTAGTATTCTCTTTATTTGTCTAATGCTGTGTGCACCTCATAATGTTTGATTTTGGTCATTTGACAACCTTTTGCCTGAGAGACTGGGAAATTTTTATTCAGATACCAGATAAAACATCTTTAATTTTTCTTTTTGTCTTAGAATCAGTTTTGAAGTGGGAAATTTATAGTTCTTGGCTGTTTTTTAAATCATCATTTCATTTATTCATAAATGCATCAACTGTGAATTCTTTTAAAAACAAACCAAAAAGCCCACACAGATTAAACCCAGTTACAAAATGTAATGTAAGGTGATTATGTACCTGTAACATGTAAAGCTTTATGTAGATTATTATCCCTAAGGAAATATGTCAGAGTAACTCTAAGAGAATAACAGATATCTGCTCTTCTTTAGGCAATTGTTTTCCATTAAAAAGTTATATTGTATAATCAGCCATATTTAGGGAAACTGCCCTGAAATATTCTCTTACTTTCAAGTTTATTTCAACCTTAAAGTAGGCAGAAATTGGGCTAAAATAACAATTTTTGAGATGTTGTAACTTTTCTCGGTTCCACCATCTGTGTTAAAAGAAACTAAAATTGTTGAAACTATGCTTGGTTTGGGGGGGGGGGGGGCGGCTGGGGGTGGGGTTTGGGATGGGAGTGTCACGTACTGCTCTCTAGTGACCTCCTCTGGCAAATTTTTGGATCTAATTTTGAAGAGCTAATTGCTCCCTCTTAAGACACCTGTGTTCCATAATGAAAGAGGGATAACAGGGAATAAACCAATAGAGATTGTGTCGAAGACATGTCTGTAAAGTGGCTGTCATACTATTGGTTAGTATGATATGCCTTTTAAAAACCTTCTACCTAAGGAATAAAGACCCTTGCTAAACACTAATGCAGTTTTTAGTTTTACAAAAGAATTACCCTAGGTCATGGTTGCAAATTATAGATTCAGTGAGATTTAACTTTTTTTGGACTAGAGAGTGTAAATAGATAGTAGAGAAAATAACATCGACTCTGATGATGTCATAAGACTGTTTACTAGGACAAACAGGAGCCTTTGCCTGTATTATTTTTTGGAAATAGAGGTTTAGATAGAATACTTTGGCTAGTCCTTTAAAAGTTTACTTTCATGTCTACCAAGTCAAATATTGAGGCAATGTTTCCTGTTATTAATGTTAAATGGCCAACTGTTACCAAAAAAGAGGGGCCTTTTCTTTCCCTGAACATCATTTAAATAAATCTGTGATTCTGGCTATTAATTGTTCATGCTCTTCTCAAATTTCAGATCCATTTACCTCTTGCTACACTTTGTCATGTGTTTCCTAACTATTTATGGGGTGATTTGTCGGTTATAGTCAGTGAATATTGATTATTGGTGGTAGGCTTATTTTGGGGGTAGGAATGCTTCAGTCAGTCAATAAATGTTTATTAAGCACCTACTGTGTTTCAAGCACTGTTAAGACTAGGGATGCAAATAAGAAAAAGAAAGACAGTCTCTGTTCTCAGAAAGGTTTCAAGCTAATAGGGGAAGAAGTCATACAAAAGGAAACTGAAAAGGGTAGAGGAGTTACCCAGCGTGGGTGTGGCAGACATGGTGGAGACCAGTTCAGAGAGTGCACCTGATGGAAAATAAAGATTTGACTTTGGGAGAAGTTCTTTTCCCCTCCTGTCAGAGAGGCAGGGGATATTGAGGATATTGATGAGATAGATGTGAGTACCAAAGCTGATGCAGTCACCCAAGATGATAAGTTTCCTGAGGGTGAGAATTCCTGGGGATTTGATCATGATGAGAGTCCAGGTCAAGAGTGTATCTGATGGGAAATGAATGTTTCCTAGAAAAGCAACATTGTTTTTTTAGAGCTACTAGTTGCCATTTACTATTTTGCCTTTGATTCTGTTGTGTTCCAGGGCCTCATTCATGAGTCTCACTGAAACTTATTCTAGCTCTTGTTCTTTTAATGCTGTTGTCATGCAGGAATGAACTTCATAGTAAGTAGATAAATAGCACATCACATACCTATCTTCCTGGAGCCTTATAGAATAACAATTCACATTTATAAGACAGAAATATAGCAATATGCAAAGAGAAAGCACTGCATTTATATTGCTTCTTATGTCTTGGACAAGAAATTTTCCATTTCTCGACAATTTTGGCCCCTGTAAAACAAAAAAGGTTGAACTAGATAATAGATGGCTCACATAACTAAGAATTACAAAATACTTTGCTCATGTAGCATCTCACATTTTTCTTATAGTACTGTGAGATAGGTAGAATGTGTCTTTTTTTATTTTAAATAGGACTTGTGAGTATGGTACAGTAGAAGGTGTGTTGAATTTTTAGCCTGAGGACTCATGTTCTGCTTCTTTGCTGGCCCTGGATATTGGTAATACAGTTATCTCTTCTACATCACAGAAATTTAAGGGCCTAGCACCCCAGTCATGTGGAAAATCTACATGAAAATTTTTGGCCCTCCCTTCATATTAGAGAAGAATTCTGAATGATTATGGTATCAAAAGATAAAATATGTTTATATTCTGCAATACTATACATATATTTTATGCATTTCTGAGTTTCTGAACATTTTCTGTCATCTGCTGGCCTTCGCTTGTCATCTGCAACTTCAGCAAAATTCCCATTTATTTTCTTATCCTAACCCATGATATACTGACATCGTGATGGGGAAAGTCATGATGTGGAAGGGATAACTGTAGTTGTCTAATTGATTTAATTTAAATGGGGGAAGTTTTTTTAATGTGTAACTAGAAGGGAATTTCTTAGAAATCAGAGATTCCAGGGAGACTCTCATCCATCAGTGAGTGATGAAATAGACTAGCCAAACTGAAAGGTAAAAAGATATATTAATGTCTTAAGGAAGATTGCTTGATAGTAGCATCAGCCTGCTCCGGAAATAGTTTTTGATTTTGTAACAGTATAGCAGGGACAGATTTAAGTTCTATTATTCTGCCATATAAGGAAAACTGATTATTGGATTTGACTTAGGTCCCTGTAATGGAAGACCCAATAGTTTGTTGCTGTCACCTGCTTGCTCAAATGGAGGAAGAGGGCTATCAGGGCTTGAATCTTGACTTACGGTCCTTGCAAGTAGTCAACTGGAAAGCACCTCCCAGAGGAAAGAACAAGGTTGTCATTTAATTACATAATATATTTCTAAACATGAGTTGCATGATTTAGCAGGCAAGAATTTAAGCTGCCTGTGGAGTTACCTTACTACTATATGCAGATCTGTAGTTCAGGAAGAGAATACAAGTTTAAAAAATAATAAACTTGCCTTATTTCTGAGTTTTAGCAATCCAAATTTCCTATTTGTATAGGAAGAATTTTTGCTGAGTAGTAGAGCAAGTATTGTAATGTGATCAAAGCTTTTATCGCCTTTTTATTTACAACCAAAAAAAATTAATTCTTACTCCTTATCAATAATTTGTGACCATGATAGTTGGTGATACTAACTGCGGCAAAATAGCAGAGGTCACAATTTCAATAGCTAAAAATATTTAAGAAGTGCATTCTGCTACTCAGTAATATTATCACTAAAACCATATTTTAAACTTGTAGGACCCTGAAAGAGTCACTTAAGCTCTCTACGCCTCAGTATCCTGAAATAAAAAGAAAAGAAATTGTATTAGATTACTTCTGAGGTCCCTTCCATCCATAAATCTGTGATCCTAGGAATTTCATTCCATGTTGAGAACTCCTTGTATAAAAATGTCTTCTACCTATGCCAGGATTCTTAACCTGGGGCCCACAAACTTGTATTTAAAAACAATTTGATAACTGCATTTCAATAAAATTTGTTTCCATAGTGATCTTCTATTTTTTATTTCATTCATTTAAAAACAAGATTCTGAAAAGGAGTCCCTAGGCTTCATTAGATTGCCCAAGGAGAGCATAATACAAAATAGGTTAGGAACCCCTGACCTGTGTAGATCAACAATTCACTTGCTAACAGTCTTAGAGACTTGCTTAGGACATTGAGAAGTAAATGACTTGACCAGGACCCAGAGCTCCTATGTGTCAGAAGCAGGTCTTAAACTCAGGTCTTTCTAAGTAATAGATCACCTGTCTATTTACCATGTCTGTTAGTGGTATTATTATCTCCATTTTACCTGCAGGATGAAGACTCCCTTTTTAGATAAAGGAAATGACTTCATCAAGGCTACACAATTAACAAGTGTTGTTGCTAGATTTGAACACAGGTCTTAAACTGCAAGACCATTACTCTTTCTACCATACCACTCTCTGCTGATAATACACTAGGTCAGACTCCACACCTCCCCACCCCCCTTGTTGTTTATTTGGCTTCAACTTCTACCTTCTGCTGATCTTGCCACAATTACCCATGCCTTTGTGACCTGCAATACTTTCTATTTAAAACTGCTCTGGAGGGAGAAAATCCATCTACTCAGAATTTCAGATAGAAAGAACTCAGAATTCATTTACATTAAGTAAATTTAGGCAGATTTGGAAGAAAAGAATAGTCAGGGGCAGTCTGTTCCATATCACCTGTCCACCAGAAGAGGGGAAAAAGAGAAATCTAGTGACCCAGGATTTCAAGCCTATTGAAATGAGATGTTGATGAAAAAGGGTAACAGAGCAACAAAGGGTAACTAGAAAAAGAAGAGAAGAATATGTTAAAGAGGCAGATGGTATAGGAGAACATGCTGGACTCTCATTAGGAGACTAGGGTTTCATCCCAGTCTTCATACTTACTGTATGACTCTCCACAAATACCTTCATCAGCTGTCCTCTGTTTCCTTATTTGAAAAATGGAGATAATGGCACTTTCCCTGCCTACTTCTCAGAGGAATTGTGAGGGCTAAATTTACAAATAAAGTATTATTAGTATTATATTACTAATATTATTATTGGAGCAGGTAGGTGGATAGAGCATCAGGCCTAAAGTCAGGAAGATTTGAGTTCAAATCTAGCCTCAGATATTTGATAGCTGTATGATCCTGGGCAGGTTACTTAACCCCTATTTGCCTGAGTTCCTCATCTGTAAAATGAGGACACACTGGAGAATGAAATGGCAAACCATTCCAGTATCTTTGCCAGGAAAAGTCCTGTAGAGTCAGACACACCTGAACAGCAATAACATGGTATTATTGGTATTATATTATAGTTTTTATATAAATGTATGTATGTATACATAGAATATATCTTCAGTATAAATGCTTTTGTGTTTAAAAAAATATGTGATTTTAACAGTGGGGTTACTCCTTCCACAAATAAAAAGGACAACCCCTTAATACCTTAGTAGGCAGTTTCTGATGATTTTCTCTCCTAACTGAATTGTGCTTAAAGTCTTACTTTTTTGCCCAGACCTTTCTTTAGAGGTCTTCAATAATACTGAATATTTAAGGAGAATTATTTTTGAAAATGTATGTAAAATACTTATGCCTGTAATTTACCAAAAAAAAATGTGTATTTGAACAATAATATTTGACTGAGTAAATTATTTCTTATTAAATCTAAGTAAATGTGAGTCTGTAGCATAGGCAGTGATGAAGACCCAGTATTGCCTTTTTTTTAGAAAATATAAATGTTTGTATCCATCAGTGAATTTGTAACCTCTAATGAATTTTTAAAAGGTATACACAAAGGCAATGTAAAATGAAAACTATTTAAAAATAAATTGATGTAAATGAGGCATTTCAAAGTATAGGTTGACACTTTATCATTAACTTTAATTTTGCAACTTTTGTCAGTTGGTGTCACAACCTTAATGTTATTTTTTAAATAGTTTTTTTTGGTGTTTAATTAAGTAATGTGCTGTTTGCTTATTTAAAACTGCCTGTCTTTGTTCATGTCAAAGCTCTACTGGCAGTGCTTTTCTTTTCTCTCCCTCCTTTTAAAATATTCGATGTTAGATAATGGTTTAGGAAATAATAGATTCCAAGAACCTTTGATCCACCATTACTACAAAATAAAATGCAACTTAATTTTTTTTCCAGGCATAATGGTTTTAACCTTGTGTACTAATTTGACTGTGCTTGTGGGGGCAGAGCCTTAAATGAGACACAAATGAAGGAAAAATTGCTAATGCTGCCACTGTATATCTAATGAGCACTGTGTAATAAACCATAACCTCTTCGACATTTCTGTGGAAAATGGCGTGATTATTTTGGATGGCTGGCCCTTTGTGTATGGCTCATTACCATCTGGCATAATGTGTATTGATATAGCCTGTAATTGTCAACTCCTATTTGACATGCTGCCTTTAATAAATGTGACTTGCATGGTTAGAACCCACTAATGGTTATATGGGAAACTGTAATTAAAGAAAATATATATAGTTAGATAAAATATACACACATGCATGTACACAATATCTTTATAGATGGACTTTCAGTTTCTTTTCAGCTTCTAGTCTTTGAAGGAGAATAGGAATGCATTTTCACTCCAGATTAATACTGGTTTTCCAGTTTAGGGGCCATCATGTCAGAAGACCAATATGAACTAAATGGAATATTTTCTGAATTTTCTTTGGCCTTGGGTAAAGGAATTCCATTGGAATCTAGGAGGCAATACAAAAAGAATCTCATCCTTATAGTTGTAGCATGTGGATATAGGTTATACATTTTATTTTCCATATCCACGAAGTTGATAGTGACAAAATTGGTTATTTTGTTATCGTTCATCAATTTAATTTAAAAAAAAATTTGTTGAGGGCCTACTTTGTACATAGCATATTATGTTAGATACCAGGAAATATGAAAATGAAATATAGTCTCTGAACTCAAGGAATATGTAATTTAATGGGTGATAAAATGTGTATACAAATAAAATAAGACAATTCAGGTTGTGATGAGTGCAAAAGAGAGATTCTGACAGGATGTCAAAGAACTTTGAAAGAGTTGAGAATTCTGAACAATGCAATATTAAACCAAAGGACTGAAGATGCTACACATCTCGTGAAAGACTCAAAATGCAGAATAAGACATATATTTTTGGACAACAACAATAAGGGAATCTTCTTTGTATGATTATTCATATTTGTTACAGAAGTTTTCTTTCTTTTTGTTTTGTGTATGGCAGGGTGGGAATATAAGAGGGAGAGAAAATAAATGCTTACAAAACTGCAAGAAATGTAAGGCAGAAGGCATCATTTCAAGTTGAGGTCACAAGGAAAGCCTTCTTGGAGGAAGAAGATAACACCTATTATGGACCAGGAAGGAAGAGAAGGGAGAAGAGAGCATTTATTGAGCACTTCCTAAGTGCCAAAGACTGTGCTCAGCATGCACATATTAAGATCAAGACAGTTTCTGCCTTCAAGAGGCTTGCTATTCTTATAGGAAGAAACAACACTGGTAGGAGAGCAGTGGCCAAGAAACTGTATTCTTGTTCAAGGAAGCCACAAAGATGATGAATGGAACTATGGGACAATTGAGTGGTGTGTAGGAATGGCTATTTTTTGTTTTAGGCTCATTTTCCTGCCATGTGCATGTGTGTGTGTGTCTGTCTGTCTGTCTGTCTGTCTGGTCTTGCACTGCCCCAGACTTTCTGTGCTGGGGCTCTTGATCTTACTGCTGACTTTTACTTGGCTTTAGGTTTAGCTGCTTCCCCTTTCTGGAGGATAGACTTCCTTTCTAGCTTGAACTGGGGGGTGGGGCCTCCCTGTGGGCCTCCCCTGGATGTGGGGTTTATCTGCTGGCCTGTTCCAAGGGTGGGGCCTAGTTTCTGGGTTGCTATGGTAACAGTCTTTCTGGTGGCTGGCCCTTGATTAGGGATCTTATTGCTGGTCAGTCTCAGGAGTGGGTTCCTGCTGCTGGGTTGCTATGGAAACAGGGCCTCTTTACTGGTAGGTCCCAGGGGAGGGGGTCTTCCTGTTGGCCAGCCCTAGTGTGTGGCTTCACCATTGGTCAGCCATGGGGTCAAGGCCTAACTGGTGGCTTGTACTGGGGTGGGGGTTGCTGGGGTGGGACTTTATTGCTATGCACAGACTGTTCCACTGGCCTGGGGACTGCTAATTTACCGAAGGGTGGGCCTTGCTGCTTGATTTCCCCAAGCATAGAGTCTTGTGACAAGCCCCCCTGCTGTGAGGCTAGCTGCTACTTCACTCCACTCCAACTGCAGTGAGACAGACCTTTCCTGATGGGCTGATAAGCTTCTTTCTTGCTCCTAGGCCAATTCTGAGGCAGTTTTCTAGTTGTTTGGAGGGGAATTTGGGAAAGCTTTAGAGGGTTCCTTCTTCACTCCACCATCTTGGCACCAGAAGTTCTCAGATTAGTCTAAAAATGTGGCATACCATCATTTATAGCCATCTGACTGGGAGAATACTGGTAGCAAAAACAAACTTTTGGGACAGCAAATAACTTAAGATCTTTGAAAACATTGCACAAATTGCCAGACACATTCCAGCCCAGCCTCATTCCCCTGTTTGGTTCTGGGCCCAGGTTGTTATCCATCTGCAGTGCCTACACAAGATATATATTCTGATGAGCCACCTCAGTGAGACCTCCGTTGAACGGCACATCCACGTTGGGGTACTTCTTTATTCACTTGGTTTTCCTATGTGGTACAGTAGGCCATTCTCTCTTGTATGGAACTCATTGAGGAGATCCTGTGGTCTTGCAGGCTCAGTGCCTTCAGCACAATGTCATCTAAGACCAAAAGCCTTTTCACAAATCTTACTCCAATATGACATGTGAAGGAGACACTGGATTCTCAAAAGCTTTGCCACAGCCTCTGACAGGTTCTCCTTGAGTTAAAGGCTTCAAGTGTGGTCCTGCAGGTAACCTTCCTTGATCTGCTGTATGAGGACTAGCCTATCTCATATAGAGAGGCTCATCTCCAGAAGTTTGGCCACTAAGAATTCTTGGTTTGCAACAAGTAAATCACAAAATGCCCCACCTTTTCTCCGCAGCATGCCTCTGTTTCTATGGAACAGATGCAGGAAAGATAACAGACAATCCTAAGAATCACCAAGTTTTTAGACCATCTTCAAACATTTTGGGAATCATTGGTATTCTTAAGAACTTGACAACATCCATATTCCTATTCTTTCTGTAAATGGAACTAGATAAGATATAGAAGTCATCCCCAAATGGATGGATGGGGCACAAGTTCTCCTTTAAGAGGGCAGTAGTGAAGTTGTCAGAGTTGGTTTCATCCTGCATCTGAAGTATAAAGCAATATCATTTAATGGGATGCCAGTTCCTCTTTTCTTGTAGCATTCATGGTGAGCCCAAGCAAAAAAGTCACCAGGATTATAATTGTGTTACAGAGCACAAAGAAATGCTAAATTTTATAAGAAACTTGACAAATTCTCCAATCCAAATGAAGTTACACCTTGACATTTGCTGACTTCATTGTGGAAAATGGTAACAAATAGAATTTAAGATTTTTAAATGACAGAACAAAGGCTCATAGACTGCTTAGAAATCTCACGTCTATGTATTATTGATATTTCCCTCAAGAAGAGAGTTCCAAACATAATGAGCATTAAACATCACGAAATATTAAGTTGACTATGCCTTAACAGTAAGGAAGAGACTAGTGACCAGCATGCCAGTCATTTCAGAATCAGCTATCTGTGTCCAGTTGAATCACTTAGCAAAGATCAAAGAATCAATGCCACATTAAGATGAGAGGAAACTCTCTAATTTTAATATCCCCAGACCAGCCTCCTAGACAACCAGAATTAAATAACAGTAAAGATATTAAGTCTGATTGTATTTCTTAAAGAATTTTAACAAATGTAAAAGAGCTGCAGTCATGGGGAGACCAAAAGAGTCCCAGTTGTGATTTTTAGGGCAGTGTGATGGTTCTGCTGTTAATTGTCCCTATTCAGGACACATCTGGAGCATAGTTTCTGATTTGGGCCACTCTTGTAGAAGGACATTGGCAAATATGTCCAGTGGTGGGCATGCAGGATGATAAGGGGACCTGAAACTTTGCCTGTTTGGGGAATTTCATTTTTGAGAGAAGACAATTGATAAGGAAACCTGGCATAGTAAAAAGAACACCAAATTTGGAGCGAAAAGACCTGAAGTCATGGTCTGCTACTTAATTGCTTTTGTAACTTAAGTCACTTACTCTGAGTTTCAGTTTCCTTATCTCTAAAATGAAAGGGATGGGTCTACTTGGCCTTTAAGCTTCCTTCCAGTTTTTGGTTCTGTGGCTTAATCTGCTAAATCACAGAAAACAAAATGAGAACCAAATGTGCAGAAGTTATAAAGAAGTATGTTTCTGTAAAGAGAAATTTTCTGTCAGAGCTTTCAAAAGCAGAATGAAATACCTTGAAAGGTAGTGAGTTTTCCATCACTAGAAGACTTCAGCTAGAGGCTGGGTGACCCCACTCATCAGGGATGTTGTGGAGAAAATTTGTGATTTGCTTAGGGATTAGATTGGCTGACCTTTAAAAGTCCCCCTAACACTAAGATTTTATACTATGATTTAGAATTTCATATGTTGATCTACTGTTAACTCATTTAATATGAATTTTTCTGTGCTTCCATTTAATTTTAGAGACATCCTTTGCTCCACTCCAAAATATTTATCCTTTGATCCCAAATTTGAATACATTAGGATAAAAATCCAACTAAGGAAAAAAGTGTAGTCACAAAACTGAACGTAAAATAAATTGCATAATATAGAATAAACTAAAATAATAGTGGCATGATTTGTGATAACTACATTATAGCATGGATGCTTAATATCCAACCTTACCTGGGAAATGGGATAGCTTTTTGTAGTCCTCCCCTTACTTTCCTGACTTATGATTCATCCTGTTCCTATAGGCAAGGAACATAGAGGGGAAAGGGCAATTTTGAGTAGTATTTTGCAGCGAGAGGGCAGGTGCCATGTAAATTGCTAACAACCTTATATTGAAAAGTGGGTATCTTTTTATCTTTAAGGAAGATTTCTAAAAGTTCATTCTAAATCTAAAATTCTTAGATTTTCTGCTGAAGGGCTTGCTGTATGGTGGTGTCTGATCTCTTATTTATGGCTATTTTGTCTTCTTCACTGGAAAAAACTGATAATAAGAAGTGGGTTAGCCCTGTTCATGTCTCTCTTTGGAGTGATTTCACCTGATTACATTATAGGCAAATAGGGACAGGAACCAAATGTGTCGAAATGAAAAACATGGAAGTGAGAAATACATGTTATATTATAATATACTCCTGACTGTTAATCAGTACAGAATATTTTATCATTCTCTACAACATATCAAAGACCAAACTCTTTGCCCACATGTCATCTGTAGGACCAGTGGATTAGTTAACTTAATATACCATAGAGAGATATATGTTAAGCACAACCTAGTTTTTGTTTTTGTTTTTGTTTTTTTTTCAGATTTTGTGGAATCCCCATTTTACATAGAGTAGGATTGTCTCTATCTGGGTCCCAATTATTCTGTCCATTGGGGCATATTGGGCAGGAGCCTGAAGGTGATATATGTCCCTGGGCTATTCCTATTCGTATTTCCTTTGGTCGTAGAGCCTGTTCTTCTGCTTTAGTCTCTTCCTAGATTTTTCTCCCCATTTTGACATCTATTTCTATTCCCATTGATTGCTATCCATTTTAGTAGAATAGTCAACTAAATCTGGTAAATTTAGTCAATACTAGTGAAGAGTTCACAAATTCCCAATCAAGAAAGTAATCAGTAAGTATTTATTAAGTAATTACATATTCACAGCCACTGTGTTGGGTGCTGTGGATACAAGTACAATGAAAGAAACCATCTCTACTCTTGAGGAGCTTACATTCTAATGGTACATGAGAGGACTGAAGATGGTGGCAGTAAATGACAGCAGGGCCACTGAATAGGACTAAGAATATCTCAAATTCCACCTCTTTCATGGAACTTTCTTCCACTACCCCAGTCCTTAGTGTTCTTCCCTTCCATATATATTTCTGTAATTTTGTTCAGTATTACTCACTTGGAGTAATTTTCATACTTTATTATTATTTCTCTTTTTGTGTCTAAATTCTATTTCCCTAACTCGATCAAAAGTCCTTCTAATGTGCCTCTTCAGCACAGTGCCTCACACTAAGGATCTCAGTAGATGTTTGATGAAGATGAGGATGAAGAAGAGCTTCAGTCTCTGCTTTTACACTCTAGATTTAAAGCTTAGATCCTTCTTGAGCCCAAATGATTGAAGTAGCACAGTTCCTCTACTTATTGCTAATTAGATTAGGTGTGTGCTTCTTTTAATTCAGATATACCTTTGCTGATTAAATGTGTTTTAGCCTGTTTTTACTGCCATCTATAAATTGTTTGGCATTTCAAATCCTTAATCTGCCCCTCCAACCTTTTCAGTCTTCTTACAGTTTACACTTGCTCCACCCCCTGTCCCTCCTTAGTACTCTGTGAATCAATGATACTGGCCTCCTTGCTGTTCCTTGAACAAGATACCCCATCTCCAGACCCTGGGCATTTTTACTGAGTTCCCCATGTTTGGACTGCTCTCTCTCCTCATTGCCACCTTTAGGCTTCCTTGGCTTTCTTCCAGTCCCAGCTAAAATCCCACCTTCTACAGGAAGCCTTTCCTGATCCCCCTTAATTCTGTTGCTTTCAGGGGTGGAGCCAAAATGGCGAACTAGAAGGATGGACCTGCTCAACATCTACCCCCATATCACATAAAATACTTGCAAAAAATTACTCTAAACCAATTCTAGAGCAGCAGAAGCCAGAAACCGACAGAGTGAAGGAGATTTTCAGTCCAAGACAGCCTGGAAGGCCAACAGGAAAGGTGTGTCACACCCAGCTCAGAGCAGAGCATGGCCAGCCTTGGCCTTGTGACAGGACTGGAGCAGGCTTCAGGGCATGGAATCACAGGCAGCAGCTGCAGTTCCCAGATTTCTCAACCTAGAAATGCCAAAGACAGCTTCAAAGGTCAATAAGAAAGCTCTTTCACCTGGGTGAGAGGGGAGTGCAGCCTGGCTCTGGCCCAAGGGCAGCAGCAGCCACTTTTGGAGCTCTCAGCCAAAAGACCATGGGGTAATTGAGTGGCGGATCTGGGTCTCAGCCCTGAGTGGTGGCCCTGGGGTGAGGAACAGAGCTGGCATAGTGAAGCTGGTGGAAGCTCTGGATTGGGAATCCTCTTCACAAATCCTGGGCAGAAAAGAGTGCTCATGGTTGCTCACAGAACAGAGCGCAGGTCAGGAGAATAGTGAACTCCTCTCCCTTGATTGTGTCACCTTGGAGGAATTGAGAACTTCCAGGTCCCCAGAGTACACCCTCCACTTGACAAAGGACTCAAAAGTCAAGTAACTGGCTGGGAAAATGCCCAAAAAAGGAGAAAAATATAAGACTATAGAAAGTTATTTTCTTGGTGAACTGGTATTTTCTTCCATCATTTCGGGTGAAAGCATAGTGTCAGAGATAGACATCAAAGTCAAGGCTTCTACATCCAAAACCTCAAAAACAAAATATGCAGTGGTCTCAGCGCATGGAAGAGCTCAAAAGGAATTTTGAAAATCAAGTAAGAGAGGTGAAGGAAAGGTTGGGAAGAGAAATGAGAGCAATGCAAGAAAATCATGAAGAAAGAGTCAACAGTTTGCTAAAGGAGACCCCAAAAAATGCTGAAGAAAATAACACTTGTAAAAATAGACTAACCCAAATGGCAAAAGAGGTCCAAAAAGCCAGTAAAGAGAAGAATGCTTTAAAAAGCAGAATTGGCCAAATGGAAAAAGAGATTCCAAAGGTCACTGAAGAAAATAGTTCTTTAAAGATTAGAATGGAGTAGATGGAAGCTAATGACTTTATGAGAAATCAAGAAATTACAAAATAAAACCAAAAGAATGAAAAAAAAAATAGAAGACAATGTGAAATATCTCATTGGGAAAACAACTGACCTGGAAAATAGATCCAGGAGAGAAAATTAAAAAATTACTAGTCTACCTGAAAACCATGATTAAAAAAAGGAGCCTAGACATCATCTTTCATGAAATTGTCCAGGAAAACTGTCCAGATATTCTAGAACCAGAGGGTAAAATTGAAATGGAAAGAATTCGCCCATCACCTCCTAAAAGAGATCCCAAAAGGAAAACTCCTAGGAATATTGCAACCAAATTCCAAAAGTTTGCAGGTCAAGGAGAAAATATTACAAGCAGCCAGAAAGAAATAATTCAAGTATTGTGGAAATACAATCAAGATAACACAAGATTTAGCAGTTTCTACACTAAGGGATTGAAGGGCTTAGAATATGATATTCCAGAGGTCAGAGGAGATAGTATTAAAACCAAAAATCACCTACCCAGCAAAACTGAGTATATAATACTTGGGAAAAAATGGAATTTCAGTGAAATAGAGGACTTTCAAGCATTCTTGTTGAAAAGACCAGAGCTGAAGAGAAAATTTGACTTTCAGATACAAGAATCAAGAGAAATATAGAAAGGTCAACAAGAAAGAGAAGCTTTAAGGAACTCATTAAAGTTAAACTGTTTACATTCCTACATTGAAAGATGTTATTTGTAACTCATGAGACCTTTTTCAGCATTAGGGTAGTTAGAGGGTATGTGTGTGTGTGTGCAGGTGGGTATATATGTATGTGTATATTATATATATGGAGGTATGTATATGTTCATGGGTGTATATGTGTAGATAGATAGATAGATAGATAGATAGATAGATAGATAGATAGATAGATAGATAGATAGATGGTGCAGGGTGAGCTGAATATGAAGGGAGAATACCTAAAAAAATAAAATATATTGTTTAATGGAATGTACTAGGACTAAGAGAAAGGGAGAAGTAGAATGCAGCAAATTATCTCACACAAAGGAAGGAAGAAAGAGCTTTTACAATGGAGAGGAAGTGGGAGAGATGAAAGGAAATAATTGAGCCTTACTCTCTTAGGATTTGGCTTAAGGAGGGAATAATACACACTCAATTGAATATGGAAATCTATTTTACCCTGCAGGAAGGCAAGGGGGAAGGGGATAGGAGAAGGAAGATAGTAGAAGGGACAGCAAATTGGGGAAATGGATAATCAGAAGCAAAGACTGTTGTGGCAAGACAGGTCAGGGGAGAGAATGGAATAAATGAAGGGCAGGATAGGGCAGAGGGAAATGTGGTTATTCTTTTACAACACAACTATTATAGAAGTGCATTGTTATACATGTATGACCTATATTGAATTGCATATTTTCTCAATGAGGATGGATGGGAAGGGAAGGAGAGAATATGGAACTCAAAACTTTAGGAATGAATGTTAAAAATTGTTTTAGCATGCAACTGGAAATTAATCTATGCAGGCAAAGGAGTATAGAACTCTATTCTGCCCCACAGGAAAATAGAGGGGAAGGGGGATGGAAGAAGAGTGGATGATAGAAGGGAGGACAGACTAGAGGAAGGGGTGGATGAGGTACATGCTGTCCTAGGATGGGGGTGGGGAGAGATGGAGAGAAAATTTTGAATTCAAATTCTTGTGGAAGTGAATGTTAAGAACTGAAAATAAATTATATATTTAAAAAAATTTTTTTAATTCTGGTACTTTATCTCTACTGAGTATGTCACATTTATGCTGGATGTACTTGTTTGTACATAGTTGTTTGCATCTTGATTCCCCTATTAGACTGTCAGCTCCTTAAAATCGGGGACTTTCTAACTTTCTTTATGTCCATAGTTCTGAAGACAGTGCCTGCCACTGATGTTTATTAAGTTCCTTGCAGGTGCTTAATAAATGACTGGTCTGGTTGACTATGGATTCTTGAACTTCTATCACTTGGAGACAGGTGTCTTGCTCTCTACCATTGTATAACCTCTTGAATGATGCACTTTGTGTCACTCCATTAGTTTCTTTGTTTCATGTAGGTTTTACCTTGTATGTTTGTAAGTCATAAACTTTATTTTAGTTCATGTGATAATGTGAAAGGAAGCATGAAAACATAAGGGCATTTAAAATATAAATAAAGCCACAGATGAACTGAAATCTGAGAAAGGAAAAGAGAAATTGGTCACTGTTAATGAAAGCAAAAACATTATAAAGAGGAAAGTCAAAGGAGCTTAGTGCCAAAGGAGCAATGCATGGTTTTCTTTCTATACCTTCTTTTATGCTGCTGAGGATCATTATCATGGTTTAGAAGCCATCAGACCTTCCCATTTGGTCCTCCCTGTACCAAAGTATTTTGAACCTCAAGATTCTGTTGTCACTCACTTTCTTCCTTTCTTTCCCTGGCAGAAACACCTGGGAGAATGGGGTTTATATGTGATTTCTTCTTATTCAGTCAAAATCTGACTCCCCTCGCTAGATTTCATTTGAATGACAGACCCCAAATTTGCCTCTATATAATGTCATGTTGACTAAAATGAGAACTTTAGAGAGATGTGAAAAGCAATGGGAAAGGCACAGAAAGTAAAAACGAAGCCAGGTCCTTTGGAAAAATATAAATAACCATCACAAATTTAGGAGGGAGTTTTGTTTCAGTTTTCACATACAAAAAAATTAAGAGATACTGAACATGCTATCGAATTTTAAATTTTGCTGCTTAGCTTCAAGTCCCTAAGCTCATGCATAAATACCAGTTGTCAATGTAGCAATTTTGTAGCAACAATAGGTAAATGTACTTGTTTTGTTCAGTACTGTTAGAAACTTATTTATTCCTCCTCCCCCACGTTTGGACACAACACAATGAGTACCATTTCTTTTGCCTTCCCAAACTAGAAAAAATAATTGTGGATCAGGAGAGCCAAAACTAGACATTATAAAAATGGTCAGGAGCCATGGAGGACATAGTGAGCTAGCTAGATTGGGATCAGAGAGCCAGAAGTAATATGAGCTTATAGATCAGGAACTATATGAATATTGGGTATGCTTGGATATTACTCAGAGACTCAATGCCCAAGGAAGCAAAAATTCAGTCCCTTTTTCACATGGAAGCCATTCAGATAGTTGAGTACAATTATCATCTATCTAATTCGTCTCATTTCTGAGCTAAACATTCTCAGATCCTTCAACCGTTCCCTAACATAGCTAAAGAATATAATATAATCCAGCTCATATTTCTTGGTCTTGACCATTCCTTTTTTTTTTTTTTAAACTGTTCTCTGCATTTATTCCAGACTCTTCACCATCCTAGTTGTTCTCTGGACAGGTTCCATTTTGTCAAAACCTGTTTTGAAAAGTAGTACACTTAATTAAATGCAGTAGTGCATATGTGATCTAATGAGTGCATTGATTCAAGTGGTTCACTTGCCTCCATATTTCTAGATTCATATGATTACTGTAGCGTACAATTCAATTAGCTTTTTTAAGTAGCCATGCCACAATATTGAGCCATGTTGACCTTTAGGTCTACTAAAACTACTTGATCTTTCTTTTTTTTATAACATAACTTGCTGTTACTCCAGATCACCAATATCCTACACTTAAAATATGATAGATATTTATGTATCTATGGTATACAGAACATTATGCTAATATTGGCTGCTAGATGAGGCAGGGGATAGAGTGCTGGGCCTGGAGTCAGGAAGCTCCAAGTTTGAATATGGCCTCAGATGTTTATTAGTGATGGAATCCTAGGCAAGTTACTTAACTCTGCTTCAAGTTCCTCACCTGTAAAATTGGAATAATAATGTCACTTAGCTCCATGGGTTTTTGTGAGGATCAAATCAGGTATTTGTAAAGCTTTTAGCACAGTGTCTGTTAACTTCCTTCCTTCCTGAGTGCTGAAGGAGAGACAAAATTTAAATAAGACATAATCCCTACCCTCCAGGAGTTTAAATTCATGTAGCAGGATACCAGCATAGATAATTAGTATATAAAGCATTATGTAAGTACATTAGATCAATCAATCATTAAGCATTTATTACAAAATAAAGTGCTGAGTGAGTCAAAGGGTCATTAAGTTTATTGATCAAGGAGACTGAAGCAAGCTTCCTGTAAGAAATAGCCAAGGTGTACTTAAAAAGTGTGAATTCAAAAGGCAAAGTGCTGGAGAGAAGTGCATTCTGGGCGTAATGAGTGCTGTAAGTAAAGGCACAGATGTATGAGAGTGCAGTGTATGTTGGAGACAGAGAGTATTCTAGGTGGGCTGGGAAAGAGTAATGTCCAAACAGATAGGGTGGCATCAGATTAGGGAAGGTCTTGAATGCTAGCTAGCTAGATGAGTGTAAACTTTACTTCATAGATTGTAGATGTACTTTATGACACATTTTCTCTTTTTCTGTGAAATATTCCTTCCCCTCGTTTACATTGAGTTTTGTTTCTTTGTTTTATTTTTAAATTCAGGACCAAAACAGCACTGAACTTAGCTCTCTTTCTCAGCTTTATGACATTTATTAAGCATGTCTCTATGTATGACAGTAATTAAAATATTAAATAGAATAGTACATATGATAGATCTCTATAGCAACATTAGAGATTTTTCCTCCAAGTTGACATAAATCCTTTAATTGATGCTCTTTCCATTACAGTTGTTGAACTGGCAATATATCCACTTAAATGTATTATCCAGTACATTTCTATATCTAGGTCACTCATCTTTACGAAACTATACAATTGCTTATATCTCTTTCTTTAAATGATTCTTTCCTCATTTTCTTATTAGAATCACTTGTGATTGTTTTCTCATATTAATAAATTTCATTGATATCTTATTCCTGTACTTTCGGTTAATTTCATCTTTGTGCTTTTGTGATGAATATGAATTAAAAATTCATAATTCATAAAAAATAACTCCTGTTGACTTATCACTAATTTGTTAAAGTGACTATTTTTGTAACTGATTGATTTATTGACTAATTTATATATGCAGTAGTAACCCTTTAGGTAATGGTCCATCTGCTTTGAAGTGTTTTTCCATCTTTCTTCTGAAACTCCACTGCATGTCTAGTTAGTTTCTTTTCTTAGGTAACATTTTACATATTACATTTAGCTGTGATCAAGCCTGTGAATGGCATTTATTGCTGCAGCATTTGATCTTTGACCAAGAAAAGCAGTAATTGGCCCATTCTGCCTCATTATTGCACATGACCAGTATCACTTTAAGGGGATAAATGTGACAGCTAAGTTGCTGGATGTCTATGCAACTCTAATACTTTTAGTATCCTTAATCTCTGCAGGATGCAAATTGTCCGACACCTGTGCTATTTGAAAAACCCCCTGTGGCTTTCTGTATTGAAATGTTATTTGGGGATAGTGCTAGTAGTTGAGTTTCCTTTTGAATTGAATTGAGAACTTTAAAAAACTCTCCTGTTACGTTTTTTCAGATTTCATTTGGTTCCGACTGACTTCTCAGTAGCTGTGCTAAGGTTTCTTGATGTTGTTTACGCTAATTAAAATCTGATGTGGCGACTCACTACCTCTTGGGTTGAGGGAGTTAGCTAGGTTTTTAGACTCTTTGGCGAATATTTTGACAATTGTAAAAATGCTTTTTAAAATACATTTTGCCTCTACTCTCACCTTCTACTACCATCTCCTCTCTATGGAAGCCTCTTTTAATTTGCTTTTATATAGCAAGTGATTGTAATAACCTGTCACTTCTCTGGAGCATAATGCAGTTCTATTTTGAATTCTTTTTCTTCCCCATATAGTTGAATAGCCCAACTTTTCTTCTCTCATTTTGGCTTGGAACTTTAATTCAGCATCATAATTGGATCTGAGATTTTATTTTTCCTCCTTTTATTCCTAAGAAAATAGTTCTTTAATGAAATATGCATAGCGGTTATGGTCTGTTGTGTCAACATTCAAGGGAAATATACTGTGTGAAAAGTCTTGATTTAAATACTTTATTTGCTTTATAGAATTGTTCTTGTAGCTCTTCAGTTATATGATTTGACTGGATCCAGCTTAATTTAATGTGATGTTTCACATTTTACTCTGAGCCCTGGTACCTTTCTCTTCTAAGGAAAAGTTCTCTGCCCTTTAGTTTTTCACCTTGCCTCTTATTCCTAGTAGCTGCAAGTGAAGCCTGCCAGGCTTCCCATTTCAGTCCATCAGTGCTTCCTGTGATTCAGTCAGAGAGGTCACTGTAGAGTGACATCTCCCTCCTTCAGTGGGGCCTCTGCTCTATTTAACATGCAGCCTCCACATCACTCTTAGCCCCCATCTGTTTGAGAAACAAGAGAAAAACCCAACCCCAGCTACTCTCACGAGGTGATGCAGCCTGGAACTAGGTAGCCAGGTCCACACAAAACCTCTGCAACCATAAAAATCCCCCTTCTTCTCAGACAGACTTCTTTCACAATCAGATAAAAAAATCTGCCCTGCTTCCTTGTTCTTTTTTTTTGTCCCCACTTTCTGCCAAAAAAAAAAAAAACAACCAACCGTGAATCTAACTTGCAAAGATTACCAGATCTCATATTAAGATTCAGATAGGAACAATTCTGTGATTTCACATCTTATTGTCAATTGGACTATTATATCTCCCAGGAAGTTTGTGCATAAAGCAGTTTTCATAGCTGAATTATGAACCCCCAAAGAAAGGACTTGTAATGAAAATATCAAGACCACTGTATTCTTTGTAATCAGTTCTTTAATACTCCACCTGCTGTACCATGGAGACATCCTGTAATTACTGGAGCGGAGAGCTGAACCTACCGAGGCAGCCCTGAAAGAATGAGCACTATGGGATGTTGGATGACAGAATCTAATATATAATGGGGGATGGGAGGAACAGATATTTTGGAGAAATATGACACTCGATCTGATATATTTGTGTAACCTTTTCATGTAGAGCTAGGCTAAAGTCAAAAGGGAGATTTTTGGTTTCCTTCATTAAAAGCTTATTAAATGAAGAAATAGAACAGTCGTTTTGCCTCAGTCGAAGAGGGTCAGAGAGGCGGGTCTGATCTCCTCAGGATATTAATGTCTGCCTTCAGCTGGGGGAAATGAGCCGTCACTTGAGTTAGCGGCAGCTTTATGTGCTCATCACTAGGGATTCCCATATGTCCTGGGATCTGCAGCAGTAAAAAATGGCAAGGCTGAGTTGTAGAGAGCAGAGGGCGCTCATTGGTATTCATGTCAGGTAACTCAGCTCAATCTGCCCAGAGCAAGTCTGTTTAATGTTGATCAGCTGTCCATCTGATAAACTGAATTGATATGGGCATTCCCTCCAAGGGCTGCCCTGACAATGACAGCCAGAGCATCTAGATGTCTTGTTAGTCTTTTTCTGTAGGCTCAAGTATTTTTAACCCTTTTTTGAGACTACAAGACACAAAAGTAATTTTAGTGACATGGATCTGGCTGCCTAGGTGAGCTGTCTTTCTCTGGCAGAAAACTCTCCAATCTCGAACCTTGTTCCCCATATACCAGGCACATCTCTTGTTGATCAACCACCCTTCCTTCCTGTGCCCATCGCAAGAACTCCCTCCCCATAAGCAACTGATTGTTCTGCAGGGTAGTTGTTTATATTGGAGGGGTCATGCTTTTGCTAAAAAAAAAAAAACCACTAGATACCTTTCATGGTAGTGACATTTAAAGTAGTCCTCTGAGTGTCTTTTTCCCATGCAAGAAGGGATAGAATGATGCAAGAATCTTTTTCAGTCAGCTAATTTTTATGGTAAAAAGCAATGATCTTTTGGTCCCCTTCCCCCATTGTGTGCTTTTTGAGGCGTTGATGCCCCTGTGCAAGGTATCTAACCTATTTGTAGATCAGTGCAAGGATGTCAGTGGGAGATTCATTTACAGAATGGATCAATGCTGAACTGTCCTCTTTAGAAATAAGCATAGAGAACTTGGTGAAACTGTAATTTTGTTTCTGAATTCAGCATCTGTAGGTGAAAGTGTCAGCAATGCTCAACTGTGACTTACAACTGTGTATCAGTATCTTTGTGTATTCTTGTGTAAGACATTTTCTGCAGATCTACTTAAACAATTTTTGTCCTTAACTACATCTAAACTGTGTATTTGCACAATATGACAGGATTCTAACACACACCCAGGTGTTTAATTTCCTTAAAATGAGACCAGCTACTGAGCATCATTTCTCCAAGACTTTCCTTTTCAAAAAAAAAAAAATCTTCCTCTTTATTATGTACTTCAACCTTGGAGGTCAAGTATTGTTGTTTGTCCTTCATTCTCGAAGAGGACTATGACATTAGGAAGGTAATGTCAGGACTTGCAAATAAATTGGATTTAAGTGAGGCAGGACTGGGCCTCATTCCTATGGAGCCATCTGGATGCAGTGACCAGATATAGATCAGGACAACTGGAAATGGCTCCGGATGCAGTGGGAGACCTTAGCTTTTTTAAGCTAAGTTCTTTCCCAAGTCTCGGTTTGAGGCAACACCCAGTCAGTGATTATGACTAGGTAAGAAATGAGGCAAAGAAAAGAGGCCTCTTTTACCTAGTCAAAAAAACAAAACAAAACAGTCTAGTAGGGGGATGACCCTCAGGGTTTCTGACCAAAACAGAAACAATTGCTATTTACACTCACTCTCAGACATCTGAGCCCAAACAATGACCAAGCCATGTTTGGGCTGGGACCTATTGTTGGCCAGTCAGTAAGAGCCAGTGATTTGAGTTTAAGGCATGGTCCTTGAAAAGGAATTCTAGCCTATAAACCAGAAGATATCTTGTGCGTTTTCAGTATGAACTATCACCAGAAGAGGTTCAGAGACCACAGCTGTTCACTGATTGCCTATTAAGTATTGTTAGAGTTGGAAATGAGGTTACACTGTATGTTTGTTGGTTTGGTTTTATGATCAGTCATTTTTTATTTGGAACATTGTGACCTGGGTGCTGTTTAGAAGTTAACATTTCTCCCAACTATAGATTTACCGTTTTTGTTTTCAGCGAATGAGATTTTCCTGCATTTTGGTTAGATTCACATAGTGCAATATAAGAAGGAAATGAATGAGAAGAATGATTGGGGAAGCTGCTTGTCATTTTACACCTAAATTTGAAATGTAATTTTAATGGAGACACGATGTCAATATGAATAAATTGCAAAATTAAGTAAGCTTTTTATAGTTTTATGCTCTCTTTATGGGGGGCTTAAATTGACTAGAATCTCCTGAGACCTCATTCCTATGGTATACTTAGGAAAATAAAATTTAGATTCATTTGAATACAAGATTGATGCTATGAAGAAAGGTCTTCTTAACTGACATAACTTACTGTAACTAAATATTTAATTAAAATATTTTAAATTTATGTTAAGTACATTTATATTTTAACACGGAATGTTTTAGTTTGAAGTAAAGTGGTTTTTAGAACCCTTTAAAAAAAAGCTTAGCCGCCTTATATCTGTTCATCTCTACCATGCCATCCAACCCGCCATTTGAGTCTGTAGTTAAATTCTGTTTTAAATATGAGTCTACAGAACCACATTATGGTTGTTTTTGACATGTTTGTCTCCTCTCTGAGAGTTCTGTTCAAGCTTTATTAGTTTATTTGTTTCCCTCCTCTTAGGATGCTAGATCTGACACTCACCTGAAGTAGTGAAAACGGAAAAAAAACGTACCGCAAGACTCTCTCTCTCTCTCTCTCTCTCTCTCTCTCTCTCTCTCTCTCATATACACATACGTATATATATTCTACCAAATACAGATTAATTTGTGTCATTCTGTTTTTCTTTAGGAATGCAAATAGCTGAGATAAAGCTTATTAGTCATTCACACCTTAGTATAGGTTATTTTAATCAAATCCAGCTCTAATCGATAGCCTTTAGTGAAATGGCTTTTAAATGGGACTTAGAGAGGGAGTAGAAAAAGAGGGAGACAAAGTCAGCAGAGATGCTATAGAAGTCAAATTCTAACGACCTTTTCTCCCTTCTGCTTGCTAAAGCACCTCTCTCCATATTTATTATGAAGTCTTCTTATTTCCTCAGTCATATACTCTACAACCTATCTCTTAATAATTCTGAGGATCTCTTTGTGAGAGTCAGAATGCTTTAAATAATCTGATGAGAGCTGAGTGAAGGTGGTGTAGTAAGGGAAAACTTCAGGAAAAGGTTGGAGTTGAGTTTTTACTAGATTTCAATTCAATAAGTATCTGTTACGTATTGATTATGTAAGGCTTTGAATTGGGATATATTGCCATTCCTAGTCTTTGTTAGGAATTTATACACAATCTTTCAAAAGGCATGTTGCTGTATAACTCTCTCTTGCACACAGTATTGCCTTATCAGGTATTTTTGGAAAAACTGCTATATTAAATGTCATAGATTGATCATATGTCATATAAATTATTTTGTGTAAGTTAATTGGATTTTTAAGTAAATGTTTTATACTACAATGTATTGTGAAAAGAATACTGATAATTTTTCATGATTCCTCTCAAATTTGAATATTAAAATAAATATCTTCTTTTTTGGTGGGATAGCCACAGTCTAGTATAGTTGCTGACTTTGGAGTCAGGAGAAAACTGGGTTCAAATTTTATATCTGATGATGTGGGACCATGGGCAGATCGTTTGACCTTTCTGATCCTCAGTTTTCTTATCTATAAAATAGTGGTGATAATACCTGTATGGCCTACTTCTCAGGGTTGTAGAGAAGATTAAAAGGGATGATATGTACAAAGCACTTTTTAGTATATAGATGCTCAGTCCTTTATGAGGTTGCATTATCTTTACTTCCTACTCATCCCCCATATCCCTAATAAATTTCATTAAAACAATTTCCAAATAGAAATTCACAATGTCATGCTATCTTGGCCTAACTGATGGTTGTGAAATTACTCGCTTCTTAAATTTTAGAATTAAGAGTGAGTTGAGTCAATCAGTTCTGTTACAGAATTTTACAGATTTTACAATTTCAGTAATCAGGGTTTGACTATAAAAAATTTACTATTTATGTGTAGTATGATTTTCATTATACACCTGAAGGCCTATGATAAATATAGAAAATTTTTGGAAGAACTCATAGAAAACAGAAGAGATCAAACACATTAATGTAAAATTGCTAAACATTTTACAGTTATTTAATGGAAGTGACTTGAGGTCATCAAGGGCACTCCATGGAAAATTTGGGGGGAAATGGTTAAATTCAAGTTTTTTATTGCTAAGCATGCTGATATCTTATTCTAATTACTTTGCCAAAATGATATTCGTTTGTACTCCATTACCAAAAATGAGTTATACAGAATGAGAAACTCCTATGAATTTAAAAATGACAAAGTAAAGAAGTAATATAATAAAGAAAGCTAAAGCATCAACAAAGGTGATATATTGCTCCAACTGACACATATTTAGATAGGCTAATGAAAGAGATATCTGTTCTGATGTGCTCATGTCAGCTTAGAGTTCAGAACTGGACACAGTAATGGCAGTAAGTGTAGATTTAAGGATGACAGCCGTTTACCACATCCCTTCTCTCTGTTGAAAATTAGTTGCCAGGACCCAGGAGAAGCATGTACACGACAACAACAATAATGTTTAAATGAAAACAGCAGTAAAAGACATGAGAATTCAGAGTATACGCAATGTCAGATCTTGGTGCCAGAGAACTAAAGATGAAGTAAGATTCTCTACTGTCAATAGAGAGGGATAGACTGTAGATGTGGATTGATGTTTCACAGTGACTCTCAGGCCTTTTTTTGCTCGTGGTATTCTTTGCCTTGGAGAGTCATGGCATACCTAACATTTAATGTGACAATAAAAAAATTTTTTTTCCCAGGCAAGTGGAGATCTAGAACTACTAATGGTAGCTGAAATTCTACTTCTCTTTTCTTAGCCCACATCCCCAGCCTTTTTCTTTCTTTATTCCCAAGAGACTCACAGTGGAGGAGGTAGCAAAGAGAGTTACTGTTGTGAAGCAAAGGCAGAAAACTGAAATTGGAAAAAGGGAAATTTGAGAGTTGAACAACCTTCAGTGGCGGTCTAGTTCTAACCATACACAAAAGAATGCCTACTCTGACACACCTGCTAAGTAAAAAAAAGTCTGCTTGAAGACCTCCAAGGAGGGAGAAGCCACCATCTCTGGAGTCTGCACATTCCAATTCTGAGCCGTTCTCATTGTTAGGAGGTTTTGTCTTGACATCAAGCCTGTTGGCTTCTTCGAAACTTCTTGTTGTTCCTGTTTCTGCCTTGTGGTGCCAAACAGAACAAGTCCAACCACTCAACCACATGACAATCTTCAGCTACTTGAAAACAGCTATCATGTTCCGCCTGAGCCTTTTTTCTCCAAGCTAACAATGTTTGGTTCCTTTAACCCATTCTCTTATATCTCAGATTTAATGCCTTTTGACATCCTTGTTGCCCTCTTCTGGATGTTTGTCTATCAACCTGTCTATTTCCTTCTTAAATTTTAGTACCTGGAACTGAATATAGTACTTCAGATGAGGTCTCAGATATTGTACATTGGGATTGTCACCTTCCTATTCCTAAAAGTTATAGCTTTCTTAATACAGTCTCAGATCACATTAGTTTTGGGTTGGTTTTTTTTTTATCTTCCACATCACACAACTGACTCATATTGAGCATGTCATCCATAAAAATCCTCAGACTTTTTCAGAACAATTACTATTTCTCCCTCATGTTATACTTATGAAGTTGGTCTTTTGCATCCAAGTGTATTTATTCTTATTAAATTTCATCTTATTAGGTTCAGCCCAGTTATCTAATTTGTTAAGATCTTTTGGATCCTGACTGCCATGTAGTGTATTAACTGCCTTCCCAAATTCTGTGTCATCTGCAAGTTTGATGAGCATACCATCTATACCTTTATTTGAATTATAGGTAAATATATTAAATATTAGCACAGAGCCAATCATTCATCCCGAGGTACTCCAGTAGAGACCTCCTGCAATTTTGATCTTAAACCCTTGATACTTTGGGTTCTGCCGTCCAACTAGTACTAAATCCTTTTGGTTGTATTATGGCTAATAGATGTCTATCTTCTCTATACAAATAATATAGGATAATTTTATCTAAAGCTTTACCAAAATCTAGGTAAACTGTGTCTACAACATTTATTTCCCTCATCTATGAGTTGGTAATTCTGTCAGAAAAGGAAATGAGATTAGTCTGGCAGCACTTGTTCTTGATGAATCAGTTCTTTGTAATCATTATTTCCTTTTCTATATGTTCCCCAATAATCTCTTTAATGATGGGTTTGACAACTTTTTCAGAAATTTAGATCAAACTTACTGGCTTAGAGTTTCCTTGAGATTTTATTTATGGGACCATGCTACGTTCCCATTCATCTTCTGTTACCTGGTCTTGTTTGCATTTTCTGCATATTCCTTTTTTAAAATCTAAGTTGGTTGGTAAGTTTCCTGTGAAATCCACATTAGTCTTTTGAGACAGGTCCCATTTCTCCTCTTCACCAGACTTCTTTTTCCTGTATGTCTGCAGAATTTCATTCTTGAGCAACTCATCCCACTTAGGCCAATTTCTCTTGAAGCATTAGTCCCTAGCGTACTGTCTATCCTTCACTGAACTCTTAGAAGTTTGCTTGCCTGAAAACTAAGACATGTCAAACTATACCTAAATTTCCTCTCCTCTCTCTTAGGTGGCATGGTCAGATCCCCCCAGGGTTCCCATCATTTCCTCCCCCAGTAACCACTTGCTCCCTTTTATTAGTGAGAATCAGATTCAGAATAGAATTTTCCTTTGTCTGTTCCTCTACCTTTTGAAGGATTAAATTATCACTTAGGCAAGACAAGAAGTTATTAACTGCTCTTCTTTTGACAGAGAGAGAGCTCCTGAAGATGTCTGGATAATTGAAATCCTCCATCAGTACTTTATCTTCTCTGTGCCAGGCTTATGATATTTCCCAAACTCCTCTTCTACCTCCTGTTTCTTTCTAGGTGGTATATAGTATATATACTCTACAAAATCATTTCTATTTCTGCTTCCTGAATCCAAATCAAATATTTTTTCCACTATCTAGTTGAGAGAATATTACAAAGGCAGTAAGAAATCATTCGTACCAGTAAGGAGTGGGATGTCCAGTTCGGCAAACAGCTTGTGGGCCACTTTGGTTAAAATACAGTATTTGAAGAGGAAACATATAATAAGGTAGGAAGATAAATTAGAGTTCCACTTTGTTCTTTAAATATTAAACTGAGAAATTTGTAATATAATCCAATATGATGCCACTGAGGATTTTTGAGGAAAAGAGTTACATAGTCAGACATTACATAGTCAGACCTATCTGTGCCTTCAGAAGATTATTTTGACAACCGTGTGGAGGCTGGAGAGGAGAAGATTGAACTGTAGTTATTTCCAGTAAGTCTCAGTATGCTCCAGTATCCTAATAATCCCACCTTTACCTTGACAGCTAGAATGTAAACCCCTGGACTTTAGGGACTGTTTAATTTTTTTTCTTTGTATCTCCAGGCCTAACAGAGAGCCAGACACTCAATAAGTACTTGATGAACTGAATTGAAAAAGGAGTGCTATCCTCTCGTTGTTTACTGAGACATTGGTCTACTCCAAGTCTTTTCCCTTTCCCTAACTTAACAGCAGCCTTAGTTCAGGATTTCATTAACATCCTTTTTAAAAATCAAGCACAATGTCCTACCATCTACTCAGGGAAGATTAAACATGTGTTTTCCATAGTAGACCCCAGTGAGGATTTGTTCAATTAAGTCTCATGAAAAAGACCTTTAGGAGACTATATAATGTAACTCTTTCTTCCCCTCTCTCATGTATTTTAGGGATGAGTCATACTTATATTCCATCTTAAGTATTTTGAGAGTGAATGAATCAGAAATACAGCTTTTCCTTTTAAAAGCAAAGTTTTTAAGAATGTATGATTTTATTAATTATATTTAAGTATTAGTATATTCTTTCCATGGGCATGTTACCATTCTTTCCATTTTTTATAAGGAAGAACCATCTCTTCTTTCTCCTCTTTACTAACCATTCCTAAAATCACAACCCTAGTTTAGGCTTTTGTTAGGACTATTGCAATGTCTTTCTGGTCTCTTCTTCTAATTTATCCTTCTTAACTCCTACTAGAATATTCTTCTTTAACAGGCAGTCATGGGTCTCCTCTAATGACTTCCCATTGCCTAAATCCAAATTCTCTAGCCTGCCATCCAAGGTCCTCAGTAATCCTCTGAGAAAATGTCCTGTGCCCTGGTCATACTGTTTCCTCCACTTAGAATGCTCTTCCTCCCCACCTCCACATTTCAGAAAACCCATCATTCTTCAAAGCCTAGGTCAAAGACTACCCTTTGTAATGCCTTTCTGGACCACTTTGAATAGAAATAAGGTATCTTGCCTTAGAGCATGATAACAGTTCATGCCATTCTTAAGGTATTTAGCATGTAGCTTGTTTTCCATTAAACTTGTTAGTGTTTTATGTCTTATTTCCCCTGTGAGATTGCAAACTTCTTGGAAGTAAGAATTATATTTTATTCATCTCTGTAACACAATGTTTAACGTAGAGCCTTTCACATAAAAGCTCAATTTAAGGGGGTTACATTCTAGTTGTCAGGGTAAAGTGGGATTATCAGTAGACAATGTAATCAAAAAAGTATTAGACTTCTAATCAGGAGACATCAGTTTGAATTCAGTCTCTGTCACCTCTGAGCAAGTCATTAATCACTTAGAACCTTGTGAAATGGGAATACTAATGTTTGTTCCACTTATGTCAAAAAACAATTGGGGGCAAAAGCACTTTGTAATCTAATATGCAATATTTTTATGTGGCTTTTATTTATATAGTATTAGGTATAAGACTGATGATGATTTTTAATGATAAGTCATTTATTTAGTAAAGAAATGAATTTGAAGCCTTGAGACTACCAGAGGTGGATCGGCTAGTAATAAAATACTTGAGCATTGCTGTTGTTATCTTTGTACTCTCCCCATTGGGAGTTCTAGTAAACCATGTGGAGGAATGAGGTAGTGGGAGGAGGGGGACAGGGCTGCCTGCTTAAAGGACCATCCAGCAGGGCTTTAGACTCCATTAGTAGATCATGATCTTTTGGTTGGAGACTTTTGCTTAAAAGTTACATGGAAAACGAATAATCAAAAGCATCTTTTATTGTTAACTTCAGTCTGATTTTCATGGTAGAATTATACTCTGTTTTTTCTATCCTGAACTTCTAAAACAAGTCTTACTTTTATGTTTTAGTCAAAGAAGTCTGGCGGAGATCACAGAACTTATCCACACCGCTTTCCTTGTGCATCGTGGGATAGTAAATTTAAGTGAATTGAATTCTTCTGATGGTCCACTGAAAGACATGCAGTTTGGAAATAAAATAGCCATCCTGAGTGGAGACTTCCTTCTGGCAAATGCCTGCACTGGACTAGCCCAGTTGCAGAACACTAAGGTAAAGAAGAAAAAAAAGAAACCACACACACACACACACACACACACACACACACACGTTCATACCTATATGTAGAAATATGTGGGTTATTTTCATTCTACATATACATACTATTATCTAATCATTGACTAATCTGTAAAAATGGCAGCTGCCTGGATATGTGCACATTGACTAATGCAGTAGCCTGATGCCTCATAAGTAAATGCTGACTAAATGTTAGTTTTTGATGGTGCTCCAGGATATTAATCAAAAATCATCATTGATCAAGACTGCCACAGTTTGAGAAGTGATCAAGTCATTAATTATGGGAAGAGAAAACATATGATGACTTTGACATTTGATTTGCATTTATATAGAAAAGGGAACAGTAAAAAGAAGTGTCCCCCCACATACCTCAACCTAATCCCACCCTCAGTGATGATTAATCCCCTCCATTGAATGTCCCTTCCTTGTCATCACTTCCTAGACTTTCAGTGTAGTGAAGTCTCTTGTGCTTTACTTTCGGTACTGTATTTCCATTTGCACTGTAGTTCACATGTGAGTTCCATGTTCCCAATTTCTATTCTTGCTCCTAAGACAGTTCTTTTCTGTTACTGCATGAATTTTTTGTTTAGAGTTCTTTATGTTCTTTGGGCTCTGAACACTCAGGATTGTGTATAAGTACCAGAGTTTTAGGGGGGTGGGAAATGCTCTGTACTATTCTTTCACAATAACTTTGGAATTTGTATTTACATAAGACCTCTTTCCCAAAAAAATAAAAGATTTAGCTTATAACTTTTAGCAATTTCTTCTTTTACTAACCCAAGCATCAATTTAATTTATTTCGATCTTTTCCTAGTGAAAGAGCTACATAAATTTAAGGCGTTAAATATTGTTTATGTTAAATAGTATATAATATTGCATTATAAGAAGTGGAAATTAATGGCTTGTTTTAAGTCAATTTAAACCTTTGTGTGATATCTGCTGTATTCTATTTACTCAGTTAGCACTTTGTTATTCACATGTACTCTTCCCTCCTATATTGTATAACTGTTTGAATTTATGAGAATTAAATGTTTTAGTTCCATAAAAGTCAAACCAGGAAGTCTCTGAAATTCACTCTGTATTTTACATGCAAAACCATTGCTGTAAATGTTCCCAGAGTCCAAGACCTCCACCATCTGCTCCATTAGGCACTGGTTTTCGACATCACTTCTTGATTTAAAAAAAAAAAAAAGTAATAATCTTTAACATTTCAAATCAACAGCTCAGCTAGAAGCTTCTTGAAATCAATGATCAGCCATTTATTTTCCTATCAGTAAACCTCTCACCCGCATGCTCCCTGCATGAGTTTTGTACTCCTAGATTTCATTTCATCAGTCTTTCTGTAGGGAGATTTTTTTTTCCTTTTTAAATCATAGCATGTTTTCACTTAATTTGACAATTATGTCTTGTAGCTTTTATTCTCAGCAATTCTCTCTTTTCCTTATCCTAAACATGGATATTTGATTTTTAGAGTTTCTACCTTTGTTCTTTAAGGGGTCATTGAAATCTCTACAAGGTCAGTTTCAAAAGAAGCTTCATTGACTCATTTTGTTTAAAATACCTGTAGTACTCTGTTCAGTGTTCTGTGGTTGAGCCTCTGTAAATCTCAGCTTTTGATGTATTACTGTTTTAACCACAGTAGATGACTTCTAAATGATGTGGATCGTCTTTGAAAGTGAAAGGATCATAGGTTGATACTAGTGTGCTTAGCATCCAGAGAAATGTATTTGAAGAATGTCTTCCATGTGCTGAAAAGGTTCCTTTCATTCAAGGACTTATAGTTCCCCACAGAATAATTTTCATACAAATAGAAGTTATGGCTCAGAAATAGAATAATTTATTAATCTCTCAGGTACCTAGCCAGCAAAAGAGCAAAACAAAACTTAGAAAACAGGGAGGAAAAACCCTCAATACCACCTCTTAAGAGGTTTATACATTTTTAAATTGATACTGTTTTTTACTTCAACTTCATTTCTCAATAAATCCGTTTCTCTACCTTACCCAGACTTCTAGTCTTTGTAACAAAAAGTAAAAAAGAAAGAGAAGGAAGAGCAGTTCAGTAAAACTAACCAGTACATCAACCAAATTAGATATTATATTCATATAGGCTTGATTTTGTACATGTAAATGCTTTCCTACTTCACACAATAAAATACTAATTTTATCCTTTGGGATCACCACTGTTCCTATTTTGGTTAAGAATTTTCTCCCAACCATAGATATGAAAATTGCCTGATTGGGTACTCTAATTTTTTTTTTTTTTATGGAGTGACCCTTGATATTCAGGTAGCATACATTTTAAATTTGTTGTACTATATGGTGTAAGATATTAGTCTAACCTGAATTTCTTCCAAGCTGCCTTCCTGTTTTCCAACTAGTTCTTGTCAAATATGGATATCTTCTTTAAGTCATTTATTATCTGGGTTTATTGAACACTACTTTTCCATTATTACTCTACTAAAGCTATTGTTTCCTTATGTTTATAGTTATATATATTTTCTAGGCATTTTTAAAAAGGACTTCATAGGTGATTTTGATGTTATATTTTATTTGGACAATACTGAATCTTCTTATCTGAACATCTGTTCTACATTATGTTATCTTCAATTTTTAGCCAATTATGTTGAACTTCTTTTTTTATAAAATTCTCAAGTATTAAGAATGTAAATACAGAGGGGTTTGTTTGTTTTTATAGTGCTAAAATGGTGTCTAACAAAGACCCTTTCCCATAGTAGGTGCTTGCAAATGAATAAATAAATGATCTTGGATAAGCTTCAGTAATTGGGTAATAAAGGATAATATCTTTTTTATTTGTAATACAATTGTAACATAAGTTAAGTTTTTCTTTGTAGATATAGATTTGGCTTAGTAAATTAGAGGCAACATGACTTAGCAGATAGAGAAACAGCCTTGAAGTCTAGAGGAACTGGATCCAAATCCAGTTTGAACTATGGGCAAGTTATTTATACCCCCACCCCCCGTTAATTCTCTTAACATATAAATTTCAGAAGAGCTCCCTATTGGCATTGATAAGAGAATCTCTGGTTCCTGGGAGCTGAGTACATCAGTAAAATCACAGGTCAGGAGAACAAAATCAACCCCAAATTGTTTTATTTACTGTAACTGAACCTGATTTTTTAAACTTACATCCATTCTAGCAAAGTGATTTTATTGTGTAACTAGACCCTTGTCTGAGATTCTGTATGGTTTATTTATCTCTCTACTTCTCTTGAGGCTGACAATTAGATGAAGGATTCCACAGTCCTAATGAAATGCAGAGCTATTTTATAATTGCCATGGGTAAAATTAGCAAAGTCAATTATTTTCCCTTAGGCCTTTCCCTGAAGATATTAAAGGTCTGCAAGGTAATTGCCTTAGGTAACACTTAGATTTTTTAAATAACACCAAGTATAGAAATTGTTATATTAATCCTCTGGTAATTTTCTTCTTGCTACAGCTGTATACTGTTTCAGTAGTGACATGAGCACAAATGAGATTTATGATTCATGAGGAAAAAGCTCACAATTGATTTAAAAATATTAATGCTGAGGTTCATTCATATGTTTTCAATTATGATAGAGTTGAGGGTAATTTTTTATTTTAGTTCTATGACAACCTTCAGATAAAGATATCTCAGAATATCAGTTCTGAAGCCATAAATTACCTGACCCCGTTGAGGTTAGTTGCTGTGTTGTATTCGTATAAAGCATCACTGTCTATTGTAATGATGGGGCTATGGCAGCCTAAAATCTTAGTACTTGAAAATCAACCTATCAAAGAGACATGCTAAATAATTGGGGAAAATATTACAGAATGGAAAGGGCAGCAGTTTTCTAAAACCAATTCACTATTGCAGGTTCTCTTTAGACTCTCTGTTTATTTGTAGACTAGATTTGTATTTTAAGATTAGACCACAATGCAAGTTTGACTCCCTAGACTGCTCTTTGACATGCTGTTGTTCAGTTGTTTTTCAGTAGTGTCCGACTCTGCATGACCCTATTTGGGGTTTTCTTGACAAAGATACTAGGGCAATTTGCCTTTTCCTTCTCCAGCTCATTTTACACATGAGGAAACTGAGGCTAACAGGGTCACACAGCTATTAAGTGTCTGAAGCCAGATTTGAGCTTAGAAAAATGGAGTCTTTCCGACTATAGGCCTAGCACTCTATCCACTGCGCTGCCCTAACTACTTGACGTACCTTTTTTTAAAAAAATCATTTAGTCGGTATTTATTAACTAGTGATATAGGCCAATATATTTAAAGATCTAGATCCTACCATACTTTTATGGATTTGAATGTCTCCTTTCGTGGAGTAGCCTAATTTTCATATATTAAACTGGGGAAATGAAATTTTGTCCTGTGATTGAACAGCCCGGAACACTACCATGGGGTCACACCTGAGCACTGCTTTATCATGCATTAGTGATTTACGTTTATAAATAACCAGTGGCAGCAGATGTACTCCTTACATAGCTGATGTATTTCCTTATGTTAAACTTTGTTTTCCTAAAGGCATAAATATGTTGTTTACAAGAAAGACTTTTGTTTGTATAAACATTCCCAATTTATGCATGTAAATCTACTCCTCTTACACCAAATCTAACATACATTTTATTAAAGAATCCTCTATTGCTGATTTGCTGTTTATCTTGTCTGTGATATTAAATTATAGTTTTGAGTTGATATTACAAGTATCTAAAAAAAGAGCTATATTGAAATAAAATATATACTTTTATGTGACAGGATGTTTTTTGTAATGTCAGGGCTGGAAAATTCCATTTTATTTACAGAAATTATTAAATTAATAGCTCTTTAGCATCTTTAACAAGCCTAATACAACCTAAGATCCATGGGGGTTTTTTTACATGATAACCTACTGAAATGTAGTTTTTCTCATAAGGAGGATATATGTTTTCAAACTGTAGAATGACTTTCGATCTGGTCACAAGGGGGATGGTACATTTACTTCATGAAAACATTTAGCATATAAACATTTTTGCATAGAGACATGAAGTCAATGAAACACACTGAAGCTTTTTTTTTAAGAACCTCCTTTCTACGAACTTGCCCTATATTTCTGATGCTTTAGATTTTTGTATAAATCTATATCACCAGCTCTTAGCGTAGTGCCTTGCTTTTAGTAAGTGCTGATTGATTGATTCATTCAGAAAAAAAATCTAGTATTTTTCAGAGTTGTTATGTGAACTTTATTACCCTTGACTCTGAAGTTAAAGTGTTTAGTAGGTAAGGTGTTTACTAGTTAGTCAACACATATTCACTTAGTATCCACTATGTTCAGTGCACTTTGATGGAGATATAAAAATAAATAAGACATTTTGAGAGGTTCCATAAAATGCTATTTGTTACATGAGGGAGGGGACAAATCACTTACAGCTGGTGAGAAGAGAAAAATGAGGGAAGGTTTCATGTGTGATATGAAAATGGCTCAGACATCAGTATAAGAAGAGTGTGGAGGTAGGGGAACACAAGACATTCCAGATACAGGGAACATTTTTGTTAGGTAGAGTGATGGTGGTAGATACTGTGTTCATGGTCAGATAAAACTTGAATATTTATGGATTTCTTCAGGACACTGTAGTTTTCTGTGGATCATCATCCACATCATATCTCTTAGCTGTTCATATTCTCCAAGATTATATCCTAGACATTCTTGTCTTCTCCCTCAGTATTCTTTCTTGTTAACCTCATCAGCTGCCATGAATGTAATTATGTCTATGTAGTTGATTCCCATATCTACATAAAAAATTCCATTCTCTCTGACTTTCAGTCCTTTATCACTCAGTTGACTATTGGATGTTTCAAACTAGATAACCCAGGAAAATCTTATACTTCAGTCCAAAACTGAACTAATTATCTTTTCCTCTAAACCCTCCGCTCTTCCAGTCTTTCCAATTTAAATTGAAGGCACCACTACCTTCCCATTGTTCATAATCTCAGCTTTATCCTGAACTCTTCACTCTCCTTAAACAAATATCAGTTACCACCTCTTGCCTTTTCTACCTTCATAACATTTCTAGCATCTAGATATCTTGGGGCTTGAAGGCTAGATTTTTTTTTCTTTCCTACTCATTATTATCCTTTTCCCCCCCAAACTGGGAAAGTTAACTCTTTTGTCTCACGTAGTTTTCATTTATGATTTCTTGAAAATATAACTTTAGAAAACTAGGCTGTGATAAAGCCCATTGGAATTCAAATGGAACTACTTGATTAATACCTTTAAACTCAAATTGCTCTGTCACTGATTGGCCAAAAATAAGTCCCAACCCAAGCCTCACTTGTTCATGATTTGACTTTTGATGGCTCTGAGTGTAAATAACAGTTGTTTCTGTTCTGACCAGAAACTCTGAGGATCTCCCCATCCCAGATTGATTCTTTTGTAAAGGCAAGCTAGGCTATCTTTTGCTTCCATTCTTAACCAGCCTTTAATTACTAAAAGGATGTTACCTCAGAGAAACTGAGACGAAGGTCTCCTGTTGCATTGTCCTGATCTATGTCTTGCCATAGGTTGATGGTTGATGACTGGAACAGCTCTGTCTCACTTAAATCCAGTTCACTTGCAAGTCAAGACATCATTGTCTTCATGTCATTGGTCCTCTTGAAGAACCAAGGACAAACAACAAACAGCATCTGACCCCCTTTACTTCACTCACAGCTATCACCTTAGTTCAAGCCTTTGGCCCCTTTCACCTCTATAATTGCAGCAGTCTCTTAATTGTTCTCTCTGCTTCAACTCTCTCATCACTCCATTGGCAAAGTAATTTTCCCTAAATATAGATCTATGTGACTTTCCCACTCAACCCATTCCAGTGGCTTCCCTCTTGATTAAAATATAAACTCCTCTGGTTAGTTTTTAAAGTCTTTCACAACTTGGCCCCAACATACTTTTCCGACTTCACTGTAAATTATTCCCCCCTCATCCCAATTCTGTGATTCAGACAATGTGACTTTCTCTCATTTCCCAACTCATGACACTCCATCTTCTCTTTCAGCACCTTTGCATTGGCATCTCCCATGCCTGAAATGTAGTTTCTTTACCTGTACCTCATAGAGTCTTTGTCTTTCTATAAGACACAGTCCAAGCACCATCTTCTTTATACATGAAGCCTTTCTTGATATCCCCAACTACCAGTGCCCTCCCTCCCAAACTACCATGTATTTAACTACCTTGTGTGTGTGTGTGTGTGTGTATGTGTGTATATATATATATATATACATATGCATTATATTAACTTATTATATGTGCTGTTATTTGTATTTGTTGTTTCCCCCATTAGAATTAAATTCATTGGGAGTAGGGATTATTTTATTCTTTGTATTTTCTATCCTTTACATTGTCTGACATGCTTAGATATTTCATAGTTGTCGAGCAATTGGAAAAGTGTTGACCAAGTGTTGGCTTAAAGTGTTGACTCAAAGAATGTTGACCAAGAAGCCAACCTCAAAACAAACAAAAAAACCCTAGATTGTCTTACTTTAAATTTTGGGATATGATAGTAGTTGGATGGATTTAGAACTTGCTGAAAACTGAATTCAAAGAGTGGTAATCTTGGAAAGAAGGTTTCTTTAGTGGAATGTCCCCTGGAGATCCTTAAATATTTTTACCAGTGAGAAGGATCAAAGTGTAGGTATATTGTTTATCGGATTTATTGGTGACACACTACCCAAAAAGATTTAAACAGTTTAAATGATATCAAATCTAATAAGATGAAATTTAATGAGATAAAATGTAAAGTTGTATACAGTTTGCAGTCCATTAAAATCTTCATCTCGTATTTTTGAAGTTAATTTTTACATATTTATCAGCCTTATATGTAACACATAAGCGAGGAGGGATAGCTACCATATTGGAGGATATAGGATCCAAAAAAAGATCTTGACCAACTAGAACAGTAGGATAAACCTATGAAGATTAAATTTAATTGAGATAAATGTAAAATCTTACATTTGAGCTCAAAAAATATTTTTCAGAAGTATGATGTGTTGGAGATACAGCTGAAAAAGGATCCATTTAAGAAAATGTGGAGTTTTTAGTAGACTGGAAGTCCAGTGTGAGTCAACACTGTTATATAACAGCCAAAATAGCAAATATGATCATAAACTCCATTTATAATGTACAGAACACAAGAGCTAATTAGCCCTCCTGTCCTGGAATATTTTGTTCAGTTCTGAGCAACACTTTTTAGGAATGACATTGAGAAACAAGAGAGAGAGAGAGAGAGAGAGAGAGAGTGCTGTGGAGCCTGTTGATTATGCTACATGAGGTAATGGGAATGTTTAGAAGTAAGATGTAGTACATATAATGTAGTATAGCATAGTAAGTAAGATGTAGTATACTACATTATGTAGTATAGCACAATAGGTAGAATCCTAGATGTGGGTTTAGTGAGACTTGAATTCATGAAAGGGTGTCATGTGGAAAAGTGATTATTAGATTTATTCTACTTAGTCCCAGGGACAGAACTAAGAGTAGTGACTAAAAATTCCAGAAATGCCAAGTTAGGCCCAGTGTAAAATCTTTAGAAGTGAAATGGACCACCCCAGGAAGCAATAGATTCTGCCTCCCTAGAAATACTTCACTGAAGGCTAGTTGGAAGACCCTTCCAACAGTGATTCTATGAGGACTGCCTGCATTTGAGACACCAAACCAGCTCTTGGATAGGCTGTAGTCTCAGGGCTAATCCTTTTGAATGAAAGATACGCACCTTTTAACTATTTCTTTGTTCAGTGACTTACAGGACTTCGAGAGAAAATTCAGTCATTATTATTATAACTGTCATTTAAGTACAATAACTTTTCCTACCCAGATTTTTGTATTGGTCTCCTTATTCTCTCTCCCACTACTCCTTCCTGGTTCCCCAACACGCACACAAACACACATGTACTCACTCTCTCCCTCTCCCTTCCTCTCCCTCTCCCTTTCCCTTTCCCCCCCCTCACATATTCCAGGAATCAAACAAGTTAAATCATAGTTTACATTTTTCAGTAACATAAATTTTTTAAGTCATAGAGTCATTGAACCTTAGAGTTGGAAGGGACCTCAGAGATGACCTAATTACTTGAAGCATTGATCCCTCCCTATAGCTACATCTCCTGATAGGTTGTCATCTAGCCTTTGTTTGAAAAAATTGTAATGATAGGGAACTCAAAATTTCATGAAGTATTTTGGAACAGTTCTAATTTTTAGTAAGTTTTCCCTCCAATGAGTTTAAATCTCCCTCCTTATATAGTCCACTCCTCGTGAATATTTTTCTTCTTGTAGGAGGGAGGGAAGCTTTCTCCTTCTTCTGTATATCAGTTGAATATCTGAAGAAAACCATCATGTTCTACTCTCCTCCCTCCATCTTTTCTTCTCCTATGTAATCATTCCTTTTCTTTTTGTCCTCTCTTCTCTTTGTGAACCAATACTAAACATGAAATATAAGGGGGAAAATTCAGCTACTGATATATCCATTGCAAGAAAAGCCATCAGTGTGGAAGTAAAATTAAACCAACCTGCAAAGGCCCTAGAAGTACTCAGATTTGCCCTTCATTATCTCCATGAGTCTTTATCTTCCCATTTTATTTCTTTAAAAATTATTTATCAAGTGCTAGCATTCAAAATAAAGTTTTAAATGGTTATTATTCAATTTTGCTTGGTTTAGTTACTAGTATTGCAGGAAAGTATTACTTTCTCCTATTTTTCATTTCAATCTACAGTGTATCAACAACATTATGGACTAGATCAGCTTTAGGGGGAAGCTGTGGCAGACTGGCAGAGTAGAAGGAGCATAGACACAATAGCTATGTGACCTTGGGCAAGTCACTTCAACCTCTTTAAACCTTAGATTTTCATTTGTAAAATAATAATAATTGATTAACTCATAAGGCTGTTCTGAGAGTCCAATGAGATGTTTACAACTTCCTTTCAGAAAATATGTTTTGAGTGCTAGACTGTTAAGGCATAAGTGAATTGTTTTTCAATGTAATGTGTTTATAAGTTGTGGGACTGCTAGTATAAGACCTAATTGAAATAATCACAAACAAAACACTTTACTACCTCTGAAAAAAAAGATCCACATGGACACATTTCATTAGTAGTGATGCACAGCCCGGTTGGGTTGATCTAGTTAAGGCTTCAGCATTTCCATCATTTTCTTCAATCCTCAGAGTTGTAAACACTCAACTAAAAAATTCACCCCAGGCCAAAGTTGGCTTATAAGGTCTTAGCCCGGGAGCAAATTTTATTTATTTAGCAATAGTGATTGGAGGGATGCCCTTTCCTGGCAGCTAATGACCAACTAGAGGACTTGTGTGCCCTAGGCAGAGCTAAAGGCCATTAGCCCAGCAGGTCATTAACTGACAAATGCCTGACCCGGAGGTCATTTCTGATATTCTAAACTGTGAAAACATTGAAGTATATGTGAGGAAGGAGGGCTGGGCCAAAGTAAAGTTCCTCTTTTAAAGTAATAGGAAATTGCATGAATCTACTTCTGTTTCCCATTCATATGGTTTAATCCTGTTTATTCTCTGTCCAGTCTTGTAGACTATAAGCAAATCAGCCAGAAACATGCAAAGAACTTTGCTGTTATTTTGCTGCCTTAATGGGGACATCCTGAATGCTGCTATCCCATCATCTTCTTGAGTATCTCATTACCAAGTTTTTATAATTTCATACTGCATTGAGTATATTGGTGATACTTTTTTTTAGCATATTTTTATTCTAAGCAAAAAAAAATGTTTCCATATACAGTCAAACAAAAAAATAGGATTTTATATGAAATCATGAATCTCCTTTTCATACTACTTGCTTAAGTATATGATAAATTCTACTTATTATTTTCAAAACTGCCCTGCCTGTCTGTGCTTCCTTCAAAATTTCTTTCTCTTCTGTGGGTTTTTTTAAGTATTTAATGACTCTCTCTTTTTATATCATTATTGCCACTTGCTCTCACCTAATTAACTGAGAAAAAGGAGGAAAAAAATCTTTTAGTAAATAGTCATAGTCAAATAAAACTAACCTATACAGTGGTCATTTTCAAAATTGTGTGTCTCAGCACCTTGTGCCTGTCAACTCTGTCAAGAGTTGGATAACATGCCTCATCGTAGGTTCTCTGGTAACATGGTTGATCGGTGTTCTGGTCAGTATTTTTAAGTCTGTCAACATAGCTTTTCTTCATAGTGTTAATATACATTGTTCACCTGTTCTGCTCTCTTTGCAACAGTTCATACTGAAATTGTCTGTTTTGTAATTTTCTTGTGTAGCAGCAATATTCCATCATATTCATGTACAATTTGTTCAGCCAGTTCTTATTTGTTAAAGAGGGAATCCAAGGGACTCTGTTCTTTTCTTTTTCCCCCTTTTAATTTCCCCTTTACTATGAGGAGGTTTTATTTGCCTATAACTATTCCCTCCCCAAGATCATCTTCCCTCTAAAACACCCCCTCCATATCCTCACTTATTTCTTTGTTGAGTTTGTTGTATTTCTATACTAAACTCTGTGTGAATATAATCCTCCTTTGTTTCAGATAAAAATGAGGTTCTCTGATTCTCATTCCCCCCCCACTTTTGTATATTCTTGCACACCCCAATTACAAGAAATAGCCAGTTCTATTCTCCTTTCCCTTCTTTCTGTACTATAATACCCTCTCTTCTCTTTTCCCTCTTAAAACCCTCAGAAAGGAATAGTCATTTCCTGCCCCCACAAGAATTGTTTGGGTTTTGTTTCATATCTAATGAATACTTGACTCTTCATCCCCAATTAGAATGTTAGCCCTGTATCATTATGCAGCTCCTTCCATTTACTGAAATAAATTTATCTTTCTAGGTTTGTCTGGACTGTTGTATATGTATTTCAGGTTCCTATTAGACTCTTCTTGTTGTCATCAGAAATGCTTAAGTCTCCTATTCCATTAAAGGTTCTTCCTCTCCTCGCTCTTCCTCACCCAGCAGGATTATACTGAGCTTTAGAGTGTATTATTTGCTGTAAGCCTATTTTGCCTTTTGGAATATTGCATTCCAAGATCTTCTGTTACATACAGTAGAAGCTGCCAGGGCTTGTGTGATCCTGACCATAGTTCCTTGGTATTTGAATTACTTCTTTCTGGATGCATGCAATATTTTTTTTTTCCTCTGATAGGAGCTCTGGATTAAGTAGCCCCCCCAAGGCCGTAACTTGCCTATCTGAGGATCAGCATTGTAGTATCTTGAAAAGAGGACTGGATTTGGAGTCAGGGTAGACCTGCTCTCATATCTGTGCTTTGACAATAACTAGCTGTTTGATGTTGGGATAGTCTCTTTGCCTAAGTGAGCCTCCATTTCCTTACTTGTAAATGAGGATAATACCTGTACTTTTTATCTCACAAGGTTGTTGTGAAGAAAGCACTCTGTCAAACTTAAAGTAAATATGAACTTTTATTCACATGCTCTACATTCCAATCAAATTCTATTATTTTTTATCCCTCTCATTTCTAATCTTGTCCCTTCCTTTCAAGAGGACATTATATGTGTCTTCTTCCTATCCTGAAAATTACTTCCTCCCATAGTTCTGCTAAAGCTTGTTCTTATTTCAAGCCATAGTTTATGTGCCTTATCTTCTGTAAAGTCTTCCCTGACCCACCACCCTTCTGTCTTCCTCTTCAAATGCCTCCTACTTCTTTGCCCTCCGAGCCCAGTCCTTTATGTTTATCTCTCCTTTGTAGCATAGTTTTTTATATCATAGTCCCTATCCTCCAGTTAGATCGTGAGCTCCATGATGGAAAAGTCGTCTATATCTTTGTATCCTCAGTGCCTTGCTGCCAGTCAATACTTGTTAATGTTCATTAAATGAATTTTGGGCATTATCAAAGACATGTAAGGCAGGAAAACACAGTACCAGTGGGAGATGAATGGTAGAAAACAGCCATCACAATAATCTCAGTAATGGCTAACATTTATATAGGGCAATTTATAAATGAGGATCATTTGATCCTCACAACAGTCTTACAAGGTGGGTACCATTATGTGTAGGTAGAGAGGTAAGGGGGGAGGAGAGCAAGAGAGAGAATGAATAAGTAGGTAGACGGGAGTAGGTGTAGATAGATAGATGGAGCATATATAAAGAGTTTACTGTGTGCCAGGCAGTATGATGAAAACTGAAAGGTTAATGATTGTCCCAGGATCACAACGTAAGTGTCTGAAGTAGGATTTGAACTCCAAGCCCAGCGCCTGATTTAGCATGCCATCTACCTGTGGAGAATCGAGCAGAAGATTTTGAAGTTTATGTGGTAGTCCATAGGGGGTTTCTGAAAATTTTGGAGCAGAGGAGTGACAGACATTATCTAATTTTATGCAAATGGAATAGTAATCTAATAGGAGTAGAAAGGATAGATTGAAAAGGGAAAGAGGATGGAGATGGAAATGCCAGTTGGGAGGCTATTGCAGTCATCTAGACAAGTAGTGAGGATCAGTGCTAGGTAGGCTGCTGTAGGGAAAGAAAGGAGGGAGTTGTGGTATATGTAAAATTGACAGGACTTTATATAACCAATTTGTTATGAGACATGGTGAGAGAATCAAGAGCCAAAGATAATACCATGGTTTTGAAGTAGAGAGGAGAGGAGAGAAAATGATTTTGAAAGAAGGCCATTAAGATGTCTTCCAAATGTATGTTAATCAATCAACAAGTGTTTTGTTAGGGGCCTACTATGTGCCCAGCACCGTATCAGGTATAGAGTACTCTAGACCTGAGCTCTGGACTTGCATCTCCATGACATTTCCACCCAAATGTTATATCAGCACCTCAAACTCAATGATAAAATTCATTTCAGAAACATGAAAAGTGGTAATCATACTTAATTTAAAAAAAATAGTGATAGTCACAGTTTATTATTAGGTGCTTTGGTGTATGTCGAGTAATTGGAGTAATTGCAGTTTATCCACATCCACATTTTGCTGCTTTGCATGAGGTGTGATGATAAAGTAATGAGAGGTTTCACACAACAATCAGTTTTATTATTATATAGGCATTCCATATGTGCTGATTTCTAAACCTGAAGTTGTTTGTTTCATAGTTAGTTATATCACTTGAGTTCTATGAATTTCTTCAACATTTATTGAAAAAAGTGCCTGTTCTTTGGAATTGTGCTTTAGAAACCAATGTATCAGCTGTTCCGAATTAAAAATTAAAGATATCAATTTGCCTGGTTTTTACTGCACCTGTACTAATAGTCTTGCCATTTCTATCTTCCCTTCTACCTTTCGCCAAAAGGAATTTCCAGCCCGGTGAAACAGATTGTCATCCCTCCCACAAATAAGCAAGGCTCTAGACTTGGCACCATTAGGAAAGGCTTCCTCCAGAAACCCAAAAGTTTGTCAATCCCTCCAGAACCCCTCTCAGTCAACAAGCTTGCTGCAAAGGACTTTTAAGCATTATCTTCATTCTTCTTAGTCCTCAACTGTTGGACAGAGGCCTAAAAAAATGCAGGTCCTTTATAGACCAATGACAGTGCTCTTTTGAAGCAATTAATTTATATTAATACTGGCATATAGTTTAGGGCTCATCTGGGTTTCCTCGTCCCAGGTGGTGAGTGAGTTGGTTTCTTTCTGATTTGGGCCAGTACTGTTGCTCATGATTTTCTTCAGGGGCTGCTGCTACCTTGAGGTTGCCAATAGAGTGGTTTTATCTACTGGAAGTACTTGAATGCAGAAGATAAGAGGATCCGCTATGGCACATACCTTGACCTGGATCATGTGCCCTAAGAAGTTAAATTGGCTGAACTGATTTCAGCTATAACAAAGTATATTCACTTAAAAAGACATATTTTATAAAATGATGTTATTGATAGTTACGACTAATTTTTGTGATTTTATTTTTCTCTCTTTTGCTATGTAAAGAAAATTGAATTTGGAGTTATAGAACTTGGATTCCAAATTAAGCTTTGCCACATACTGTCTGTGACTTTAAAAAAGTCTCTCAGCCCCAGGGGGCCTCCATTTCCGTACCCATAAAATGAAAGCATTGAAGTAGATGACTTTTGAGGTTTCTTCTAGCCCTGACTTCATGAGCCTGGAAAGCCTCGTTGAAAGCGTGTGTATCCCAAGATAAGCATTAAGACTAAATCTTCCCAAAGGTTATTTTACCTCTGTTTCTGCTTCATAGCTTTGCTATTTTTTTCTCCATTGGGAAGAGAAAAAGCACGATAAATTTGTGTATAATGAATGCTATTAGTTTTACAGATGTGTGTACCCACAGTCATGGTCTGCAAACAGCTGCTTAGGAAAGAGGGTATGTTGGTTCACTTGCCCTCTAAATACTTTTTCTTCTTACACTGTAATAAAAGTGATTTTAAAATTAAAGTTTAGAGGGCAGTTGGCAAGAAGATTATAAATCTTGAATGTTTTCCAGGGTTTTGACATGCTGAGCAAAATAAATTATGTTGTGACCTTTCTGTGAATTAAAACTATTCTACTTTGATATCAGTATTACTTATGATTTGCCAAAACTTTGATGAAGCCATTTCAGTTCGTATTTAACATTTGTATTTTAAAATTCCACCATATTTTATTTTACCTTGGGAATCTGATCACTTTAAGTTATGAGACATTGGAGTGAGCTGATGATTTGCTAGTTTAACAAACATCTGCAGCTCCGCTAAGTCGATTCCATCTGTCAGTTGCTAAATGACAATACTCCTGAATTACATTTATTGACAAAGGCACAAACTGTCTGTGCAGAATAGTTAACACCACTTACAGATAGTGTCTGTGTCAATTCAAGCCTGGCCAACTTTGACTGATTTATTCCACAAATCAATTTGTGGACATAGCCTAGCTTTTGATGTCTGTCTGTGCTTAACTATATGTAAATAAGCTAGTGTCGGGTTTTTGTTTTGTTTGGTCCCTTCCCACATTCTCGGCTTTTCCTCTTTAGTTGGTGAGTTTGCTGTAACTACATTTTTTTTTTTAGCCAAGCATTGTAACTATACCATGTTATTTAGGAGAAAATTCAATTTACTAAACCTTTATCAAGTGCCTACTACGTGCAAGGCACTAGGACTGCAAAGATAAAATAAAAAAAGACCCTACCTTTGAGGACATTATGTTCTGCTGGAGGAATACAATAGGCAAATACATTTAAGTGCAAGATAATTTGAGAAGGCAGAGGGAACTAATAAATTGGACAATCAAGAAAGGCTTCCTACCATTCCCAAATAGCTAGTAGTCAAAGGCTGGGCAAACAGATCTCAAAAGAATATTGGCAATTATGTGGAAGAGTATTTCAAATCATCAGTAATAACAGAAATGAATATCAAAAGAACTCTGGGACTTTACTTGTGTGGAGATGACAAGAGATGAGAATTGTCAATGACGGAAGGGTTGTGGAGCTCCAGAGTAAGTAGAGTTGTGAAGTGATTCAGCCATTCTTGACAGCAGTTTGAAATTATACTCAGAAAATGACAAAAATGTCTTTACCCTTTGATTCAGAGATTCCCATTATTAGACACACACATTTGGAAATGTAAAAAGAAAGTTCATACTTACACACACACACACACACACACACACACACTTGTGTCAGTGCTCTTTGTAGTAGCAAAGTAGTGGAAACAAACTCTCCCCACTGATTAGAGAATAAAGAAGTTATAGCATATGAATTTAATGGGATATTACTGTTTTTTTGAAATGATGAATACAGAGAAACATGAGAAGACCAATGTGAATTGACTCATGAAGTAAGCAAAAGTAGAAAAAACATTATACACAATGTCTACAACAATGTAAGCAGAAATAACAAAAATGAAACAAACCTGAATTCTGTGTAATTATAATAATCACTCTGTCTCTAAGAAAAGAAAGGAGAAGATGCTCCCCCTCTATCACCATCCCTTACCTTTGCAGAGTTGGAGGATTATGTATAAACAAGTGAATGAATGAAAGGAAAGGCGTTTATTAAGCACTTAATATATATAAAGCACTGGGCTGAGTGAAGTAGAAAATCAGTACAGTTCATCCCTTATTTCAAAACGAATGACATTCTAATAGGGGAAGCGGCACATACCTAAGAATTCAGCTGTACAGAGCCCTTCACATTGTGAATGATGGATCAACCCATGTTATCTTGGTGATCATGTTATCTTTGCTTTGGGAATTTTCTTCTGCCATCCTCCATATCTAGAATGCTCTCCCTGCTCAACTCTGCCTACTGATTTCCCTAGTTACCTTTAAGTCCCAAATAAAGTCCCATCTTTTATAGGAAACCTTTCCTAACTCCTGTAGTTCCAGCCCCTTCCCACCCTTAATTATTTCCTGTTTATCCTATATCTAGGATATAGGAATATATTTGTTTGTATGTTTTCTCCCCAACTAGATTGTAAGTTCCTTGAGGGCAAGGACTGTCTTTTGCCTCCTTTTTTCATATCCCCAACACTTAACACAATGCCTGACATACAGTAGTCTTTTAGTAAACATTATTGATTGATTGCTTGCTTGACTGATTAACCCAGGGCACTTAGACGAGCTGTCAGAGGGTGTCTGAGACTGTGGGCATTGAATATAATGACAGATTCTTTCAATGTCTTGATTTGTTTTGTGGAAAGCCATATTGAAAAATGTAGGTAATGTAAAAACAAAGGTATCATGAAAACATGTTTTTTTTAAGAAAACATTTTCATAGTACATGATATCCCTGCTGAGCCTTGAAGTAAGTTGGGTATTCTAAGAGGAGAATATATACTTTCTAGACATATGAGTTAACCTATATAAAGGTACAAAGGTGGAGGTGTCATGTCAAGTACATAGCCTAAGTAGACTTGTTTGACTGCATAGAAGCATATATAGACGGGAATAATGTAAATTGAGTTTACAATGGTAGGCTGAATTTGGTGGATAATTGGCTTAGCTGAATACCTTATACTATATTCCACAATAAATTCAAAATGGCTACATAGCCTTCATATTAAAGATCATGCCATAAAAACAGATTAGAAGAGAAACAGATCGTATACTTTTCATATAAAGGGTAGGATGTATACTCTTAACCAACAAAGAAATAGAGTGAATTTTTAAGAGATAAAATAGATCATTTTGATTACATGGAATTGAAAAGCACAAACAAATTAGTACATCTAGGTTCCAGGATAAGGAGGGAAAAGGGGAAAAAAATCTTTGTATCAGATTTCTCTAATAAAGACAGGTATCTAAGATATATATACAACTAACAGAAATTATATGACCAAAAACCATTCTCTTAATAGGTAAGCAGTCAAAGGATGTGAAAAAACAGTTCTCAAAAGAATAATCACAAGCTATTAACAAAGTTTGAGCAGAATTCCTCAAATCACTAATAAGATAAATACAATTCAAAAGAAACTAAAGGTTTCACCTCCCACTGAGCAGATTGCTAAAGATGACAAAAAAATAGGAATAGTTAATGTTGGAAGGATTATACAAAGATAGGCACACTAATTCATTGTTAGTTGAACTGTGAATTTAGTACAACTATTTTGGAAAGCAATTTAGAATTATGTAAAGTGACTAAAAACCCATACCCTTTGACCTAGAGACTCCACTTCTAAGCAAATACCCTAAGGAAGTCTTTGACAAAAAGGAAGGCCCTATATGCCCCAAAATATTTATAGTAGTACTTTTTATATATCAAAGAATTGGAAACAAAATAAATGCCCATCAATTGAGGAAAGGCTAAACAAATTGTGGTACATAAATGTAATAAAATATTACTGGGCTATAAGAAACACCAGATAAAATGAAAATGGAGGAGCATAAAAAACATTACATAAACTAAAACAGAGTGAAGTAAGCAGATCCAAACAAAATGACTACAACCAAGTAAAGGGAAAGAACAGCTACCATGGAACATTCCAAATGAATTATACAAAATTACAAAGAGCAAGCATGACCTTGGAGAGGAGAGAGAAAAGGATAATGCCCCCAGCTTCTTTGAAGAGGTGGGGAATCCTCAGGTGTAGAACATAGTACATGTCAGATTTTTTTCAATACACTAATTCATTTTTTTCTTCTTTTTCCTTTAAAAAAATTCTGATTATATGGGGATATCACTCTGGAAAAGAGAAAGAGGGAAGATACATTGGTAAATTTAGGCAATATAAAAAAAGATGTTAAAAATCCCCCCCCCAAAAAAAAAGTTTGTCAAAATGCAAAGGATTTAAATACCAAACCAAGGAAGTTGTAACAGTGTAATAAAATGAAAAGTTGACTGGATTTGGAATCAAAAAGCTAGTTTCAAACCCCATATCTGCCACTTCCTACCTATGTGTCTTTGCCCCATCTCTGTGCCTCAACATCACCTCTAAAGTGAAGTGGACCAGTTTATCTGCAAAGTCCCTTGTAGTTCCTCACCTGTGATCTTGTGAAAGATCTTGTCCTAGAAGCAAGAAGGATCCACTGGAGTTTCATGAGCATAGGAGTGACGTCATCAGATCTGTACTTTAGGAAGGTTATTTTGGCATCAATGAGGATGAAATAGAGACATGTGACCAGTAGGAAGCTACTATAGTTCAGGGGAATGAGAAGAGCCTGTATTAAGTCACTGGCCTTGTCAATGAAAAGAAGGAATATTTGCAAGAGATGTTGTGGAGATGAGATTAAATATGGGTTTGAAGGAGAGAGAAGCCTCAGAGATGACCTTTGGATGGGTTGGACTTGAGAAGCCTGTTGGATATCCAGGGAGAGGTCTCTCCTAGGCAGATGGTGCAAGACTTCAAATCAGGAGAGAAATTATAGCTATCCGTATAGATTTAGGAGTCATCTATATAGATAATTGAATCCATGGTGGTTGATAAGAACCTCAAAGTAGATGTAGAAAGAGAAGGAAAAGGGCTAAGGAGAGAGATTTGGGGGACATCTATGTTTGAAAATAGGAGATCCATGAATATCTAGTAAATAATCTTTAAAATATACAGTAATGATTTATTACCTGCCAGAAGAGACACGTTAAAGCAACCTCAGATTCTTCCCTGATTTCTAATTGCATATTTAAACATCATTAGCTGAAAGAGTGATCCTTTTCAAGGGTTTGCAGGAACAGATCTATAGTTTTATTTAAAGGGGGGTGAGGGGGAAGGAAGCACTAAGATCTTTTTTTTAACTGTTAAAAGTAATGTATTAGTTTGCTTACTCTTTTATTTTTGACATGAAAAAAGCAAAAGGAGTAATTGGGGGCAGGAGATAGGAATGGTGAAACCAGTAAGTGTTAGCTTTGGAATATTGAGCTTCTGCCTAGTTGTAACATGATCAGAAAGTCCCTTTCAGTGGTGGTTGGCATTAGGGAGAGCAAACAGCCTACCAACAAAAAGATCTGATATTCTTGTCATTTTAGGCACTCATTTAAAAAAAAAATAAGATTTTGACATGGGACTATAAAGTGAACATTGGATTGAGAATTAATAGACAGATACCATTGCTGATCATTACAGAAAACACTTAAAATATGAAATATAGAACACTTGTACATTTATATGCATAGTGAGTAAATGTTGCTATTCTTACAGTCACTGAAAATAGAAGAATAAAGATGAATGCCATATAAGATAAAAAAGGACAGATCACATTTTTCTCATTCCCAAGAGTGAAGATTGCTAAAGTCTTTTGGCCTCACACAGGGAAGGTGGTAATTTGATCTAATCATACACAGCTTTTTGGTGGATGTTTGCTGACCATTCAGTAATTTGGTGTCACTTTGGAGGAACAGATAAATGACATCATTGTCACCAGAATAGAAGATAGGTTTGAAATGTGAGGCTAGGTGATAGACCCCATTGATTGATTCCTCCAGGACTGCTTAAGACCTCTTTATGGGGGGCAGCTTGGTGGATTCGTAGATGGAGCACAAGGACCTGAATTCAAATCCTGCCTCAGAGTTACTACTTGTGTGACCCTGGGCAAGTCACTTAATCCCAATTGCCTCAAAAAAAAATCCTAACTCTGCTGCTTTCTAGCCAAGTAACCAAACAAATTTTTTTAATCTATTTCCTTATCTCTTAAATATAGATAATAACATCTGTAGTCCTTAACTCAGAGAGTTATTGTGGAATTCAAATAACCTAAGTTATGTCAAGGACTGCCATTATGATCATTATTTCTTCTATATTGTGATGGCTATAACCCAGAATAATGAAACTGTTCAATAGTCTTCTCAAGGTCTAACAGTCTCAAGAGACCCAACCTCTAGTCTTTAGCAAAATGAATTGCCTAGTATCACCCTCTGTGGCAGTTGGAGAGATAGCAGTGGCGAGAGTGTCAGAGCCGGACTCATGAAGGAGCTCAATTGGAATCCCTGCTCCATCACTTACTTTATGTGCTTTCCACAATTACATCTTCACTTCTGTCTCAGACTTCCCGTGGTATTTTTTTTTTCTGGATATATAAATTTATTTATTTAACTTTTCTTTTTTTACATTCATTTTCACAAAATTTTGGGTTCCAAACTTTCTCCCCATTTGTCTGCTCCTCCCACCCCAAAACACCAAGCATTCTAATTTCCCCTATCAACAACCTGCCCTCTCTTCTATCATCCCTCCCTTCCCTTGACCCCATCTTCTCTTTTGTCCTGTAGGGCCAGATAATTTTCTATTCCCCATTACCTGTATTTCTTATTTCCTAGTAGCAAGAACAATACTCAACAGTTGTTCCTAAAACTTTGAGTTCCAAATTCTCCCCATCCCTCCCTCCCCACCCATTCCCTTTGGGAAGGTAGGCAATTCAATATAGGCCATATCTGTGTAGTTTTGCAAATGACTTCGATAATAGTCATGATGTGTAAGACTAACTATATTTCCCTCCATCCTATCCTGCCCCCCAGTGTTTCTATTCTGTCTTTTGATCCTGTCCCTCCCCAAGAGTGTTGAGTTCAAATTGCTCCCTCCTCCCATTGCCCTCCCTTCCATCATCCCCCCCACCCTGCTTATGTCCTTCTCCCCCACTTTCCTGTATTGTAAGATAGGTTTTCATACCAAAAAGAGTGTGCATTTTATTCCTTCCCTTAGTCGAATGTGATGAGAGTAAACTTCATGTTTTTTTCCTCAGCTCTCCTCTTTTTCCCTCCACTAAAAAGTCTTCTGCTTGCCTCTTGAATGAGAGATAATTTTCCCCATTCCATTTCACCCTCTCTCCACCCAATACATTTCTCTTATACATTTACCTTAATTTTTTTTAAGATAAGATCCCATCCTATTCAATTCACTCTGTGCTCTCTGTCTCTGTATGTGCGTGCATATGTGTATATGTGTAATCCCACCAAGTACCCAGATGCTGAAAAGTTTCAAGAGTTACAAATATTGTCTTTCCATGTAGGAATGTAAACAGTTCAACTTTGGTAAGTCCCTTATGACTTCTCTTTGCTGTTTACTTTTTCATGCTTCTTCTCATTCTTGTGTTTGAAAGTCAGATTTTCTTTTCAGCTCTGGTCATTTCATCAAGAATGCTTGAAAATCCTCAATTTCATTGAAAGACCATTTTTTTCCCCTGAAGTATTATACTCAGTTTTGCTGGGTAGGTGATTCTTGGTTTGAGTCCTAGTTCCTTTGACTTCTGGAATATCCTATTCCTCAACCTTCGATCCCTTAATGTAGAAGCTGCTAGATCTTGTGTTATCCTGATTGTATTTCCACAATACTTGAATTGTTTCTTTCTAGCTGCTTGCAATATTTTCTCCTTGACCTGGGAACTCTGGAATTTGGCCACAATGTTCCTAGGAGTTTCTCTTTTTGGGTCTCTTTCAGGTGGTGGTCTGTGAATTCCTTGACTACTTATTTTGCCCTCTGGTTCTAGAATATCAGGGCAGTTTTTCCTTAATCATTTCATGAAAGATGATGTCTAGGCTCTTTTTTTGATCATGACTTTCAGATAGTCCCATAATTTTTAAATTGTCTCTCCTGGATCTACTTTCCAGGTCAGTTGTTTTTCCAATGAGATATTTCACATTCTCTTCCATTTTTTCATTCTTTTGGTTTTGTTTTGTGATATCTTGGTTTCTCAGAAAGTCATTAGCCTCCATCTGTTCCATTCTAATTTTGAGAGAACTATTTTCTTCAGTGAGCTTTTGAACCACTTTTTCCATTTGGCTAATTCTGCTTTTGAAAGCATTGTTCTCCTCATTGGCTTTTTGAACCTCTTTTGCCAATTGAGTGAGCCTATTTTTCAAGGTGTTATTTTCTTCAGCATTTTTTTGGGTCTCCTTTAGCAAGGTATTGACCTGTTTTTCATGCTTTTCTTGCTTTTCTCTCATTTCTCTTCCCAGTTTTTCCTCCACATGTCTAACTTGATTTTCAAAATCCTTTTTGAACTCTTCCATGGCCTGAGCCCATTGGATATCTCTTTCAGATGTTTGGGATACAGAGGCCTTGACTTCTTTGTCTTTCCCTGATGGTAAGCATTGTTCTTCCTCATCAGAAAGGAAAGGAGGAAATATCTGTTCCCCAAGAAAGTAACCTTCTATGGTCTTATTTTTTTTGCCTTTTCTGGGCATTTTCCCAGCCAGTTACTTGACTTCTGAGATTCCTCTCCACCCCTGCCTAGATCCGCCCGGCTAGTGCTTGGGGTGTGAGATTCAAATGCTGCTCCCCAGCCTCAGGGCTTTTAGCAGCGGGCAGGGCTGCTATTCAGGGTAAGATTAAATTCAGGTTCTCAGGTGGGGGCAGGGCCGCTGCCCAGGCTCAGTTCCCTCAGGGGGTTTATGCGGAGACCTTCAGTAATGGCCCTGAGCTCCTATCTGCTCTGGGAGCCCCTGTCCACCACCTCCCTGCCGCTTCCTCCCGAGGGGGCCTGAGCCACGGAGACACCCCACTCCCCTCTCAGCCGGTGCAGAAGGCTGTCTCACTGACCTGTAGCGCCTGTAGGTGGAGGGACCCTCGTGGCCACCGTAGATTCCGTCCCTGAAGCCTGCTCGGATCTGCTCCTCTGGGGCTGCGCTGCCAGGGCTAGCCTCCGCTATCTGGTGTGCGACGGACCTTTGGTGCCAGTTTTTCAGGGCTCTCTGGAACAGAAATCTCCTCCACTCTGCTGTTGCACAGCTTCCACTGCTCCAGAACCTGTTGGGAGTTCTTTCCATAGGTAATTTATGGGTTGTGGGTTCGGAGCTCGTATATATGAGTCTTTCTACTCCACCATCTTGGCTCCTCCCCCTTCCCATAGTATTTTGTTGGAAAAAGTAAAGGATGGTGAAGGGATTACTGGACTCCGGAGTCAGAAGACTTGGATTCTAACCCTGACTCTGCTATTTTTCCCTAATTGACTCTAAGTAATCACTTTACCTCTCTGGACTTCAGAATGAAGGCAATTGGATTAAATGAACTCTAAGGTCCTATCTAGCTCTAAATTGATGATCCCATGATAAAAGGCAATAATGATGTTGGAGGGACTGTCAGAAATCTGGTACACTAATATACTGTTGGTGGAGTTGTGAATTAATGCCAATGGTCTGGAAAACAATTTGGAATTATTTAAGGACAATCTCTAAATTTTTCATACTCTTTGACCCAGGTAGGGATCTCACATTTTTTCCCCCCAGTTTTTATTTTCAGGTCTTTCTGACGAAGTATTCCATGGAGATGTACTCCAAAAAGAAAGTCCCATATATGCCAAAATAGTCGTAGCAGTATTATTTGTTGAAACTAGAAATAAAGTGGGTGACCATCAACTGATGAACAATGACTAAAAATTATAGTGAATGTAATGGACTATTATATACTATAAGAAATAACAAATATAAGGAATGTGAAGAATTATGGGAAGATTTGCGTGAACTGATACTGGTAAATAGAATAATATTAATAATAGTAGTTGTAGTCATAGTGCTTTCAGGTGTGCAAAGCACTTTACATATACTACATCACAACAGTCTTGTAAGGTAGGTACTCTTATTGTCCCCAATTTATAGATGACAAAGTTGAGGCTGAAAGAGGTTAAGTGACTTGCCCAAGATCATATAGCTCAGTGGGATGAGGCAGGATTTGAACTTAGTTCTTCTTAACTCCAAATTCAGCACTCTATCTCCTGTGTCTCCTAGTTGCCTCAGTCGAATCTAGAGAATACATATGATTGTAATAAGGTAAATAATGTAAGTTAGCACATAATATGATTTGTTATGCTATATCAGATAAATACATTGGCTACTTTTGGTCGTGAAGAACAGATGATGGTATATACTTCTTTCCTCAGTAGGGAAGTAGAGGGATTTAAAGATATATGTAAATTCCTTGATAGAAATAATTATTTCATTTTTGTTTGGTTTTGTATCTACAGTACCTAGTACACAGTAGTCACCTAAAAAATGCTTGTTGACTGTGTACAATTGCTATTACTGTCAAAAACAATCATTATGTTTACTGGTTTTACATAACCTTTTTCCTTTGCATAAAGGAGTGCTTTAAGGAATATTGTGATTTTATCAGTCATTGACTGTGGTATAAAAATCAAGAAGTATCAGTGGAAATTTTAGAAAGAGACAACTACCATAGTCCAAGCAAGAGGTGGGAAGGCCTGACGAAATGGCAGAGAAGAAGGCATGAATGTAGACAGATACAGAGGTAGTGTCAGTAAAACTTAGCTACTGAAAATGTTAAGACTTTGAGCCTGAGTGCCTGCAAGAGTGCTAATGTCTTCAAAAGAATTGAGAAAATGAGGAAGAAGGGCAGATTTTGAAGGAAAAATGACAAGTTCTATATGTTTGGGTTTTTTGTTTTGGGTTTTGTTTTGGGTTTTGTTTTCGTTTGTTTGTTTTGGTTTTTGGTGTTGGCAGGATACACAGGTGGAGATTTTGCAATTTAGCAGACAGTTGGAAGTTTAGAACTAGATCTGCTTCTCTGCTCCTCCCCTTAACTTTAATGAAAATGTCTGTCTCTGATGAGTTCATCTCTACCCCTGCCTTATGAGGAGCAATTCTCGCCTTCCCAGTCAACTGTTGTCTGTAGTGGTTCAGAAGCGAGCAGAGGTTCAAACAGAAAAGAGCCTCAGCATGTTGGCATCAGGTTGCCTGACCTCACCCATCCACAGATGTGGCTTCCAAAGCAGGCCCATCTAAAGGGATGCTGACACAGAAGCCCATTTCATTGGCGCTAGGGCTACCACTGTGGCAGTGGCTGGCTCAGGGGTTGGGATCAGGACTGTATTTGGTTATGCCAGGAATCTTTCTGTGCCAGCTTGTCATGGAGCTCCTTACTTCATAGTGGCCTTCCTCATTCTCTTTCGCCTTGTGAAAGAGTTATTTCTGTTCTCCATTGTTCTCCTGCTGGTCTATTAAAGAGAAAGAGGATTGAGGAAAAAGCCTTGTGGGGCAGGGGAAACATCATATACTTAGAAGTCAAGAGAAACAATGACAAAAAAGGGAGGCAATCTTACACAGTGAAAAGAACCCTAGACTTTCTGGTCTTAGTTTCCTCATCTGTAAAATGAGGGGGTTGATTTAGATCACTTGTGTCAAACTCAAATAGAAATCAAGACCACTAAACTACATATAAGGATTCCTGGGGTCCACATATTGATTTAGAAAACTATATTTTAACATTATCTTATAGTTTTACTAACTTTTTAAAATAATTCCCAATTGTATTTTAATCTGGTTCAGGCCATACTCGAGGGTGTTATGGGCCTCGTGGGACCTGTTAGCTACGTTTTTGACACTTCTGCATTCTGAGGTATCTTCTAGTTAGTTCTCAATTCATAACTCTAAATCCTGTGAGTCAGTGAGAGGAGTCAGAAAAAAATTCTGGGAGCTAAAGAGCAGTGTCATGGGCTTAAACTAGGTGAGGAGGATAACCAGAAGGGAATGGGTGCTAACAATATCAAATGCCGCAAAAAAAATGTGGACAGATTTGGCAGATGATCAGTAACCTGAGAGAGCTGTTTCAATAAAGAAAAGGGAGAACCCAGATTACAAAAGGAGAAATGAGTAGATGATATAGTAATGGAAGACAGGAAAAGCAAAAATGGGCTAGGGAGAGATGGAGAGATTTTAAGTTTTGGGGGATGAGGACCAAAGCTTCTGTTATCTTATGGCAGTATACATGTAAAATAACTTATTTAAAAGTTTAGGAAAATAACCATAGGCCATCCCTAACTTAAAAACATTTTAAAGTTTATTTGTAAGCTAATTGATTGGAATTTGATGCTCATTTTTTCATAGGAATTATATTTTAAGTCATGGTGAAATTGCCAGGCTAGCCCACAAAAGCCTTTTTTTAATGCAAATTGTCCATGAAATAGAGTATTTGCCTGAGCTACATATCCTAGAGAACAGAGGGCCTTATAGTCTGGGAAGGGAGAGGAGGCATGTAATTTTCCTCCCTCTTCCCTGTGTAGGACTGGCCGTAGGCAAAATTTCATAATGGGTGAAATGCCTTTGGCAGGTTCTCCATTTCTATTTCCACATCATTCTTCTGCCTGCTGGACTCCTGATGGCTTGTCCTGGCCCTCCCTGTCCATGCTTCAAACCTTTCCTACCTTATCTCCATTCCTTCACCCCAGTGAAAACTCTTATTTCTACCATGTATTCTAGATAATAATCTGATTTAAATAATTTACAAAAGCATATGAATAATAGCCTCTTGAAATTTTTTAAAGAAGATATTTGTTAGTCCAAATGGCAAAATTTCTAACGGCATATCAAAGTAAAGCAAAACTTATCAGACCACTTGGAGAAACATATTTTTGAGCAAAGGGGCCAGCACTGGGCAGGGCAGCCAGATCTGTCCTCAGGGCTTAGTTTCCCTAATTTCTTCTTCTATTTCTGACCTTCCACCCTTTAAGAACCTACCCATTGTCTGAACATTTTAGGTTTTTTTCAGATCTGATGGCCTCTTGTGGACAGTGGTGACACCTGCAGAGTGTGGGCTGGAGGAGGTGGAAAACATCCCATGACAGCAGTTTTGGGTCATTTGTAAGTCAGTGTGTATAAGTCAGAGACAGCCTGTCCTTGCTAATTGAATAAAAGGTAGGGGGAAACACCCAAGAATGCTCTGTTGCTGCTATTTTGTCTAAAGTTTCAAGAGAGTAAGGGAAAGGTCTAGTAATTCTTAGCCAGATCCATTGTGAAATGTTCATAGTATCATTTTGACATTTAGAGTAGTACTCTGTCTTTATAAATTCCTCTTCATATTACCAGTGTTAGTCACAGAACTCAGGCTGTTTCACAAACCATAACATTTTTTAGTGAGTGATTGATCTGTATTATGTGTCCCAGCCATCAGGAGAATCTTGGGGTGGTGCTTGTATTAATGGTAATATAATCTGAGACTTTGCATCTAGTTACAGTCCTTCATAGACCTATTGGTGATACTCAATCCTTCTGAATTTGAGAATGAAGCTTATCTGATACCTTTAGGGGGAAAAATATCCCTTCATTTTCTCTGTTCCCCACTTAAATAACTCAACACATCTGGTAATACTGTAGGATCTTTGTCCTTCCAGTTCCTATGCAGCTCATATTACCACAATATTTCTTAAGTATTTGGTTACCTAAAGGACAACACGATTTAAAAAAAAAAAAGACTTATTATAAGTCTTACAAATTATCCTGTTTTGCTGGAAAAAAATGTGCATTAATCAGCAGAATTTGTACAGTCATCTGTGCCAGTATGTTTTGCAGTATGTCAGTAAATATAAATATAGAAATAAATGCTTGTGTATTGAGATTTGAGGCAAATGATTTGGCCAAAAATATTTATCAGGTATGAGTTCTGAGCCTCAAGTATTTTTTCTTTGGGTCTGTATCCTTCAATTTAATAGCTTCAGTTACAGGAGTGATAACAACAAAAGCTTTTAAGTCAAACAGAACTAAAGCTAAATTTTAGGAAGCAAAGAAGAGGGATCAGATAGAAAATTACACATAGGAACTTAAACCCTCAAGAAATTAAAACTTGTGGGCTTTGATGGGCTTGCCTTAAAAAAACCTTATTTGAAAAAGCTGCATTGAAATTTATAACCAACTCCATCATTTTTGTTCTCTTGAATTAAGATAGTTTGTGCAAACAACTCTAAATTGTACCATGGTTCCAGGGAGACCACAGACTGCTTGTTTTATGTTCTGGAACAAGTTCAGATTTTTCAGCTTTGCTTGAATTTTTTTTAATAGTTTGACTCCTCAAGACAATACAAATTGATAAATATGATTTAAACATTGCTGGGTTGCAGACATTTTCAGTGTGCGTGGCATAGCTGACCCTCAGGCCATGCGCTAAATACATCCCCAGCACAGTTCAAGAACAGCAGAGTGCCAAATGATCACATTTGGAAGGTTAGCTCTGCTTTCAATTCTGTCTTCCTTTTCTGTATTAAGAATGAAGATTAGAATTATAACCATTTCCTGAATGAGGTATTGAAAAAAATTACCTGCCAGACAGAAATAAACATGCAAGAATTAGATTGATTTAAGATTTCATTGATTAGCTGAAATTTAAATAGATGTTCCAAATGACTCCTCACTAGATTTTCATGTATATTAATGGCACACTAAAATTGTAAGGCAATGGGTTTAAGGATTTGGATTATGGTTTTAGTTTTCAGATGTGCCAGGGTCTTGGCTGGTAACCCTATTCATATTGTCAAGCCACATAATCCTACCAGTACATTGAGCCCTGTGTTCTGTTCAGAGACAACATGAGGATATATGATTTTTTTCAAATTGCTTCTTTTCATTTTTTCCCCTTTGTTTTTCAGGTTGTGGAACTTGTATCAAGTGCTCTTATTGACTTAGTACAAGGAATATACTGTGAAAATTCTACTTCAGCAGAGGTAAGAATTTGGAAGCCCCTAGAAAGGAGTGAATTTAAAACACTTAAGAAAAATATGAGTTTCTTCTTTTTTTTGTTGTTTTAATGATACATAACATTTTTTTAGATAAGTGTTTTGGCTAAAAACTAGTGACCATATGCTTAGTACATAACAGATTTAGCCAATTAATATAACCTCTTCTCCTCTGGCTGGACTTACAGTCTGCTCAATGTACAGTACCACCCCAGCCAACTGGGAGGGACCTTCTGGTCTACAGGTAACTTTGATATAAGGTGGAGCTTAAAGAGAATCTTCTGCTGAGGTAACTGTGCCTAGGCTTTCCTCAGAGGAGCTGATATTGAGTATATTGAGTATATATGATATTGAGTTGACTGTGGTCCAAGAAAAATGGCTCAACACTTAAGTTTGCATTTCTAATTGCATTTTTACTATCCAGAAACAGTTGCTACCTTATTCATTTCTGCATAGTAATACTCACGATGGTTACATAGAAGAATTATTTTGATTAACTTTATAGAAATAGAATTAAGATTTTTTTTCACTCATTTAACAGGAATTATTGGGAAAGATTATGTCACACTTTCTAAAAAATTTTCGTCTTAGCTGTGCATTAGATATCAAGAAATTGCCTCATTTACCACAATCATCATTTAGTATTTTATATATATAAGGGATTCCTTTTATTACCTTCATTACTCTACCTTGTGCATCTTGCCTAATAGTACAATATCACTAACTAGAAATTGGCAAGAGACTGCATGTGTGCAGATATTAAGCTTTTTGACCTTGAGAGAGAGAGAGATTTCATGAGATGAGCAAGCCATTAAGAAACATAAATATTAAAGGTATAACCTTGGTACACTTTGGAAAGTCTAGACACTTGTTAATATGGCTACAAAATCATATTGTTTTGGTCACCTGCAAACATTCAGCCCAGGTTTATTTGTTAGAATAGCCATCTCCCAAGAGCCAAGCAGTCTCTGCAGGGAATGGGGACAGTAGGGAGGGGCAGCTTGGAGGGAGAAAAATATACTTCAAGGGTGTTAGGGCTAAAGTGTTTTAGGGGGAAATGGGCTGGAATAAGACTCCTTGGCTGTGTGTTGCAAAACTTTTATCATCGTTTGTTACTTTGCTATCTGTGAAATAGGTGGCTAATCTTAGTCCAGTTCTTTCCTAGTAGTCACTTCATAGGTAACTTTATGAACAACTTACGTGATCCTTAGTGCCTATTCTGTGGACTGAGAACTCCAGCCCTTACAGCTATCAGGATATATGAGGTAGTTATCTTCATAAGGATTTCCCCAAGAGCTACATCAGTTCGATAAAAATACTGTATGTAATAAATATGTGCCAGCCTTGGATATGAAGTGAAATCTCAGGCAGTTTTCAATTTAAAATGTTACAGTTGGGGCAGCTAGGTGGTACAGTGGATAGAGCACTGGCCCAAGAGTCAGAAGGCCTGAGTTCAAATGTGGCCTCTGACACATGCTAGCTGTGTGACCCTGGGCAAGTCACTTAACTCCAATTACCTCCTCCTACCCCCAAAAAATGTTATTGTTAACCATAAGGTTGTTGCTTGATTAAAAAAAAAAAAAATCATTCAACCGCCATAACTACTGCAGAGTCCTCCCCTCTATCAGAGGTTGTAAAGGGAGAGTTGGTCAAGGGGAAGATAAGTTGTAGAACATTTCAGTATCTTTGATGATAAATGAGCCACAGCTTAGAAAACACTGGTCTGACAACTTTTATTAGCACTCAATTCCCATTTTAAAAAGCCATAGCATCACATTTACCATAATATACCCTTTCTCCAGTCTTCCTCAGAACCAGAGAAATGCCTCTTTTCAGGCCAGCTGAATTTCTGAAGAAAGCCAGACCATTTGGGCAGAATGTAGGGGAAAAGAGGAAAGCGAGCTCATAGTTCAGTTGCAGCAGTGGGAGTGCTTCTTGGTCCCTCCATTGGCACCCCAGGTCCAATTAAGGTTAACCACATTTCCTTCCCTACCAAAAAAGCTCAGTCTGTCTCTGAGTATGGTTGCCATTGCAACAGCTCTTCAGAATCTGGTTTCTTTTGACTTGGCAGGATGATCCTCTGAGAAGCAGAGAGGGAGGAGCAGTGCCCCCACATCAGAGTGGCTTCAAGGTTTTGCTGTTCTGGCAGGATTGTAAAGCAGCCCACAGGTGGAGGTCCTGTGGGAAGCCAGTCTTGACTCCTTGTGAGTGGTTGTACCACCTCCTTAGCCTTGGGCCAATTCAGTATACAAAAGAATTGCTTTGTGATTTAAAATAAGCTGCAAACCTTTCTATCTCTCTAGGGGTTAAGTGGCTGCCATGGTGTTTTGTTCCTCTATGGTAACATGATGCAATAATGAAGAAGCTTGAGCAGTATAAAAATAGCTTTTGGTAGAATGGTATCTAAAAGGCCAGGGCTTGATTAAGTGGAGAAAAGTATTGTCACTGTGGATACAAACCAAAATGATATTCTACTCCAGAAAAGACCAAGTATGTAGGCTGCAACAGATTTACCTGATTTTCATTGAAAATCTGGTCTCATCTTTTCTGATATAGGTCTTCTGTATTAGTAAGACTTAATCTCTCTACAGAGTACAATTGAATTCTGGTCTTGTTAAATGGACAGAATAATTTAGGGACTTCATTGCCCTTTGCTTTTTCATATATTTAAATATTACTTCACAACCCCTAGAGTTGCTAGTTTGTGAGGTAATGTCATTGAAAAAACAAGTATATTAAACATACTACCTGCTCATGAGACCACCTATATACTGTTTTCCTCACTTTCCAGTAACATTAGGGATATGGTCATTCCCATTCTCATAAATTTAGTAACATCTCCACTCCAGCAGATTTTTTTCTATACCCACAGCCATTTATAAAACTAACTCTTGATTCTTATTTCTAATTTTTAAAATCTCTTATTGCAAATATATGTAGCGCCTGCAAACATTCAATTTCTGCCCCTCCCCACTTGTACACATTATAAAATAACAAGTGATGTATTATATTACCAAATGAGAGCTAGAAAAAGGGGTTAATTCTGTACCCTTAGTTTAGCAGCTTTGGATTATTTTTTTCTTTCATTTCATTTTTCAACTAGAAGATACAAAATCTAACAGGTTTAACAGTTGGACCAACTAATGTCCCCTACAGATCTAGGTGGTATCTGTTAAGCACTGTTGATTCCCACTGCAATACTCTGTGCCCAAAGGCCTGCTCAGAAAATTGAGTAAGGATTGACTTCCAGTTTTGTAGTTAACCATCTCAAAATCTGAAGGTTCACTTGGAGATTGGGTTTCAAAGGTCAAGCTCTATTTCCTCTTCTCTGATATTATCCTTGAAATATTTACTTGAAATGTTTTTAAATCTTTTTCTAAGGATTTGTGTATGTGTTCCTTAAAATGTTAGAACTAGCTCATCTTCATTTTAAAATTGAGAAAAATGTAGCTGGATGAGATGACAAGTTAAGGTGTATTCTCAGAAGTTATAGAGAAAGGCCCTCTTATTACTTTAGAAAAGGAACTTGTTTTATTTCTACTAGAACCAATCAAAAAGCATTTACTTAAGCACCTACCGTGTATCAAGTAGAATTCTGGTTCTGCCTCAATGATTGCTGTCTAATTCAGTTTCTCATCAATGAAGAAAAGAGGGTCACTCACAGCAGATCTTGTTCTTACTCCATTTTGACAAATTACCCCAAATGTCAATCTTTGACTGTATATTCAATGCTGCTTTTCTATTTAGGTCACCAGGTCACCTCAGGGACGACTTCATTCCATTGGGTTGAGCCACATCTACTTTTCAGTCTATAGGTCTGGCATCATTACATTCTTGAACATATAAACCTTCATTTGCACCATTTGTTTGTGGGAAGAATATAGGGACTTGGATTTGGGGTGGTGGGTTCTAATCTTGATGGTCACTTACCTACCTGTTTGACCTTGGGTAAGCCTGCATTTTCCTCATCTCTAAAATAAGAAGGCTGGATTAGATGACCTTATTCCCTCTTCCCTCTCATTTTTTTTGCAGTTTCTCCATTCAACAATCTGACAAAGAGGATATATAAGGAATTATTTTTAGGGTATGTCATCTTCTTGATTTCCTGTTGTCATTCTTAATGCCACTCATTCCTATTTCCTTTTTTTTAAGAAGCCTCAATTCACTGAAACAAGTATTTATTCATTGCCTGCTGTGTGAAAGTCACTGTAATACAAAGATGAAAGATTATGCAGTTTTTGCCCCAAGGAATTTATAATCTAATAGGATATAGGATCCGTAAGCAAGTATAATACAGTTTAACAAGGTAGACTGTGATAGGAGAAAATTAAGAAGTTCCTGAGTGCTCTAGCAAAAGTTAAGGAAGGCAATTGCTCTTGATGAGATACTTTGCTAACACTCATATTCTTTGTAATTGAGGTAATAAACAGCAGGACTACTTTCCTACCTTAGGTTAAGCCTAAATCTCAAAAAGATGCAAAATATTTCTTACCAAAAAATTTACTTCGGGATGGAACTGCTGAAAATATTGGATAGTCTTTACTATCCAATGGAAATATTATTACTATCGTACATAGTACTATTGGACATAGTAATTTCTGGGCATTTGGATTTTTGTCCTCTTTATTCAAAAAGACATGAGACAACTTACAATTTAAACACAACACAAATGAGACAGTGGGAGAGACAATGATACAAAGACCATATAGAGGAAATATAGGGGAGTAGATGTCACCAGGAGCCAGAAATTAGATGGTTATCATGATTGAACTGATTTTTTTTACTCTAAATTTCCAGCCCACTGTGGCAGAAAGAGAAGCATATTGAGTTGTACATATTTTTTTTCATTATTTATATAGACATTTTTATAGCATGAACATCCATGATTAGGAAGAAGTAGAAAAAGTCTTATTCCCCAAAAATCCCCTGGGTCTAAAGTAGCAGATGGTAATTGAAGAGGAGCAGAGATCACTAAAAACAATCTTATCCAAGCATATAGACCTAGAATATAGAAGCCAGAACAAAGAGGATCTGATGATAGGGAACCAGGCCATGAAGTATGTGCAACCTGTAGCATCATGGAAGTTCTCCAACTCCTTTTGTGCCATTCTTACTTCCCTTTTTGTTGTCATAAATTAGTTTATGAGAGAATAGAATGAGTCTGACCCCCCTTTGGGAAAAGAGAAAAAGCGTAGCTCTATTACCTTTGAAGGCAAAACCCATTTATGTCCTTATGTACTTGTAATAAACATGCATTATGTTACAAATGTGTATTGGTAGCCTTGGCTGCTGACTGGTGGACTGACTCAAGTACCCCAGAAGAGACTGAAAAATGAGCCACATTTAGAAGTTCCCAAATAGAGACATACCATCGTCCCTTACCCTAGTCTCTGATGTAGGTCAAAGAATTGAGGTTGCATAAATCACATACTGATCATATTAAAAAGAAGTTACCTAATGTTGAATGTGGTCTTCATAAGCCCAAAGTTTTGGGATTGGACTAGATGGATGATGAGATCCCTTCAACTCTGAAAATCACTGGTCACTTAGCTTCCCTTACTTTCCACAGTTCATTGAAGGATTTTGCCCTCCTGATTTCTCATGAGAATATTTGTAAAGGTCTTATCATGGTGCTTGGCACATAGTAGGTATTTAATAAATGCTTGTTCTGTTCTTCTGAGACTGTTTAAAGTATTGTACCACATATTTGTAATTTTTTCTGTTATCTGCCTTTGTTTCCATCTATAATGTAAAAATTTTGTTGGGTTGATTAGTTCCTTAGGTATCCACATTGGTCTTATTAAACAAATCCTTCTTTTCCTCCTCATCAAAATTATTTTTCTTTCTGAATCCAGAATTTAATTTTTGATAAATGCCCATTCCTCTCAAGCTGATTTGCCTTGTAAAATGCTTGAGTGTGGGTGCCTCAAGTTGAGAGAAACATTTTGGAAAGAAAAGATTAGCATAAAATATGTCAGAGGTACTTGAAAAGATGGGCATATAAAAATGTACCTGACGTGTGCATATTTGAAGAACTTCCTTCTCTGACCTGGAGAAACAAAAAATTATGTAGCGAAACTAGTTTGCATTAGACAGTTGCTATTCATTCAGTCTTTGGAATTGCTCACAGGATGACATGACCCAAAGAGTCCAGTCCAAAGATCTTTAGCTCCCTGCCAATGCATCCCAGTGAAGCTCAGAATCTGGAGCCAGAGATAGTATGTAATCTCTACTTGGAAATTGAAAGAGCACTGATATACAGAGAGCATTCATCGCCTATGTTGATGTCAACTTGGAGAGGTCTGCAGGGGAAATGACCCAAGGATCTGTCCTTGATGCTGTTCTCTTTAGTTCAACAATGTTTTCTATGCAGTTAATTTTTGGTTAACTGAGACAGGATTCAAAGAGATTTTAAATAGTTCAAGATGAGCCAGATATAGTAAGATAAAATTTAATATGCATAAAGTTCTGCAATTGGGTTTAAAAAAATATCCTGGACAATACTGGATTAAGAGTTGTGGCTATACAAATAGTACCCATGGGAAAGATCTCGGGGTTGGTCTGCAAGCTCCATATGAGTGAACAGGGAGACATAACACTAGCATCTTAGACTATTAAGAAATCATACTGTCCAGGACAAGGAATGTTATGGTCCTGCTGTACTCTGACCTGATCAAACCACATTTGCAACATTGTGTTCAATTCTGTACACTCATTTCAGGAAGGATATTGAGGAGACTTGAGACTATGCCATACCAAGACTTGTTTGAAGGAACCAGGGATGTTTAGATTGGAGAAGAGAATACTCAGTAAGAGAGTGGGGAGGGAAAAGAACTGATGGTTTTCTTTTTTTTATCTTTTTCTTTTTTTTCTTTTATTTTTTTAATTTTAATTTTAATTTTTTTAATGTTTTACAATCATTTCCTTAAAGTTAAGATTTTATCCCCCCCCACCCTTTCCCCACTATCCCCCTCCCTCCCCGTGACAGCACACAATTTTGTATAGGTTCTACAAATACTTTCCTATTGAGCACATTTTCACTATAGTCATGCTATGTAGTCAAACTAAAATAAATGGAAGAAATCATATAACAAATCAAAATATAATACACTGAAACCCACCCACACACAAACATGATCTGCTACATTCTGCGAATGACTTCCATATTTCTTTCTCTGAGTGTGGAAGGCATTTTGCCTTAGAAGACCGACATTAGGATTTTTTTTTTTCTCAGTAAGTTCTTGTGTTATTACAAAGTTCCAAGTCTACCAGAAAAAACTCTCACACACTGTGGTCGTTGCTGTGCACAAAGTTCTCCTGCTTCTGCTGCTTTCGCTCAGCATCAGATCATATAAGTCCTTCCGGGCCTCCCTGAAGTCTTCTTGTTCATCATTTCTTATGGCACAATAGTACTCCATTACATTCATATACTGTAATTTATTCAGCCATTCCCCAATTGATGGGCATCCCCTTGACTTCCAGTTTTTGGCAACTCCAAAGAGTGCTGCTATAAATATTTTTGTACACGTGGGACCCTTTCCCGTTTTTATAATCTCTTGGGGATACAGTCCTAGTAGCGATATTTCTGGGTCAAAGGGTATGCACATTTTTGTAGCCCTTTGGGCATAGTTCCAAACCGTTCTCCAGAAGGGTTGGATGATCTCACAGCTCCACCAACAATGAATTAGTGTTCCAACTCTCCCACATCCTCTCCAGCATTTATCATTTTCTTGTTCTGTCATGTTTGCCAATCTTACAGGTATGATGTGGTACCTCAGAGTTGTTTTGATTTGCATCTCTCTAATCAATAGTGATTTAAAGCACTTTTTTATATGATTGTAGATATCTTTGATAGAACTGATGGTTTTCTTAAAATATTTGAAAACCCTCATGTGCAAAGAAGAATTGAATTTTTTCTGCTTGGTCCTAGGTGGAGCAAGTAGTTGGAAATTGTAGAGGTGCTCATTTCAGATAGCTATGAGGAAAATCTTTCAAATATTAGAGATATTTAAAAATGGAATGGGCTATTGTAGGGTTTCCCTCCAGTTTTTCAAAATGAAGGTAAATGTAGTAGGGGTATTTTTTTGCAGATATGAGTTGGACCAGAGAGCCTCTGGGGTCCCTTCTAATTATGAGGTTCTGTGATTCTGTGAATTCAGTTTTGAAATCCATTCTCCCAAAATCTAGGGTCCCCTCTCCTCTATCACAAATTCCAAGATGGGGTGGTCATTTCTCCATAAGTTTGTCATCATTTCTCTTCTAGCACCTAATTAATTCTCATTTCTGATAATCAGATCCAGACTAGAGAGTGACTTTTTGAAAGATGAAGTTATCAAATTATTAATTTCTCTGTTTTTAACAGAGAGAAAACGTTTAAAGATGTCCAGAGAATTTAATTCCTCCCATCACTGCTATATCATGCCTACATGCCAGGCTTCAAATATCTTCCCCAAGTTCTTAATCTATTCCTTTGTTCTGTTCTTAAAGTTTGTAGTATGTCCTAAGGAAAATAAATATGCTTCCATTTCTGCCTCTATTGATCATCACCCTAATACTCTTCACCATTGTTTCCTCTCTCTAGTTTCTGGAGATAATACAAGTATTTGTTCACAGTATGCTACAATTAGTATTCTGCTTTCAATTTTATTGCTCTTTTCATTGATTTTCAAAATTTCTGTTTTTGGTGTTTAATTGGTAATTTTTAATTTGTTATTTTTCTAGTTTTCTAGTGTTTTTTTAATTGTATAGTATGCCTAATTCCTTAATTTGTTCTTCCTCTCTTTTATTAACATAAGTGTTTAGAGATAGAAATTTTCCACTAAGTCCTGCTTTAGTTTCATCACACAAATTTTGGTAGGTTGTCTTGTCGTTATCTTTTATGAAATTATTGATGTTTCTATGATTTGTTCTTTTAGCCACTCATTCTTTAGATTAAGTTATTTTCCAATTAATTTTTAACCTATACCTCCAAGACTATTGAATATAATTTTAATTGTATTACAATCCAAAAGGGTGATTTTAATATTTCTGCTTTTCCACATTTGTTTGTGAGGTTTTTATGCCCTAATATGCAAGACCAATTTTTGTGAAGGTGCCATGTACAGCCAAGAAAAAGGTATACTTCTTTCTATTCCCTTTCAATTTTCTCCAGAGATCTACCTTATCTAAATTTTAATAAAATTCTATTCTTCTCCTTAACTCCTCATTTATTTTACGGTTAAATTTATCTAGTTCAGAAAGGGATAAGTTGAGGTCCCCCAATACTATAGTTTTGCTATCTATTTCATCCTGTAACTTATTTTACTTTTCCTTTAAGAATTTAGATGCTGTGCCATTTGATGTGTATGTTTAATATTGATATTACTTCATTATTGATGGTGCCTTTTAGCAAAATGTAGTTTCCCTGAGTATCTCTTTAATTAGGTATATTAATGATCACATTAAAAATATGTAATCTCTTATGCATCTATTATAACACCGTGTATATCATATATGTATAAATAGCAACCTATGCAAATAATTGTGATATAAAATCGACTTATTAAATACTTTTAGTTATCAGCCAAAATCATTCAGATTCACTGAGCCTTTGTCAAAAACCCGATATTTTCAGAGTAGCTCACATTGTGCTAAGGCTCTAAACACTAGATTGAAGAATTCACATTTTATATGGTATGTACAGAGCCACTGTAAATGTAATTTCAATGTAATGAAAATTTGTTCATTATTGTTGTGGTAGTTACATATACAATGACTTGGAAATCAAATATGGAAACGAGAAGACTAATTAAGATGTTGAAGGAATCCAGGTGTGAAGTATCATACGCCTAGACAAAGGTGTTGGCAGCGGAAGTGAACGTTAAATAAGAATATAAAATGAATTCAGCCACTGTTCCTGACTCCCACTTCCATAAGTAGTTCGTGATGTATATTTCTGATTTTAATACTTATAACTGTTTTCGTTCACTCAGCAAAGTCATGTTCATTCTCTTTTAACCTGTTCTTTGCATTGGCAGTTTGTTAATTCTAATATAGTTCTCCCTAAACAGTACTTTCTCCTTAAAAAAAATAATTGGAGCACATTAAAAATACAAAAGGAATAAAAACTTTCTCTTACTCCCTTTCTCCTCTATATCCTCACTCCCGCTGTCCTTCTGCCTCTCCTCTCATTTTGCCCTTGTACTCTTCTCCCCCTTTCCCCCTCTCTTCCTTTCTCCTTTTTTTCTAGACATACACATCTCCCCAGCAATACAGTGGATTCTTACAAATTTGCTCAAATTTGTTTCCCTGAGAAAGCATAACTCCCATAAGCATAGCATATCTACCCTTGAGCAGTAGCACTGAGCTTCATGATTGGGGGAAAATATAGTTTATAGGGACCTAGGGAACCAGGCCAGGGGAGCTGGGGACCCGAGCCCTGGCCAGAACTAGAATGTGATGTGAAAGACTTTGGATGCTGAGGAGATAGACTGAGGTTTGGGCCTTGGTCTTCAAGGTTCTGTGCAGCACATGAAAACTATTCTCACTGTGCACACCATATAATAGCTATTGCTTGACAAAATATAGCAATTAAAAAACATAGAAGGGAGTACTAGTAGAATGGATGAGGAGGTCTAAGAATGCATGATTTAATTAACTCTATGAAGTGAAAGATAATTAAAATTTAAAGTTTTCACAAATAGTTTTGAAATAAAAGAAATATATTTTGCTTTCTTTCAAGTTAAAAATTCAGAATAGATAGGTTTAAAAATGAAAAATGGATTTTAAGAGATTTTAAAAGTGAACATTAAGTGCTATATAAAAGCATTAAAATACTCCAGGGTATATTTTATTGGTTCATTTACTCACAACCTTGTCCCTCACATTATACCCAAGGCATGTATTAATGAGCTAATAAAACATGCCGTGTCATGTTTTACTGCTTGTTGGGCATCTGTTAGCACTAACATCAGTCACAAATCCAAGACTTTGATGATGGCAGTGGTGATAATGATAATACCTATAATTTTACTGACATCTTTTTTTCTTTGAAGTAGACAGTCTCTCTTAAATCATCCATTGAACATGAAAATGTTGAAATTGATTCAGAATTAAAGCCTATTGTGTGGATGTCTTCAGGAATGATTTAGATTCAAAGGAGAAAAGAAACAAGCAAACTTGGTATGAGGTAAAAGCATTACCCATCAGACGGAAGAATGTCAGCTTGCATCAGATCGGCCCTGATGTGAAAAGATGGAAAAGTTACAGCTGCTAAATGTAGCCATTTTTGATTAGTTAGGCCATCGAGTTTAGAATGGGTCAGACTGATGTGAGCGTTTTTTGGTTGTTATTGAAGGAGAAGGAATAGTATTAAATTTAAATATGTGCAGAATTTGGGTACAAGCTTTACAAACTATTAGTCAGCACCACAGAACCTTGAAAGACAGTTCATTTTGCTTGGTATTAATAATAAATCATATTTTTGTAATACTTTGAGTTTTACAAACCACTTGAAAGGTCAAGCAATTTGCTTATTTAAATTGTTTAAAAGACACGAATAGGGGCAGTTAGGTGGCTCAGTGAATAGAGCAACCGGCCCTGGAGTCAGGAGGATCCAAGTTCAAATCTGGCCTCAGATACTTACTAGCCGTATCATCCTGGGCAAGTCAGTTAAACCAGAAAAACAAAAACATTTATGAATGTAGTAACAAGCCATTTTTTGAGAACAGGTCCGTGATACAAATAAAGTTCAAAGACTAGGAGCAAAGACTAAATTTGTGATTTCATTGGTTTTCAGAACTCTTTAATGAGGAAACTCTCTACTAACGTTGGCATTTTCTCTGCAACTTACAGTCGTAGAGTTGCTTAGACCACTGGGAAGCTAAGTAACTTACCTAGGGTGATATAGACAGTATGGATCAGAGGCAAGTCTATCTGACTCCAAGTCCAGGCCTCTTTTCCCTATGCCTCTAATAAGGAATAACTACTGGGCAATTTGGTGGCACAACAGATAGAGTGCTGAGCTGGGAGCCAGAATTCTCATCTTCCTGAGTTCAAATCTAGCTTCCCAATACTTACTAGCTGTGTGACCTTGGGCAAGTCACTTAATCCTGTTTGCCCATCTGTAAAATGAGCTGGAGAAAGAAATGGCAAACATTTGTATCTTTGCAATAATGGACACAACTAAAAACGACTGAACAACAAATTCTAAATATTTTAGATATCTATGATTTCATCAGTTTTGTTGTTACTTTCATCAATGCAGATAGCATTGGGTTTTACTCAGGCCAAAAAGTCCTTTAACTTGCAGCTAGTGAGAAATCTCTCAGAACTTCAACTAGGTTGGGCCTCAGGCCTATGGACACAGTGTGTGGCATACAGTAAACCTTTAACATGATGCTTCCTGACTGAGTTGTCCACTGATAGACTATCACTAACTGTGTCTGAAGCCTTTTTGGCTTGGTAGGCAGGTACTTCTGAATCTTGTATGCCACTGACCATCTCCACACCATGTTCTTAAAGAAACCAAGAAAGAAATTGGTGGAGTTGGTTTCCTCATGTGCCTAAAGGCAACAAGAAACATGGAACACTTGGTCATCTCATCTCATAGTGTGTACGATGAGCTTAAGCAAAAAGGTTACAGTGAAGATAGTTCTTTTCCAGACATTGAAGAGTTTTGTCATAGAGCTCTCCAAGTCATTATGTGCTTCAGTAGGAAGTGATTTCATAGAGTAGAGCAAAAGTTGTGTTGGAAAGAGTGGCAAAGGTTTGAGAACTGAAAAAGGACACAGGAGTTCCAGGGAACTCCTATACAGTATATCATAAATATTTTCTTCTAAAAGAAAGCTTAAGGGAATCTAGGTAGCACTATGGATCGAGCTCTGGATCTGGATTCAGGAAAACTTGAGTTCAAATCCTACTCCAGATACTAGCCAAGTCATTTAACCTCCCTACCTTAGTTTCCTTATTTGCAAAGTGGAGATTATAATAGCATCTACCTCCCAGGGCGGATGTGAGGATAAAATGAGATAATATTTATTAAATGTCTTGCAAATCTTAAGGTGCAACATAAATAATAGTGATTATTATTGCTATTGTTATTGTTTCATTATTATTTTATAAGAGAATCAGAAGGACATTGAGCATCACGCAATATCACAGAATATAAATTTACTATGGGTAGGACTAATTACTGATGAATGAATGAATGAATGAATAGCATTTATTAAGAGTTTACAATGTGCTAAATGCTGAAGATACAAAAAGAAAATCAATCAAGAATTTTACATTCTAATGGAGGAGAAATTACATATAGGTGCTTTTAGGTAGAAGTCAAATGAAAAAGACCACTGTCCTTAAGGTACAGTGACAGACAGATGGTAATGCATCTTCTATGTCATTTCCATTAATAAAACCCTATGTATTTCTGTTGCTGAACCATTTGACAATATCAAGGACTTTGGTGGTGATAAGTCATAAAGATGTATCTATAATCATGTCATTGATACGTATCAAGACTATGAAATCTCTCTTGGCAACCCAAATGCTTTTCTTATGGCCTTGTCAAGGAATATTTGAAAAAAAATGAAGAAATGTAATTATTAAATAAGCTGAGTTCTTCCAAGAAGTATGAACAAAGTAACATGTTATCAACTTCAAATGTAGATGAATGATGAAATGATAACAAATATCAACTAATACGTATTTTGCAGCTTTCGTTTTATTTTCAATAGACAATTCATTCCATGCATAACTCTGATTAAATGTTTATACTTTTACTGGTATGTGGATAAATTTATGTAAATTCATCCCCAATCCTTAATTGAGCCATGTACCCCTGTTTTAAGTTCAAAGATAATTTCACTATAAAAGTAAGCAGCCATCTCAGACATTCTTCCAGATCATGGGTTCATAGATTTAGATCTGTAAGGGACCTTACAGATCATTGAATCCAAACCCCTCATTTTACAGATAGGGAAATCGAGGTAGAGAGAGGTTAAGGGATTTGCCCAGCGTCTTACAGTTACTAAGTGTCTGAGGCAAGATTTGAACTCAAGTCTTCCTAATGCCAGAGCCACCATTACATTACCTAATCTTTTCTGGGAATTTTGTTGGCCATCTCACTTCAGTAACTTATAAGGAGGAGCTTAGAATATAATCTAGCTATTCACAGATTTGTTTCTCTGAAGGGTTATTCAGAATGGAGCCACCATGAATATGGAAGGTATCTTATACAATTTAAATTCATTTTTAAGTGAAATGGCTAGATCTGAATATACTATGATTTTTGTATGAATATGCATGGCATTTTAGCAAAGTGTATATGCAATTAGTAACTTAGCATTTATTTGCAAAGAAAATATTAGAGCAATATTAGGTTTAAAGAAGAAAGGGTTCAAAATTTCACCATCAGATTTTTTATTAAGAATTACAAGCTGACAGATGTGTGTTTGTATAATTCTTCATTCTGTCCATCTTTCAGATAATGGCCTCCAAGATAACCTCTGCCACAGACATATTATATCCCTGTGAAATGGGTCTGTCATTTGATGGTTGTTTTAAATTCATGTCTCCAGCAGCTAAGTTCCATTTTCCATTCACATCACAAAATCTACTGTTCTTTCTTCTCATGCCTCAGACATGATTCTGCCATTCTAAATTTCTGTTCTTTTATCTGGTTTGCAACTGTGTGAGCATAAGGTCAGTGACTTGTTAAAAAGTTATAAAGCAGTTCAGTGGTAGAGACCTTAAATCTCAAGATCCTTAATCTATTTCCCTATTTGCTGGGAGTCATTGTGTGCGTCTCCTGTATTGCTTGATCCCAGTGTGTAATAAATGTGAACATGAGAAAATCCAATGGTTGGAATTTTCTTGCTACCTAAATTGTTCAGTGATATATCCTCTTCTGAACCCCACCCCTAATTGTGTTCTAGAAACTGCAGACTTAGCTGATATGTGTTTTAAAAGAAAGAGAAGGCATGAAAATAGATTTTTGTCCCTTGAAATGGTTGGATTTAATTTGAAGCAAAAAAATGTATGTAGGTATGCATAGCTCCATTCTGTAAATTAGAAGTTCCAGTAATGTAAATGCTATGAGTGATTTTTTCATGTATTCTGTAAAGCAGGTCTAGAATAAATATTAGTAGAGTGGCACAGAAATCTAATACAATATTACAAGATATGTATAGAACCCAGGTTATATTTGCTCCTATCACCTTCCTGCCTGCAATGTGTAATGGAGTGTCAGTAAACAATGAATTTCAATGTAATGTTCATCATATCATTTTCTTTGCATTTCAGAATTCTGATACATTTCCCATTAGTCACATATTCTCTTTTTCCCTGTAACCTAGCACCCTTTAGCGTGTACACATGACAGGCAGATTAGAGATTAATGGAGGGATTAAATTTCATTTGTTCCCAGTTTCTTTACAGATGATAGCTTTAGAAAGTGATAGTGTTTATTTAGATCCTATTCATAAATGTACCACAGTACTTCAATAAAGCAGGCAAAGGTTAGATTTTAGGTTTTTTTATTTCAAACTGAATGAGGATTGTTGAAAAATGTTTTGTTTAAACCCTTTATTTTTAAAAGTTTCTCAAGTCTAATAGTCTTCAGATTGGATAAATTCCATATGCTGAACATGTGACTCTTTAATAATTAGAAATCTTAGAGTATCTAAGGTTCATTATTCTGAACATGAATTCAAATTGTACAGTATTGTCATTTTAGAAGGCCTAAGTCTGGGGAATCCTTTCTCTCTGTAGAGAGCAGATGATCCACAGAAAAATGAAATGAGGAATGCCAAGTCAAAAACTATTTAGTAGAATTTTTTAAGCAAAATAGAGAAGACTCTACTTAGCAACTTTTAAAATTAACAACAGAAAATAAAAAGCTCCTAATAAAGGAAACAAACAATTAATTTTCAATTTTAGTTCTCTATTGTTGTCACAAAGGCAGGAGATTAAGAAAAAGAATTGATGAGTAAAGACGAAAAAACAGAGGGGGCAGTAAAGACGACTCATTACTATTTACCACAATTTTTTTTTAACCTATACATTCCCCAGGAGATAAACATGGCTTGAAGTTTTTAGTAAAATGTTTGGAACCATGAATTTATTGAAATCCTCTCTCCCCCTCACATTCAGTGGAGATATACACTTACTTTCCACTCTTGAGTAAAGTGTTTCATGTCATTTTACAAAGCAAAAGAATGAATTTAATGAACAACATCCCTCTTATATGAGTTGGAGTAGTGGTGAGAAAAGGATTTGAAAACAAGTTCGTATTTGAGTTCCTCCACCATCAAATAAGTCACTTTATCTGTCCAAAACTCAATTTTCTCATCTGTTAAAAGGATATTTGCACTACCTGCTTCCCAGAAATTAATGTGTAGAAAGCTCTCTTTAAATGCTAAAGCACTGTATGAGTATAAATTATTAGTATGGTCCTACCAAAAATAATACTTATGGTACCACTTTGTTGTTATAAACATAGGAAAGATTAACTAAATTTACCACCCGACTTCAACCCTACATTAAAAGTTCTCCACCCTTTGTGAAAGAATGAACTGAATTATATGCTAAGACCCAAAATATAAAATCATAGCCTCAGAATGAGAGGACTACAAGTGACCTTAGACATCCTCTCACGTGACTCCATATTTTATAGCTGCGGAAACTGAGGCTCACAGACATTGAATGTTCTGCCTGAAATCACAGACCCTGTGAGTGATAGGATGAACTCTTGAACCCAGACCTTTGTGACTCTAAATCCAGTAATCTTCCTTCCATAAGGGACATTTTTTTTAAAAAGGAGAAGGTATTGCTTGCTAGACTAAATCCTTAGTATAAGCATACTTTCTTGCTTGCTCCTTCCCTTCAAAGTGGAAATGAGTGGTTTTTTTTTTAAATCACAATTATTGAGCATTCTGGTTGGTCAGAGTTTTAAGGTAAGTTTGTGGTATGGGATTAAACTTCAAATAACAGTTCTTTTTCAGTTTGCTTTATGGTATCCATAGATTACCTGAAAGCACATAATTACCCTTTATATAATACCCCCTTTACAATGTCTTAATATAGTAACTGGCCTTTGTGTATTTCTATGAAATAATCCATGCCCCCATACTGTGGGACCAGAGAATTTTCTTCCTATGATTCCCTTGTCCTTTTCTTTCTCGTTGGTAGTTGTAGTCTTGTACAAGGTTTCCTAGATTTGGGGGTGCAACAGAACTCTCTCAACGAAGAGCTTGGTTCTAAGTCCCATGTTGCTTCATTTCACCTCAGCTTGTCCTGGGTTATCCATTTAAAAGTAACGGTTCCCCAGCTCTGAGACTGACATTTATCGTATTTCCTCTAATTTTTGTCTTCTCCATTGTTTTAAAAGCAATGACTTTTGAGGCCAGATCTTGGCATTTTTCTTTTATCACCTGCAAGTGAAAAATGGTTTGTGGTGTTTGATGCCTAGTCCTATCTTCTTCAGCAACTGAAACAGTTGAGCCACTTAAAGCTTTTTCATCTTGGCTTTTGTTGCATTTTCAGGAAAACTGTATCACAGATGATATCGGAATATCGACTTGGAAGGAGCAGATTTTCCTCTCCCATAGTGCCTTGCTGGCAAAAAGCTGCCAAGCTGCAATGGAATTAGCAAAGCATGATACTGAGGTCCAGGATATGGCATTTCAGTATGGAAAGCACATGTCTATGAGTCATAAGGTATTGGCACACCCTTTCTCTTTATCCAGTGTTTAAATAACTAAAATGACATATGTGGAACCTTTTAGTACGTAATGACCTTTTAGGTCTCAAAAATGTTTAGCATGTACTTAAGACTCACCAGTCATTTAATCATTATCTGTTATATAATATAGAATGTATACCATGATAGTATGTACTTTTCGTAAAAAGCCACCATTTATTTACACTGTATTTGGAATGTCTTTCTTTTCCTACTACCTTAAGTGGCTCCTGACAGAACTACTGGAAATTATGAAATAATGAGTAAATGCTGCCATTCACAAAATTGGAAGGATATCCACAAAAAGATGGAAGTTTTTGTTATTATTCCTTTATGACCGCTTGAAAATTAGAAATTGAGAGAAGTTAATGAAAGCTTAGACGTATATTGAAAAACATGAAAGTGCTTTAGTTCTAATTGCTGTTTTTTAATATACAAAATAAAGCAAGCACCCTGAGATTAGCAATTTCAGGGTTCATTTTTTTAAAACTGTAATTTCTAAATATATTTAATAGTATATATCTTACAGATGCTACTCAAGCATTTCACTGGAGAAAATAGTTTTCATGGAGGGTGGGGGTGACTTTTTTTCTTACAATAAAACTAAACAGATTTGAAGAGAATGTTTATAAAATATGTAGAATCTTATCAAGAAAGGATGTTTACCAAATCCTTGCTTCTAATTTTAAAAATAAATAAAAGCTAGAGGGGAATTATAAAGGGAAAATATAGCCTCAGGTGAATTTGAAGGTTAGTATATTTCAAAACATTCATCTACAGAACATTTTCATCTAAAAAGTCCTTTCTTTAGTCTTTTTCAGTTACTATAATGTCTCTTCTCATGACTAAAATATACTAGTTATAAGTGTTTCAGGTTACAATGCTCTAACATAACTCTTTTTGTCCATTCTCTCCAGATAAACTCTGACCTCCAGCCTTTTATTAAAGGGAAGAGCAGTGGCTTCGTAGCATTTAATTTAAATTCAGCTCCTGTAGTCTTACATCAGGAGTTTCTTGGAAGAGAAATGTGGATTAAGCAGATCAGAGAGGTAACCTAAAATTAATTCTATATAGAGTGATGCTAGTAGTGTTTGACTTATTTCAATATATGTTTCATGATGGCTTAAAACACTGTCATTCCATTGTATGAGAGCATTGTCAAGAAGCAGGTACAATTTCTTCTTCATAGAAACCTAGATTTTTAATGAATCGAAACATTGTCATTTAAAAGTCAGAAAATTATAATTCTGCATTCTCTTATTATCTGAGTCCCGGAATACTGCAACACAAGGCTAGTGCCTGTGGTGAATGCTAATTAATTCAGTTTTTTTTTTTTCCAAAGGCTTTCAAAAATTGTGCTATGGTAATAGCACCACCCTTTAACTGACTGCAATTTCCCATCTGTAGACTCTAGCACAGGCTGTAGAATTCCAGGAGCTCCGTCTGTCAACTCATTGAGTTATTTTAAAACAAACTAGGACCCTGAGTGAGCTCTGAGGCATTCTAAAAGAAAAAGATGGAGGTGGAAGGGGGAGGATAGAAATCATCATATTTTGGAGCTGGAAAGGGCCTTAAATATCATCCCCTAATGCTCTCCCTAACTAACTTTGTTGTACCAACAACTGAGGTACACAATATCTTTTCCTCTTATCTAAGACATCATTAGATTTTGTGACTTAAAATTGTTGAAGGATTCTTTATGGCAGCTGAAAAAAAAACAATTCAGAAATGTATGTTACTGGAATTGTGTTAAGTGAATATTGCTTGTTAATATTTTTTAATTAATTCTATAGAGCAAGAACTGACTATATACTTCAAAATGAAAATAAACCCACTTGCCCTTACAAATGAGAAAAGATCTAGATGTAAAATTCTAATATTTCCGTTCTTCCACAATCCATGATTTTAACCATGGGTATTCTCCGCATATTTTCTGCTTTAGGAGATGATCCTCATAGGATTATAGATTTAGATGGAAACTGAGGGCCAGCTAGGTTAACTGACTTGGTCTTCGGCACATGGGTAGTAACTAGCAGAGTGGGAATTTGAACTCAAGTCGTCTGATTCCATCCCCAGCATTCTTTCTTCTGTGCCTCATCGTTGTGGTCAAAAACATTTTACCACAAGGTGGTAAATTAAAACAGTTCTGATGGTGAGTTTCTCTGAATTTAAATAAGCTGCTCTTTGGATGAGGGTCTGTTTTCAAGGTTGGTAGAACTGCCCAAGCTTTGTACTGCGCTGTCAAAACCTTTATGATTTTATAAAATGAAGTGTTTTTTACTGAAAGATATTTTCACTAGGTTTGTTCAGCAGTGTCATAAAATGGGTCCCGCACAAAGTCCAAGTAAAAGACATTTTTCCCAAGGATGGTGAGGTGCTCCAGATCCTCTTGTTCTCAGACGACATTACACTACTTACATCAAGTCTCAAGACTCCTTGCTGAAATTTATAGTAAAGCATCAGATCTGTCGACCCATATTTGCTTTTAAAAAAATGGGAAAAGTGGATTAAAAATACATTACCCAGATCATGATATGCATCTGGACAGTCATCTTATTAAGGCAGATAGCTAATGAAATGACAGGTAGTCATTTCTGTTGCCTGGAATTAAGGAGAAGAACTAGGTAGAGATAAGAACTGAACCTGTGATTTCATTGGTAAAGGGATGCAGGTAAAGAAACTCCTTCTGCCAAAGCAGATCAGTCCCTTCTCTACAATTTAAAATCTTAGAAAGTTGAGTACAGTTACTGAGAATTTAAGTGATTTGACCAGAATCATGGAGCCAGTAGGTGTCAGAGACAGGACTTGAAATTAGATCTTTCTGGCTTCAAGGTCCTCTCAATATCTGCTGCACTACAGTGTCTCTTGGGCAAGACTAGATAATGTTGAGAAATGATACCGTACTTTCAGTGATCCCAGCAGAATCCATTTCTTTTAAAGCTAGCATTTTCCCTTTGATGTGTTAAAGTTGTAAATCATTGAATGACACAGTCTCAGAAGAATTAATATTACAAATAATCCAAACATGATGACATTTGCATTCAGGACATCTAGATTGTGCTCTGTTGCAAGGATACATGAGATGTGATATAAAAGTAAGGGTCATAGCCTCCGATGTGGTGGAAAGAGAGCTAGATTCAGAGTCAAAAGATCTGATGTTTTGGCTTTGATGCTGACTACCTATGTGCCCTTGAGCAGGTTGCTTTTAACCTCAGTTTCCTCCCTCATAAAATGCAAAATCAGACTAGATGTCTTCAGACATCCTATCCAGCTTCAAATCTGTGCTTTAATCCTAGAGACCTTAAAGGTGGTCCAGTACAATACCCTCATTTTATTGAAGAGGAAACTGAGGTCTGCCTGCTTGGAATGCTCTGCCTTCTCAGCTGTCTGCTGACTTCCCTGACTTCCTCTAAGTCCCAACTAAAATTCCATCTTTTACAGGAAGCTTTTTCCAAACCCCCTTCCTTCTAGTGCCTTCCCTCTATTAGTTATTTCCTATTTCTCCACTGTATAGCATGCTTGTACATTTGTTTGTATGTTGTCTCCCCCATTAGACTGTAAGCTTCTTGAGGTCAGGGACTATCATTTCCTCTTTTTGTATTCCCAGGACTTAGCACAGTGCCTTGCATATAGCAATTGCTTAATAAGTATTGATAAAGTAACCTGTCCAAGGTCATAAGCATAAAACAAAGGTTGTAGAGCCAATCTGCACCATGCTTGCTTAATATCAAGGAGATGTATGACTGGAATAGGATTATATTATAAAAATGAGACTAAGTAGATAAATACTGTAATACTAAAAGAACAAGACGGAGGCCTCTGTTGCATTGGGTAGATCATTTCTAGGAAAATGTGGATAAGAATCCCACTAAGTGAGATAGTATGATATTTATACTATGGATTGTAATCTGAGAGAGAAGACACTAACTAGGGACCTGATGGGTGGGGTGTATCCACACAGGTGAAATTACAGATCCCTCAAAATGCCAAAGTAAGAAAAATAATACATATGTAGAGGTCCTTTAGAGGAGGGTTAGTAACAGAGACATCTCATCTTTGAGAATACAGATTTTTTTCTTTCTTTTTTGTATTTGTATCTCAGGCACCTGGCATATTCTTCCCTCAATACAATCAAACTTCATGAATTCATCATCTCCCATGGGTTCAATTATCATCTCTATGCAAGTGATTCCCAGACATGTATATGTGTGTGTGTATATATATACATATATATATCCGGCCATAGTCAGCCATAGTCGCTGTCCTGAGCACATCTCCTATAACTGGATATCCCAGAGACATCTCAAATTTAATATGCCCTAAGCATATCTCATTTTTTTCCCCCAAATCCTTCCTCTTCCCAACTTTCCTGTTAGTCTCCAGGGCAGCACCATCACTCCCAGTCACCCAAGCTTTCAACTTCAGTGTTGTCCTCAGCTCTTCAATCACACTCACCCCAAGTATCCAGTCCATTGCCAAGTCTTGTTTTCTCATTTACATCATCACTCTAGTATTCCCCTTTTTCTCTAGTCACATAGTCAGGGCAGGTAGGTGGTGCAATAGATAGAGCACCTCAGGAGGACATGAGTTCAAATCTCACCTCAGGTACTTGACACTCACTAGCTGTGTGACCTTGGGCAAGTCACTTACCCCAGTTGCCTCATCCTGCATCATCTCCAGTCATCCTGATAAATATCTGGTCACTGGATTCAGATGGCTCTGGAGGAGAAGTGAGGCTGGTGACCTGCACAGCCCTCCCTCACTCAAAACAAAGTCAAGTGCAAGTCATGTCATTATTTCTCTGACGGTATGGTCTTCTTCGGCAACGAAGGATACACACACACACACACACACACACACACACACACACACACACACACAGAGTCACATAGTCACTACACTAGTACAAGGTCTTAAGGAAATCTCACTTTAACCATTATAATAACCATTTCATTGACTTGCCTCAAGTTTCTCCCCATCAGTCCATCCTCCATTTTACTACCAAAACATCACCCCTTGTTCAGTAAATGACAGTAACTCCATATTGCCTTCAATGCCAAATGTTAAATACTCTGTCATTTAAAGCCCTTCATATTCTGATCTTTTCCTATCTTTAAGGCTTATTATATTTTTCTCCATTCAACACATTCTACAGTCCAACTACACTGGCCTACTTGTTTTCCACACTCAACACTGTATCTTCTTACTACAAGTACTTGCTGTCCTCCATGCCTGGAATACCCTCTCTCCTCACCTCCACCCACTGGCTTCTCTCATAATTCAGATCAAACCCCACCTTCTGCAGGAGGCCTCTCTCAGTGCCCTAACCATCAGGTACCTAGCTAGTGCCTTTTCTCTGAGTTTACAATCCATAAATCTTCTATGTATTATTTGCATTTTGCCTCCACCATTTTATTGTGAGTTTCTTGAGGGTAGACTGTTTTTGCCTTTGTATTTTTAGTGGTTAGCACAGTGCCTGCCACATAGTATACTGTTACTACATGCTTGTGGATTGATTGACTTAATAAGCAAATTCTTGCTGGTTGGTTATTGTAAAAGAAGGAATACAAAATCTTAGCATAAGAATATTTACCTTGCTTATGTAGATTTCAGCCAATCCAACATTTATAGTTACTACTTGCAGAAATTTGTTCTTAGATCTCGCCATTCTTGATCCATTTGTCTTTTTCCATTACTTGTTGAGGTTCACACTATAGCAGGAGAAAGATGAGTAGCTAATTATGTTGGTAAGGAAGAAATCATGTATTCATAGTGTCCCATTGTGCCGTCTGAGAAGTCGGAGAGAAATTTCTATCCCTTGGTATTTTTAATATTGATTGTGTCTGTTACCTTACCTCCCACACTACCTCAGAACAACAGTAACAAGCACAAAACTATAGCTACCCTATTTTACATAGTACTTTGAGAAGTAGATGTTGGGAAATGATGAGGTATCAGGGTAACCTTGAAGTTGTTCATATATATCTGCTTCCTATTAACCCTGTTCTTCCTGTGATAGTAGTGATTGTAGGGCTATAATAACTTAGTTTTAAGTGACAGACCTACAACCATCAGGGAAAATACATATATATGTATATATGTGTATGTATACACACAAACACACACACACATGTAATATATATTTGTAGCCATACAGGTAGAGAATGAGTAATTCACTCTTTGAGAGGTGAAGTCATTAGCTGCTTTTCTTTTTGATTCCCAATAAAAGAGAGTGGACAGAGAATTCTTCAGAGAATTGCAGGACTCTGTCTCTCTCAAGGAGTACAGGTGCTACTTACTGCAGGTCAGCATCCTGGATTTTTAATGATCTATCTAGTTATCTGATTCCATTCTAAGCCACAGGAGAAATAAAAATTGTGATTATGTTATCTTAGCTATTCCTAGAAGTACTGAAATGTCATACGGGTTTGTGACCTTTTGACACCATTATAACTAATCATAAATTTACTAAATATGTTACCTTTTACAAATTCGTACATACAACTTAACTTGTTACCAGACATTCCAGTCTCACTTCTCATTCAAAAATCTATTCTTGATTGTGCTTGTAAGCTAAGTGTGTGAGGGCAGTATGAATACACAAGAAAATAACAATTCCAATTTCCTTTTTTGAAACATACACATAGAAAAGAAGTCATGTACTCAAAAAGTCTTCATACACCCTATTCTCCATTTTGATGCTATATACTTCAGATGATGATTCCCTTCCTCTCCAAATTACAATGAATATTGATAGTGTAAACACTTGAATCAGAAACTTGTTGAACTGGAAGCTACCTCAGTAGTCATCCAACCCCTCCCTGAAGCAGGAATGCCTTTTACAGAATCCAACTCCAAATAGTACTAATTGTTATGGAGGTTTGCTTTGGTTTAGTTTTTGTATTAACACAATTCTTCCTATGATTCATTATAGTTCACCTCTCTGGCACTAAGGAAAACTAATCCCTCTTGTACATTATTGTATATTATGGCCCTCAGGATACTCTTAATGGTTTTATATGTCCTTAGGACCTTCAAGACTTCACACTGTCCTGTGCCCATTATTTAGCTGTCCTCTACACCTGAAATTCTTGTCTCTTCCCACCAGGATTTCCTGGCTTTTCCTTCTAGGTCTCAACTGAAGTCTCACCTTTGGCATCAAGCCTTTCCTAGTCCCCCTTAATGCTGGGGCTTCCCTGAGGTTACCTTCCATTCATACTATGTATCTTAATTGTAAATAATTGTTTCCCTGTTGTCTCCCCCCATTACATTGTAAGCTCCTTTCTTCATATTCCCACAATGCATGGGACATTATTGTTGTTTTCATGTCTGTGTCTGATTCTTCTTGACCCCAGGGACCATAGCATATCAGGCCCTGTCCTCTACCATCTCTCAAAAGTCTGTCCAAGCTCATAGTCATTGTTTCCATATTCAAATCATCCTCTGCCATCCACTTTTCCTTTTGCCTTCAGCTTTTCTCATCATCTGACCCTTTTCCAGTGAGTCATATCTTCTCATTATGTGGACAAAGTATTTAGACTTCAGCTTCATCTTTGACCTTCCAGTGAATAGCCTCAATTAATTTAAGTATTGTATTCCAAGATTATAATCCAAGTCAATAAATGTTTCTGGACTCCCCTGATTTGTTGGTATTTTCACTAAACCGTGACTCCTCAAACTTGACATAAGACCTGACCATCGCAAGATTCAATTCAATTTAACAAGCATTGGGAGTAGAAAGAAGCACATACATCAGCTCTTTCCCTGCAGCCCATGAAGTACCTGTAAAGAAAAACTCAACAAATTCTAGAGCAGCAGAAGTTATGGAACAATAGAGTGGAGGAGATTTCTAGCCCAGAGGGATCTGAAAGACGGGAAACGTCTGTTGCACCGGACTTGGAGCAGAGTCCAGCCCAGCCCAGCACTGAGAGGAGCAGACCCCAGCAGGCTTCAGAGACAGAATCTCCAGTGGCAGTGCAGATCCCTCAACCCACAGTTACCAGAGGTCAGTGAGAGGGTCTTTTCAGCTGGCCAAGAAGGGAGCAGTGTGTCCCCATAACTCAGGCCTCCCCAGGTGGCAGCAGTGGAGGCAGCAACAGACACCGGCTCCCAAAGCAGGCAGTAGCCTGCATCCATTGTTGAAGGTCTCATTGGAAACCCCCTGAGGGAACTGAGCCCTTTATGTCAGCCCTGCCTCCACCTGAGCAGCTGATCTTAATCTCACACTGAATAGTGGCCCTGCCCCCACCTAAAGCCCTTGAGGGATTAGAGCAGCTCATCTGAATCTCAGCCTCCAGAGCTGGCATTGCTGAACTGGAGGCGAGGTGGTTGTGGAGAGGAAACTCAGAAGTCAAGTAACTGGCTGGGAAAATGCCCAAAAAAGGGGAAAAAAATAAGACCATAGAAGGTTACTTTCTTGGGGAACAGATGTCTCCTCCTATCCTTTCAGATGAGGAAGAACAAGGCATACTGTCAGAGGAAGTCGAGGCCTCTGCCTCCAGGGCATCCAAAGGGAACTTAAACCGGTCTCAGGCAATAGAAGAGCTTAAAATACAAGTTAGCAGCTTACTAAAGGAGAACCAAAAAAATGCTGAGGAAAATAACAGCTTTAAAAAGAGGGTAACTCAATTGGAAAAAGAGATCCAAAAAGCCAATGAGGAGAAGGAGGTTTTAAAAAACAGAATTAGCTAAATGGAGAAGAAGGTTCAAAAGCTCACTGAACAAAACAGTTCTCTGAAAGGGAGAATTGAGTTCAGGGAAATGAATGAGTGTGAGATAAACCAAGCAGTTAGTAAACAAAACCAAAAGTTTGAAAAAATAGAAGATAATGTGAAACATCTCATTGGAAAAACAACTGACCTGGAAAATAGATCCAGGAGAAAGAATTTAAAAGTTATGGGATTACCTGAAAGCCATGATCAAAAAAAGAGCCTAGACATTATCTTCCATGAAATTGTCAAGGAAAACTGCCCTGATGTTCTAGAACCAGAGGGCAAAATAAATATTGAAAGAATCCACCATTCACCTCCTGAAAGAGACCTGAACAGAGAAACTCCTAGGAATATTGTGTCCAAATTTCAGAGTTCCCATATCAAGGAGAAAATACTGCAAGCAGCTAGAAAGAAACAATTTGAGTATTGTTGAAATACAATCCAGACAACAGGATCTGGCAGCTTCAACATTAAAGGATTGAAGGGCTTGGAATGGGATATTCCAGAAGTCAAAGGAACTGGGTTTGAAACCAAGAATTACTTACCCAGAAAATCTGAGTATAAAACTTCAAGGAAATAAATGGTCATTCAATGATGTAGAGGACTTTCAATCATTCATATTGAGGAAAAGGCTAGATCTGTATAGAAAATTTGACTTTACAATACAAGAATCAAGAGAAGCATGAAAAGGTAAACAGGGAAGAAAACATCATAAAATCTCTAAAGCTGAATTGTATACATTCCTACATGAAAATAAAATATTTATAACTCTTGAATCAATTTTATTTGGGTAGATGGAGAGATTGTACACACACACACACACACACACACACACACATATACATATATATAGACAGAGAGTACAGGGTGTGTTGAATCAGAAGAGATGATATCCACACAAAAAAAGATAAAATAAAATAAAAATTAAGGGGTGAGGGAGGAAAATACCAGGAAGAGAAAGGGAAAAATGGAACAGGGCAGGCTGTAACTCATAAAAGAGATAAGAAAAATCTTGTTCAATAGAGGAGAAAAGGGAGAAAGGGAGAGGGGAAAAATGAAGCTACTCTCTCCACATGTGGCTGAAGGAGAGAATAACATGCTCAGTAAATTTGATATGAAAATTTATATCATACCACAGGAAAGTAGAGGAGGAGGCAACAAGTGGGGTGAGGGGTATAATAGAAGGGAGGGCAAATGGGAGAAGGGAGTTACTAGAAATAAACACTTTTGAGAAGGGATAAGGGGGAATAGAGTAGGACAGAGGGCAATATAATTAGTTTTACACAATATAATTATTATGGAAGTCTTTTGCAAAATGACACATATTTAGTGTGTATTGAATTGCTTGCCTTCTCAGTGGGGCTGGGGAGGGAGGAAGGGAGAGAAGTTGGAATTCAAAGTACTAGCAACGAATGTTGAGAATTTTTATTGCATATAATTGGGTAATAAGAAATACAGGGAGCAGTGTATAGAAATTTATCTTGCCCTGCAAGAAAATAGAGAAGATGGGGATAAGGGAAGGGTGGGGTGTGATAGAAGGGAGGGTACATTGAGGGAAGGAGTAATCAGAATGCAAGGTATTAGGAAGCAGGGGGAGGGGAGTGATGGGGAGAAAAACTGGACATGTTACAAAGTGAGGTAAAAGCAATTAATATTAAAACAATTGACTGAATTAATTACTGAGACTAAATTAGAGATATCTTTAGTTTGGGGGAAAGAAATTTCCTAGAGGAAGGTAACCTCGGGTAAAATTTGGCATTGCTGGAAAAGTTGTGGTTTAAATAGTAAATTTGATTTTATGATTGCTATTTAATCAGGAAGTAGAACATGTATAGAAAGGCATGTAAGGCACTTAAGACTTGTCTCAAAAGATGTTCCTTAGCCAAAGTGAAATTATAGTCATATTTGAAACCTGGTTGTTGGAACTTGCTATTTTAAGATGCTATGGGACTATTAACTGACTGTTCTTCTGAGTGTAACTCCAGGTATGTATAGCAAGAAAGGTGGTCTGAGCCTCCAATCCATGATGCCAGTAAGCCTGTGAGATGCTGGTATGAACTGCATAAGATAATCTCATGGGAAGGGTGGGAGAGCGGCTGTTCAGCCTGGGCTGAGGTAGGATCCTCCTGACTCAATTTCCCCACTGACACCTGGCAGACTTTAAGCCTGACGGAATGCAGGTGGATAGTCTAATCCTGCCTGGAATTGACATGAAGTTGGGGAGATACTGTATCCCTGTAATGTCCCTACTCTTAGTGGCAATTTCCTATAGTCAAAAGGTTTGTAAGCTTAATAACAGATCTGTTAAATTATAGATTGTTGGTAGGGGAACATCCAAGGTTAAATCTAAAATTAAGCTATTAGGCATAGGACTTTAGACCAACAACAAATAAGTTAGGATCCTTTAATTCTTAGTAATACTGTGGAGACAATTAGGTCAAGAGCTTGTGAAGTTAGCCGCATAAATGTTATTTGTGTCTCAGTTGGTTGATGTTTAAAAAAAAATTCTTTTTTGGTCCATATTGTAAGTGCTTTAAAAAGAAGTATCACCTGACCAAAAGTTTGAATTGTTTTTTATCTGTTATAAACTGTGTTAAAAATGAAAAATAAAATAAAAAAAGAATTAGAAAGCACATCAGAGACTAATCAGTACAACTTATAGCTAACCAGGAAAATGTTTCTATCACATTCTCTCCATGTAACATTAAGACAGATAGCATGCTTATCTAAATCACAGGTAACACAAAACTAAGAATGATAACATAGACAAGAGATGGCAGAAAATTATGAATATTGGGCAAGAAATTGAAGGTCTTGGGGACACAAGTTATGTTTTTATCGTGGCTGCCAATCAGACAAGAGTCTGGAAAAGAAAGTTTAGAAGTCTAAGCAAAAAAACAAAACAATAAATCAGGCCATGACTTGTAGCATTTCTTTATAAAATGCCCATGGTGAAGTTTAACAATCCTCTCATGAGTCAGTTCAAGCTGGCACTAGCACACCCCTAATATGTCAAAGGAAAACAGAATGTTGAGAGGACTTACAATTATGTTATCTCAGGAAAAATTGAAGGAATTGAGGATGACTGGATGAATTATTTGTAAAAGAGAATTGTTGGGGAAAGACTGAGGAAGAAGCATGATAGCTGTCTTTTAATGCCTGAAGGACCAGCGAATGAACTTACTTTTTGCATCTTCAGAAGACAAAAAAATGAGGCCTATGAGTAGGACAAATTGAATAAAGATTATGCATTTCTGTCTAAGGTCATTTACAAATTTATTCACATTAAAATTAAATATAAAAGTTCACTTTAATTAAAAAAAAAATTAACAGGCATTTATGAAACACCTACTGTGCAACAACCTGTGCTAGGCACAGTCCCTACCCTCAAGGAGTTTATATTCTATTGGAAGGATACAACATGTATGCAGAAAAATGTATGCCAAATAAATCCAAATTAATTTGGAGGAAGGGCACTAACAGAGGCTCAGGAAAGAGCTATTGTAGGTAGTGACAGTTAACTGACCATTAAAGAGAACTAGGGAGACCAGAAGTCTGAGGTGGGCAGGGAGAGCATTCCAGGCATAAGGTCAGCATCCTGTGACAAGGTGAGGAGGCAGAGATGGGATGTTGTGCACCAAGAACCAATAGGCCAGCATATCTGGACTGAAACTTGCCTGAAAGAGGGAGTTTGAACAGATTGGCTGCAGACAGACTGAGAAGGAATTTAAATGCCAAAAAATGGAGAAATTTATCATTTTTTTTCCTGGAAATAATAAGAAGTTGCTGAAGGTTTATAGACAGATGAGTTATGACCAGTCCTGTACTTTAAAGATATCGGTTTGGCAGCCTTCTGGAGTTTCGCTTAGAGGCTTGAATTAGGCAAGTACAATAGCACAAGTAAGAGATGAGGAGGGTGGTTGTGGTGTGCCTGGAGAGAGAGGGATTTATTCAAAGGGTGTTGTGGAGGCAGAATCAATAAGACATCATTAATTGTACATGGGGTGTGAGGGAGACTAAAAAATCAAGACTCAATCAATAGACATTTTTTTTAAGTACTGACTGCACCCAGGCATTGTGCTGTGGATACAAACAAAAAAGAAATAGTAACCACCCTTGAGCTTGCTTTTATCAAAGAAAACAGCATGCGGACAATTAGTGTAGGCACAGCAAGGGGGAGCAGGAAAAGTCTCATGTAGGAGGTAGCAGTTTTGAAGGAAACTAAGGATTCTAACAGGAAGAGGTAAGGAAGGAATGCATTCCAGGCCCAGAAATAGGAGAGGGAACATCTTGTGTAAAAATAGCAAGAATCCTAGTTTGGCTGCACTAGAGAGTAATGGATAAAGCAGAATAATGTAGAATAAGCCTAGAAATATAGGTTGGAGGCAAATTGTGACGGACTTTACATACCAAACCAAGGAGTTTGTATCTGCTCCTAGAAGTAATGGGGAGCCATTGTTGTTTATTGGTCAAGGAAAGTGATAGTCAAACCTTTGCTTAAGGAATATCACTTTGTAAGATGATCAACTGTGAATGACTTAACTTTTCTCAGCAGTACAACAATCCAAGAAAACTCTGAAGGATTTATGATGAAAAACGCTGTCCATGTCCAGAGAAAGAACTGATGGTGGCTGAATACAGATTGAAGCAGGCTTCTTTTACTTTATTTTCATTTGTGTGTCTGTGTCTGTGTATGTATGTGTGTGTGTATGTGTATATATAACAGCATATATAGATATATGTATATGTATATGTTGCTATTACTTTGTACATAGTACATTTCACTTTGCATCAGTCCAAGGAACATAGCTTTAAAAGAGACAGTGCCCAGCCCTTTCTGTTTATGTTTTCTCCAGGGTTTGGCCTTTTCACTGCTCTTTTATCATTTACCATTTCCTTATACTCAGCCTCAACTAAAAGCCTTTGCTTAAAGAATCGCAGGAACAGATTAAGAGCTAAAGGAGCATGAGAGGTCATTTTGTCCAATGCCATCACTGGATAGATGAGGAAACTGAGGCCCAAAGAGTTTAAATAATTTACCCAGGGTCCTGAAGCTAGTAATTGTCTGAGGTGTAATTTGAACCCTGGCCTTTCTGATTTCAAGTCTAACATTTTGTCAGTTACACCACTCTGCATCTCTTCTTTGTTATATCTTTATAAAAAATTTTAGTTCATCTAAGAGTTCCCTGTGCAACTACATCAGTCTCTTTGAATAGTTTGCCACAATGATACATATTTTCTTCATGGATTCATCAGCTCTCAAGGAGCTCACAGTCTAATGGGAGAGACAATATGCAAGCAGCTATGTATAAACAGAATATATACAGGATAAATTGAAGGCACTAAACAGAGGGAAGATACTAGAATTAAGAGGGATCGGGAAAGGCCTTTGAGAGAAAGTGAAATCTTAGCTGGGACTTGAGAAGAAGGGAACGGAAGCCAGGGGGCAAAGGTGAGGAGAGAGAGAGAGAATTCTGAGTATGGGGGGATCACCAGTGAGAATGCCCAGAGGCAGGAGATGGAGTATCTTTTTTGAGGAATGGCAAGGAAGCCAGTATCACTGGATTGAAGATTATGGGGTAGGGGATAAGATGTAAGAAGATTGGAAAAGGGGGAGATTGGAGGTTATAAAGAGATTTGAACACCAAACATAGGATTTTGTATTTGAAGGTGATAGGGAGCCACTGGAGTTTGTTGAGCAGGGTAATGACCATGAGGTGGTCAGACCTGTGCTTTAGGAAAGTGCTTCTTAAACTGTGGGTTGAGAAATTTGGCAAGCAGTAAAAGGTTTCTGAAAAGTGCAAAGACTAAAAGTTAATTAAAAATCAAACATGTAATGGCTCCAAGGTGCTTCTGGCAGCACTTGCCTGTTTTGCAGAAGGCAACCTCACTGCAGCCTTGGTTCTGAACACACAGTATGTGCACTTTGTACTTCACATGCCCTCAGGCCACACAGTGCCAATGAACACTGCCAAAACGGGAAAAGGGATTACAAGGGGGAAACGTTTAAGAAGTCCTGCTTTAGGAAATCACTTTGATGATGGAGTGGAGAGACTTGTGGCAGGCAGAAAAACCCCCCAGGATATTGCAGTAGTGCAGCTATGAGGTGATGAGATCCTATATCAGGTAAAATTTACAAGTCTTGGTAACAGATTGGAAATGGGGCTTGAGGGTGGGAGAGAGTGAGGAGGTGAGGATGATACCTATTTTGTGAGCCTAGAGGACTAGAAAGATGGTATCCTGAGTTTGTCTCCATTCTGTCACCAGCCACACCTCTGTGATCTTGGGTCACATAACTTCTGGGGTTTCCTCAAAATAAAAATTATGAAAAATGGCTCTGAGTCATCCTCCTACCCTCTCCTCCCAAATACAAGCTTTATTTCTTAAACACCTGTACTTCTGAGGGCGGAGTCAAGATGGCGGAGTAGAAAGACGCACGTGTACGAGCTCTGAACCCACAGCCCATAGATTTAATGTAAAAAGAGATACCCATAAGTTCTGGATTACTGCAAAGTGTGCAGAAACAGAGTGGAAGAGATTTCCATTCCAGAGAGCCCTGGAGAGCCGTCCCCAGGGTCCGTCGCGCCCCGGAAAGCAGACCCCACCCCAGCGCTGCCCTGGCCGCGGCCCCAGAGAAGCTGATCCGAGCAGGCTTCAGGGTCGGAAGCTCCGGTGGCCGGGAAGGTCCCTCCACCCACAGAAGCTACAAGTCAGTGAGACACACGCTTGGGCTCACCAAGAGGGGAGCGGGGTGTCTCCGTGACTCGGGCCCCATCGGGAGGAAGCGGCAGAGGCAGGGGCGGCGGCGGAGGCAGCAGCTCCGGCAGCGGCCCGGGACTCCCCCAGCAGCAGGCAGGATCTTCATTACTGAAAGTCTCTGCATAAAGCCCCTAAGGGAGCTGAGCCTGGGAGGCGGCCCCGCCCCCATCCCAGCACCAGAACTAAAGCTCACATTGATTAGCAGGGGGCAGCGTGGAAAGCCCATTTGAATCTCAGACCCCAAGCACTAGCTAGGCGGATCTAGGCAGGGGTGGAGAGGAATCTCAGAAGTCAAGTAACTGGCTGGGAAAATGCCTAGAAAAGGGAAGAAAAAAAAGACTATAGAGAGTTTTTTCGAACAAATGCAAATGATCCCGACTTTCGGATCTCACGAAGACGAGGACATATTCTTGCCATCAGGGAAAGACGTGGAGGGCGGGGCCTCTGTATCCCAGACATCCCAGGGGGATGTCAGGTGGGCTCAGGCCTTGGAAGAGCTCAAAAAGGATTTTGAAAATCAAGTTAGACAGGTGGAGGAAAAACTGGGAAGAGAAATGAGAGAGATGCAAGAAAAGCATGAAAAACAGGTCAATACCTTGATAAAGGAGACCCAAAAAAATGCTGAAGAAAATAACACCTTGAAAAATAGGCTCACTCAATTGGCAAAAGAGGTTCAAAAAGCCAATGAGGAGAAGAATTAGCCAAATGGAAAAAGAGGTTCAAAAGCTCACTGAAGATAATAGTTCTCTCAAAATTAGAATGGAACAGATGGAGTCTAATGACTTTCTGAGAAACCAAGAAATCACCAAACAAAACCAAAAGAATGACAAAATGGAAGAGAATGTGAAATATCTCATGGGAAAAACAACTGACCTCGAAAATAGATCCAGGAGAGACAATTTAAAAATTATGGGACTACCTGAAAGTCATGATCAAAAAAAGAGCCTAGATATCCTCTTCCATGAAATTATCAAGGAAAAACTGCCCTGACATTCTACAACCAGAGGGCAAAATAAGTATTGAAAGAATCCATCGATCACCACCTGAAAGAGATCCAAAAAGAGAAACTCCTAGGAACATTGTGGCCAAATTCCAGAACTCCCAGGTCAAAGAGAAAATCTTACAAGCAGCTAGAAAGAAACAATTCCAGTATTGTGGAAATAAAATCAGGATAACAAAGGATCTGGCAGCTTCTACATTAAGGGATCGAAGGGCGTGGAATAGGATATTCCAGAAGTCAAAGGAACTAGGACTCAAACCAAGAATCACCTACCCAGCAAAACTGAGTATAATACTTCAGGGGAAAATATGGTCTTTCAATGAAATTGAGGACTTTCAATCATTCTTGATGAAAAGACCAGAGCTGAAAAGAAAATTTGACTTTCAAACACAAGAATGAGAAGAAGCATGAAAAAGTAAACAGCAAAGAGAAGTCTTAAGGGACTCACCAGAAGTGAACTGTTTACATTACTACATAGAAAGATAATATTTGTAACTCTTAAAACTTTTCAGTATCTGGGTAGTTGGTGGGAACACACACACACATACACACACACACTTACACATGTGCATGCACACACACATACACACATGCACACACATACAGAGACAGAGAGCACAGAGTGAATTGAATAGGATGGGACCATATCTTAAAAGAAATTAAGGTAAATGGTGAGAGAGAGATGTGGTGGGAGGAAAGAGGGTGAAATGGAAGGGGGTAATTATATGTCATTTAAGAGGCAAGTAGGAGACTTTTTAGTGGAGGGAGAAAGAGGAGAGCTGAGAAAAAAAAAAGAAAAAAACAGGAAGTTTACCCTCATCACATTTGACTAGAGGAAGGAATAAAATGCACACTCATTTTGGTATGAAAACCTATCTTACAGTATAGGAAAGTGGGGGAGAAGGAGATAAACAAGGGGGGGGATGATGGAAGGGAGGGCAATGGGAGGAGGGAGCAATTTGAAGTCAACACTCTTGGGGAGGGACAGACTAACTGAATTACCCTCCATCCTAATTAGGATGGAGGGTAATTCAGTTAGTCTTACACAACACGACTATCAGGGAAGTCATTTGCAAAACTACACAGATAGGGCCTATATTGAATTGCCTACCTTCCCAAAGGGAATGGGTGGGGAGGGAGGGATGGGGAGAATTTGGAACTCAAAGTTTTAGGAACAACTGTTGAGTATTGTTGTTGCTACTAGGAAAGAAGACATACAGTTAATGAGGAATAGAAAGTCATCTGGCCCTACAGGAGAAAAGAGAAGATGGGGACAAGAGAAGGGAGGGATGACAGAAGAGAGGGCAGATTGGAGATAGGGAAAATTAGATTGCTTGGGGTATTTGGGTGGGGAGAGGGGATAAAAGGGGAGAAAATTTGGAACCCAAAATTTTGTGAAAATGAATGTAAAAAGTTAAATAAATAAATAATAAACACCTGTACTTCTTTAGCAAGTTTTTGGCTTGATTCAGCTACCAGTGTGACCTGTTCTGGGCCTTTTGGAGATCTGGGTAAATTCTATCCTTGCTAAAACTTTGTCTTCTTTGTTTTATTTCCATCCTCTAGATTCCAGCAATATAGGAAGTAGGAAAGATGGGTTTGAAAATGTAAAAGGAAAGTTTTGGTTAGGCAGAGGCTTGCTCTGTATAGACCAGAAGGCCCTATTACTCTTTGGCTCAGAAATCTCTTCCACCTCTCCCCTGCTTACTCCTCCTTAATTGAGCTTCAGGAAAAGTGAATGCTAAAAAGTTCACCAATAAGGCAATGAGCCAATTTCACAATTTCAAAAAATTGATTAGCTTCCCTTGGGGAAGGATATGTTAAAACCATTCAATCAGCATTACAGTATAACAGGCCTATTCCAGCATTGTGCTCTTTGACCCTCATCTTCCCTGGGCTCTTATTGGTTGTCAGAAGTGGAAGAGGAGGCTTAAAAGCCCTTCAGCAGAGGAGCATTCCTTTATATTCTGGTAATCTCTGTACTAGTTACCTGATCATATCAGCAGTGGGTAATGACATAAGCCTCCAAACCAAAACACAGCTGGCTCCTCTAATTTTAGTCCTACCAGGCTTAGCGTTGCCTTTTAATAGGACTTTGACCTAAGAATTTTACTCCACATAGGAGTTCTACAGGAAAGCCTTTCCTGGATGCATTTGGCACTTCCTTCCCCTTTAGACACCTCCATGCAGTTTCTTAAAGTACCAAAATTCTTCCTTTTAAAAAAAAAAAAAATCTTTCAACACCATTGCTGATGCACAGATTGTTCATTATAGCTAAGATTTTTTTTTTACCTAAAAAAAATTTTTGCCAATATGTAGAAAGAAAACCCATAGGAAAAGTTGTTACGTGAGAAGGCTTTGAAATGAAGATCTTATAGGAAGGAGGGAAAATACACAGACATGCACATGTGTATATATACATATGTATATATATATATATACATATATATATATGTATGTATGTATATGTCACTTTTATTCAGGAATCTGACTGTCAGATTAGCTAGAAGATGATCGGTTTCTCAGCTCACTCTATATTACAGAATATTGCTTTCCTGCTTTTAGAACAAACCTTCACCAGTCTAGATAACAACAGTTGGAAATTGGAGACAGTTCGTTTATGTTACCCAATTCCTCTTTGTTACCAGACATAAAACAGCATTTGTTTTTTAAAGTAAAAGACCGCATTGTGTGTCAATTACTTACCAAAATGGGATCTCCTTTTGGTCTATAGAGACTAGGTATATAAACCTTTGGAATTAATCCCTTTATACATCCTCTCAGTGAAAAGCACCAGTTTTTTTTTCTGTTTGTACAGAATATTATTTTACATTGCTGACTACTTGAGAGCAGCCTGCAGAGTTATGAACACTAGTACGCTATCTTGTCGACTTTCACATTTTTCAAGATAATGCAGGGTTCCAACCACACATTCTCTGTGAACCACTACAGATTGATAAAAAAAATTGCTTGTGTTTCCCATGACCTCAGTTGGCAAGAGGCATTCCAGCAAGGGCCCAAAAGATGACTGAACCCCTTTAAAAGACCCTTGTAATGAAGCCTCCAGGGAGTCTCTGTGTAGACTGAAATTTAAAGTTGCTTCTCTAGATGCACAGTGTAGCATGAAGCAGCTTAAGACTGCTGGCTGTTTAAATGCTCTCCTGTTTTGCATTTATTTAATATCGCCCTATTTTGAGCCCCAGTGAGAAAGTTATTTTTAATATATCTTCTTTTTCTAGAGATACATGATGTCTGGCAGATGTCATGAAAGTAGAAAAATAGAGCATTTCATCCTCTTTTAAGCTTAGAGAGCTTATTTAGTTATTCTCCTTTGGTCACTAAAATAACCCTAGTCCAAATAGAATTCTAGAGCTTAAAGAGACTTCAGAGAACATATAAATCAACCCCTTAATTTTAAAAGTGAGGCAGTTGAGACCCAGCAAAAAAACCCCCCTAAAATAGCTTTTTTATGTTTAAAAAAAAAGGTGTAATTATTAAGCATTTTTCTTCCACTCATCCCTCCTCAGTGGAAAAAAAATACAAAACCATAGTAACAAATAAGCAGAGTTGAGCAAAACAAATTCACACTTTGACAAGGTTAAAAAATGTATGTCTTATTCTGCATGTTCATCACCTCTGTGTAGTGGATGGACAGCATTCTTCATTATTATTCAGGATTGATTAGGATTTTTAAATCTTGGAATTTTTATTTTTATAATATTGATACTATAATATAATTATTCTCCTGGTTCTACTCACTTAATTCCAAATTAGTTCACACAAGTCTTCCTAGGTGAAGAAACTTTCCCAAGATAATAAGAGTGGCAGAGAAAGGTGGAAAAGCAGGTGTCCTACATCCTGGTTTGGGACTCTTTCTACTTTATTACTCAGCTTTCTCGTAATCAATGACTAAAATTAATAGTAACAGTCAATAAGTATGAAACACTTAGTGTGTATGAGACTTTCTGCTAGGCACTGGGAATGCAAATACAAAGGATACAACAACCCTTGCTCAAAAGGACATTATGCTTAAATGGAGAAGACAAGATATATAGAGCCAAGTACAAACCCATGGGAGTGCACTAGCAGGCCGGGAGATCGAAAAAGGGTTGGCACAAAAGATGGTGTCTTAAAGGAGAGAGGTCCAGGATTGAGACGGAAGAGTAAGTGTTGTGTGAAGATGGAGAGAAAGCCAGTGTTTCTGGATTACAGAATGCAGGAGGGACAGTGTGGCTAGAAAGGCAGAGGTTAGGGACATGTCTGGTATGGTAGTAATTCATACAGCAAACTCTCCTCCAGGTAGATGCAGAAAATGCCCCAGACTAAGTCCTAAAGAAGAAAAAGTCACAGGGAGTCATTTGTCCAGCCCAACTCAGCATAGGGAGACAGGTCTGCAGATCCTGGGGACAGGATTGGGCCAAGAGTATATTGTATCCCTGAGAGCACCGTAACACCCAGGGAAAGGCTGAGCAGCAGGGTACCCCCGTGCAGTTCACAGATAGGTAGACCCTAGGAGACAGACCCCAGGAAAAGGAAAGTTCAAAAGCAAGTGGCATTAGTGGTGTGGCTCAGAACCCAGGAGCAGAACGGGATTTTAGTTCCAGCATCTAGCCCAGCTTTCAGACGAATAACGAAGACAGGAATCCCAAACCAAAGAGGAACCTACAGTTCTGCCACCGAACCAACTGAACTTTCTAGCTGGATCATAGGGGTAAAGTCTAGCAGCAGGGTACTCCTGCACAGACCCAAACCCATGTCAGGAATTTTCAGAGGGTAGCAATCTAAATTTGCCCTAGATCAGACCATTTAGGGAGCGTTGAAAGCTTACAAGTCCACAGGCTGTCCCTTAGATCTGGAATAACATAACATTCAATAATACAAGAAAGCAGCAACAGACTTTCCTTTCAGAGATGTGGCAAAGGCCAGCCCTAGCTGTGAATCTGAAGTCAAGAAGCTGACTGGAAGAATGGGCAAACAAAGGAAGAACTCCAACATAATAAGCCATTGTCGAAGCAGTCATCCTGAAGACAGGGATGCAAAAGAAGAGGGTGACTCTAAAACATCTACAGGCAGCACCTCACAGCGTGCACATAAACTCACATAGAATTCCTGAAAGAGATGAGTAAAGAATAAACCGAGAATCTCTTGGGAGAAGAGATGTAAAATTTGTCTAAGCATCAAACTCTCTTTAAATTAGAATGGATCAAATAGAAGCCAGTTATACCATGAGACATCAAGAAATATTAAAACAAAGTCAAAAGGCTTAAAAAAAATCAAAGAAAATATAAAATACCTCATAGCAAAAATAGCTGACCTAGAAAACAGATCAAAGAGAAAAAAATTAAGAATCATTGAACTATCTGAATTCCATGACCAAAACAAAAAAAGCCTAGATATCCTATTTCGAGAAATCTTAAATGGAAGTAGTTTAGCTGTGATCTTTACTCTATTCTCTGCTTATTTAGTTCTTCCTCATTTATATATAGTATGTTATTAATATGTAAAAAATGAATCATTCTTTAAATTAGAAAAAAGTAAGTTTCTGACCCACAAATGTATTTGGAGGTATGTGAGTTCTCTCTTAAAAAACCATATGTGTTTTCGTCCTTTGTTGCCAAAGAAGACCATGCGATCAGAGAAATAATGACATGACTTGCACTTGACTTTGTTTTTGAGTGAGGGAGGGCTGTGCAGGTCACCAGCCTCACTTTTCCTCCAGAGCCATCTGAATCCAGTGACCAGATATTCATCAGGATGACTGGAGATGACCCAGGATGAGGCAATTGGGATTAAGTGACTTGCCCAAGGTCACACAACTAGTAAGTGTCAAGTGTCTGAGGTGAGATTTGAACTCAGGTCCTCCTAATTCCTGCACTGATGCTCTACCCACTGCACCACCTAGCTGCCCCTAAAAAACCATGTAAAAATCATCTAAGCTGTATCCTCTTCCACTTGCCTAGCTAAAAAAAAAAAGTTACCTCTTTTATAAAAATATGTGTTAGAAGATAGAGTAACCTCTGCAAGAGTTCTCCTCTTATACCTCACATGGTATAGGAAAAACTCTGGGTTCGTAAAGGTAATAGCAGTGGAAGATGGAAAGTGTATAGGAAGGATTGTCACATGAGATGTGGCCCTTGCTAAATTCAGAGAGGATTGTCACCAGATTGGCCAGGAAGTGGTGAATTTTTCAGTCACAGAAATTTTTACAATCTTTAGTAGTAGAGTACCCACACTGACAAGAATAGAAGATTCTTTTTTTTTCTTTTTTTAATTTATTTTTAACACAGTTTATAACAGATAAAGCAATTCAGGCTTTTGGTCAGGTGATACATCTTTTTAAAGCATTTACAATATGGACTGCAAAAGAATTTTTTTTTAAACATTAACCAAGACACAGATAATATTTATGTTGCTAACTTCACAAGCTCTTGATCTGATTGTCTCCACAGTATTACTAAGAATTAAAGGATCTAACTTAAAGTTGTTGGTCTAAAGTCCTGTGCCTAAGAGCTTAATTTTAGACAACCTCAGATGTTCCTCTATCCATAATCTATAGTTGAATAGATCTGGTATTAAGCTTACAAACCTTTTGACTATAGGAAATTGCCACCAGTAGTATGGACATTTCAGGGGTACAATATCTCCCCAACTTCATGTCAGTTCCAGGCAGGTTTAGATTATCCACTTGCAAGAACAGAAGATTCTTAAGCCCCAAGTTAATTATTAGAATAAATGATGTCACCTTTCAGAGTTATCTGTCTTCATTTGAATCAGTTTTCCAGTTTACTTTCTGCCCATCAGTTGTAAAAACTTGCTGTGAAAACAACTTTCGTATCAGATATTCCATTGTCAACTGAGTAGCTATCAACTGGCACCAGTCTTTTATGTTGCTAAAATCTTGAGAAGCATTTAATTATATTCTTTCATACTTTTCCCCAAGTTATGATAAAATTAGCAATTTATGTTTCAAAATTTACTAATGTTTTTTTCACTGTTTTATTAGCAAAAACTGCAAATTGTTTTGGGGATCTGTGGTTTTATTGCTCATGAAACTTTTTAATATCCTCATGGGGCAAATGTCTAGATAGAATCAAAATCTTAATTGTAGCATGGAAAGTAAAGAATCTCTTTCAGGTAAGATTCAGCCAACAGTAAAAACACCGTTGCATGTTTAGAGTCAGTGTAAGTTAAGATGTTGATGATCCGTGCCATGCCCAAATGTTTACTTTAATTCTCTGCTTTTGGAACTTTCAAAAGGTAATTGTGAATTGATGAAAATGTATTCTCATTAGTTATTTTTGTAGTGGTATTTTATACTACAAAGTATTAGCAATGTTGGAGAGAATGCTTAGAATGCTAATGCTTGAGGTTTGCCAAAAATTTATAGATGACTAAACCAAAACACTTCAGACTTCATAGTTGAGCTCCAAAAACACTAACGTACCAGCTAAGTATTTGTCATTCTTATGACAAAAGAGAAAGATGGCAGAGCTGGGTGATGCTCTTGATCCCTGCAGCATTTATGATTTAGCTGAAGGTGGAGCAAAAGCTCAGTCTGTACAATGTGAAAATCCATTCCAAAACATTCCTTTGAAGCCTGAGTTGTAAACAGGTTGTTCTGGGCTGAATTACAGGTGCCAAATGGATATAACTACTGACTTTAATAGACACAGAAGTGGATACTTCAGTTTTTCTATGAGGCTTTTGATGTGTGTTATATGCTAGAAAATGGTTAAGTTATCTAAACTATGTCTGTAACCTCCTGTGGTGATCCTCTAGTCTAGTGCTCTGAGGTTCATAGACCCAGAAGCACTTAACCCAGATACTGTGTTTGGTTCTAAATCCTCAAGAAAATAATTAGATTTCTAAAATAATCCATTTTAGCATTTTTTAAGTGAGTAGTTGAGCTTCTCTGTTCCTTGGGAAGCAAAATATGCTTCATAGTTTTTGATGATCTATTATTCAAAATTTTAATTCATGTTTTTTTTTTTCATTTAAGGCTCAAGAAAAAGGGAGCTTAAATTATTCAAAGGTAAGTGAATTTTACATATAGATATTTGTCTCTATGTATTTGTATGTATATATAAACATAATCTATATATAAAGGGAGACTGAATTATTGATCATACTTAACTTTGAAATGTGGGAAGAGAATCATGATCAAAGATTAAGAGATTTTCTGTTTAGGGCTTGGCACATAGTAAAGCATTTTAAAAGTGCTTTTTTCATACATTAGCATGTTAATTTATATAAGACCACTGAACATTATCCAAAACATTAATATAGCCTACAAATTGAGACCTTTTTTAAAGTAATAATAATGGTAATAATAATAATACTTGAGATTTATATAGGAACAACTTAGCGTGGTAACCCATGGGACAGGTTGTCCAGCTGGAGGTCTCTGTCATGGTGATCTCCAGACCCCTCCAGTCCAGAGTTTTCTGTCTGTACAGTGTTACCCTTTTTGTCATCACCACCAGAGAGCATGCACAGGTGACACCATAAAGGAGAGTTTAAATGACAGAATCTCTGTCTTCAGGGTGTTCATGGGTGAGAACAGACCACAACATATGAGGAATTGTGTTTCTTACCTCCTTACAGAGAGATGGTGGACTTGAGATGCAGAATCAGACATATATTTTTAAGCACAACCAACGTGTGGATTTGCTTGACTATTCGTATTTATTACAAGAGAAGGCTTTTTTTTTCCCATTAGGCAGGAGTTGTAAAGGGTGAAGAAGTGGAGTGATAGTAATGCCAAAAAATATAGGGAAGAAAAGAGTGTCAATAAATATTATAAAACTACAGACAAGAGAGTAGAAGGAAGTTCAGAGGGAACATAGATAAGCAGGGCAGTGTAGGGCTACCACGTTAAATTTAATATAACATAAAAATCAGATTGTACATAGTAAAGATTCCTGATTTCTGATAGATTCGTTTTTTTGTTCTTCATGTAAGAAAATATTTATTTTTGTAAAATTCATAACAATAATAAAAGTTTTTAAAGAAAAGAGGTTTCACTGGTATAAAAACATACTGTTTCAGTTGTGGAAAACTGGCATTTACCACAGGTTATGTTGTGTATTTGTACATGATGGTAAGTTCCATGAAGAGAGGGACCATATTAATTTTCCTTGTCTTTCCCCAAGCACAGTGCTTCACACAGAGCAGATACTCAAAATGGTGGTCCGGTGAATGTGTCAAGGAATGAATGAAGGAACTGGGTAGTTCCTTTTCCAGAGAGAAGTGATAGGAACATGGTTTGTTTATACATCCATCTGGAGGGCCTTTGCTTTGTATCATCAGAGACTAGGGAGAAACGAGAATGTCCCAACTTCGTAGCAGCTCCAAGTGTTTCACCCAGGGGCACACAGAAAGCAAATAGCAAATTTTGTACCAACAAGAATAAAGGCATACATGATGATATATATTGTATTTGGAATTTCAAGGTTGTTTTTTTTTTTTTGTGCTGATGCAACACAGTCAAGAAAAATTATTCCCACTCTTTAATTAAGAAAAACTTCATGGTAGTATGACTCCAAAAGCCATTTAAGAGAAGTGGAAACATAATTGACACCATTTTTTAAAGGGTGTGTGGTTATATCTGTAAGAAGCTGTAAGTACAAAGAAACCAAAAATTAGAAAGAGGAAAACTAGATAGGAGGAAAAGTAAGAAGTTGAAGGAAAGTGATGTAAGTAATTTGGATTAGCCAGAGGGACCTTACAATGTATTCTCAGAATTTTTTTCTTTATTCAGAAAGCAGTGAGGAACCATTGTTGAATATTTGAATAGTGATATGTATTGGGATGGAAGAAGGAATAATTTGACGGGGAACACATAGATGACAACTATCAATGATATTGTAAAGGAAGAAATGTTGTGATTCGGTATTGAATTATTAATTAATGAATAATATTAGGATGTAAGCAATTTCTCTGAACCATTTTGGAGAGCATGTTGCACATGTGAGAGTATTGGAAAGAAGAGTGGTGACGAGCCATTGATTTTGAGATGTCCTTAGAGATTCAATGAGATTCAGGTTTGTATTACAGGAGTTCTAGAACAGTCAGAAAGCATATGTCATTTGGATAGTCTGTTTGACCTTGGACAAGTCAATTCATTTCTCTGAGACAATTCTCCAGTTAAATAAGAGGAATGGACTAGGTGATTTCTAAGATCTCCTTCAGCTGTAACATTCTAGGAGTCTATGTTAATCACTCATTCTTAGAGAAATAAAAGTGCTGATGTACAAGACACTGGGAATGCAAAGCCCTAAACTCCCTGTAACTAGAAGACAGTTTACTTTCTCCTAGAGCAGTTAGAAAAAAGCATCATGAAGGGCCATCAGCACCTGAACTGAGACTTGAAAGAAGGAGCATGTTTTGAAAGGCAGGGCTGGTCCAAAACCATCACCAAATTGTGTATACGTTTTGACTCAACATTACCACCAGAAGGCCTATAAAGACATATAAAGAGGGAAAGGCTTTATATGTACAAAGATATTATAATAGTTCTTTTTGTGATGAAAAGAACTGAAAACTAAGGGGGTGCCCATCAGTAGGGTGATGACCAAACAAATTATGGTTTATGACTCTAATGGAATACTGTTCCCTATAAGAAATGACAAAAGTGACAGTTTCAGAGAAACCCATAAACACTTGTATGAAATTATGCAGAGTGATGTAAGCAGAGTCAGGAGAATAATTTATACTATAAAAGCGGCAACATTGTAAAAATGAACATTTTAAAGGATTTAAGAACTCGAAACAATCTAGTTGCCAACCATGATTCCAGAGAACTCATGATTTAGAGTGCCATCCACCTCCTGACAGAGTGGTGATGGATCAAATATGCAGTAAGACATTTTTGGACATGAAAAATATAGAAGTTGTTTTATTATGAATATTTTAATAAGGGTTTTGTTTTTCTTTTTCGGGGTAGAGGGAGTGAAAGTGAGATAAAATGAGTGCTTGTTAACTGAAAAGAATTTTTTTATTTTTTTTAATTTAAAAAAAAAGCAGGGCTGAGAAGGAGAGTGCATTTCCAGGTGTCGGGGATGGCTGGTGCAATTGAGTAGATACAAGAGGTGGTTTGTTGAGTTTGAGGAACAGCTAGCACTCCAATTCATCTGGAATGTAGAGTGTAGAATGATATAGCATAATAAGTAGTATCACAGAAAGTTGGAAAGGTAGCTTAGAACGTGCCTTTCTAAAGCACTTTAAACACTGTACTGATTGAATATGTATGTTAAAGTAGAGGTAGTATGGAATTATTAAAACTTTTTTAAGCACAGGAATGACTTCAGATATGTGCCTCAAACAGATTATTTTGTATGCCCTGTAAAGGATATGTTGGAGAAAGGAGAGATGAGAAGCAAGGAGACCCATCAAGGAACTGTTACAGTACTCTAGGCAAGAGGAGATGAGGGCATCACATAGAATGTTGGCTGTGCGAGTGGTGAGAAAGGGGCAAGAGGAAGACGAGATAGGAAGGTACAACTGACAAGATTTGTCAACCAGTTCAGATAGTTAACTTGAGAAAAAAGAGATCAGTCAGTGATGACTACAAAACTTTCAGCCTGGGTGAGTGCCCTCAACAGAAATAGGGAGGTTTAGAAGAGACCAGGTGGCAAAGATGATCACTTCTCTTTTAGGATCATGTAATATCTCTGCTTTCTTTTAAAAAAAAGAAAAGCTCTCTATTGTCCACTAAACAAATTCCAGGTTCTTCAGTGCTCTTTACCTACTTTTCTAGCTTCATGTCCCACTAATCCTGATAAGTGTTGTTGAATTTTTTAAAATGACCATTTTATATACATGGCATATTTCCTTAACTAATAATAATATCCAGTATTTATATAATACTTTAAAATTTGTAAAGTGCCTCACATATGTTAGCTCATTTGATCCTCACAACAACATACTGTTATCAACATTTTGCAGATGGGGAAAACAAAGTTAAGTGGTTTGCTCAGGGTCACACTGATAGTAGGCATCTGAGGTAGTACTCAAATTCAGGACTTCCTGACTCCCAAGTCCTATACTCTGTTCCACTGAGCCACATAGATCCCTAAATCTTTTTAGAGACTCATTATCTCTTTGCGTTCCCAGCACCTGTCACAAAACTACATGCTGTATGTGCTAAATACAAGTTTGTGATAACGAAAAAAGAAATTGTAGCTAAAATTGTATTTTATCAGTTCTGTAACATTGGCTATCTGTTCAATCGAATAAATATTAAGTTCTCCTATATAGAAGGCATTGTATTAAATTCTAGGAGAATAGAGTTCGATTAGAAAGCCATTGTAACACCCCAAGTGAGAGGTAGCATAGGCAAAAACCAGGATACTGATGTGAGTAGAGAAAAATGGGTGGATGTGAAAAATGTTGTGGAGGTCAAATCAGCAAAACTTGGCAACTGCCAAGGGGATGAGAGAAATGAAGAGTCAGAGATGACCCTCCTGAGAGAGGCAATGGACTCTAGACACTGAAGGATGAGGGGATTTGTTTTGCTAGACCATGCTATTGGTTACAAGAATTTTCTTTTTTTCCTGGGGGGAAGGGAGGAAAGGAGAGGAAGAATAAGGATGGGGAGCCCAAAAAAAAATTTGAAAAGCAAGGAGGCTCATTAAAGCATTTTTTAAACTGCACAGAAGAGAACAGAGGAAAGGCCAAAAATAATCATAAACTAGCAAGACAGCAATGAAAAGTCCTGCGTTAAATTGATTCTATGTTTTAAAAGAAAAATAAGTTATTCATAATAGAGATTGGCAGTTTTAAGCATTAATCTTTTTTCTGCTCTACTGTGAATAGGGAAGTACCCATATTATTTGGTGTTTGCTTAGGTCAGAATTGTAAAAGCATAAACTTTTAAAAGGAGTCAAAGATAATTCCTTGATTGCAAACTTGGATGACTGGAAGAATGGTAGTGTCCTAAACTTAAATAAAGACGTTAGAAGAAAGGATGGATTTACAGGAAAAGATGTAATAAGTTCTTTTTGAAAGCCTAGGAGGAATTCTGTGCATTATATTTGTTGGTGATGTGGGACTGAAGCTCAGGAAATGTGCCAGGGCTGTGTATATCGATCTAAGAGTGATCTGCAGAGAAATGATAACTGAATCCATAACTTTTTTGTTTGGTCTAGATCTGTGATATCATCAGGTTAGAAGCCTCCTAATGTGTCTTCCATTGTTGTAAGTCAAGTCAGTAAGCATGCATTAAGTATCTGCTTTGTACCAGGCACTGTGCTGAGTGCTAGAGACACTAAAGAAAGCAAAAGAAAAAAAGAGTTTCTTCTTTCTAGGAAATCATAATCTGACAGGAGGAGATAACATGCAAACAACTGGGAGCAAGACAGAATAAAGTAGAGGTAATCTCAGAGGAAAGAAACTAGGATTTAAGAAGGGCTGCAAAAGACTTCTTACAGAACAAATGACTTTAGCTGAGACTTGAAAAAAGCCAGGGAGGCCAGGATATGGGGATGAGAAGAGAAGGCGCTTTCGGCATGAGGGACAGACAGTAAAGTTTAAGGATGGAGTGTCTCATTCAAGGGACAACGAGAAGGTTAGTGTCATTGAATTGCAGAGTATGTAGAGGGCAGTAAGGTATAAAAGGAAGAAAGGTCAGGCTATGAAAGGCTTCAAAAGCCAAGCCAAGGCTTTTGTATTTGATCCTGTAGGTAATGGGAAGCCCCTAGAGTTCATTAAATAGGGAGAGTAACATGGTCAGAATTGTGCTTTAGAAGAATACTTGTCACACCTAAGTGGATTGGAGTGAGGAGGGACTTGAGGAAGCGAGACCAAGTAGAAGGCTGTTTCAGAAGTTCAGGTTTGAAGTAATGGGGCCCTCCACCAGGGTGGCATATGTGTGAGTGGAGAGCTGGTATGACAATATAAATGACAAGACTTGATAGCTGATTTGATATGTGGATGAGAGAGAAATGAGGAATTAAAGATGAAGCCCAAGTTTGAAACCTGGGTGACTGGGAGGATGCTGGTACCCTTGGCAGCAATAAGGAAAAGGTTTGAAGGAAAAGTAATGTGGTCAGTTTTGGAAAAGTTGAGTTTAAGATGTCTACAAGACATCCAGTCAAGATGTCTAATAGGCAGTTAGAGATGCAAGAATGGAGGTCACCAGAGAGCTTAGGCCTGACCAAATAGATCTCTGAATTACCTGCAGAGATGATAGTTGAAATCCCTCGATGCTGATAAAGTCATCAGGAGGCCCAGAATGGAGCCTTGGGAACATCCAAAGCTCACAGACATGACATGAATGAAAACCCAGCAAAGGAAACTGAGGTAAGAACAGATGAGTAGGAAGAGAACCAGGAGTAAGCAGTGTCACAAAAACCAAAGGCAGAGAGAGTATCAAGGAGAAAGGGTGTGATCGATAATGTCAGAAGCTGCAAAGGCCATTGAATTTGGCCTTTTCTGTTCCTATGAGATTTTCTTGGATTCTCTTACCAAGAGCTCATTTGTTACTTTAAAGAAAGCAGTTTCACTTGAATGTTGGGGTCAGAAGCTGGATCAGCAACTTTTAGTCTAAAGAGACGTTTTAGGGAATGGAGAGGTAAAGAAACTTGCCTTCCTCACACAGCTAATATGTGACAAAAGCAAAGCTTAAACCTAGGTTTCCTGACTCTAAGTTCTTCTCTCTATCCACTATACCACCATCTCTTCACTGTTGATAATAAATATCATGGCCTGAAGTCATTAGAGGGCTCCATAGGTGATGGTGCTCCATAGGTTGAAGAACATCTTATCTATAAGAAAATATTTGAAAACATGACTAGTATACTGCATGAATTGAAACAAAAGCACTTTAGTTTTAGTACTGTGAATGTTGTATGTTTACAGGTACTTAATATTTCAACAGAAGCCCTTTTGATCTTAAAAAATCAATTCAATAAATTCACAGAACCACTGAAAATATTTTTATTCTCGTTTTATTTGATGCCTACACATATGTACTTATGTATACACACGTGTGTGTGTGTGTGTGTCTGTATGTGTAATTCTCCCTATCTCAGAATCAGGATGGGTGATCATTTCAAAATGAATCTCAGTTGGATCTTGGAGATGTCTGTCACATTCAGCAAAACAGTAGTCTTTACTCAGACACTCATAGCAGAAATTGAATTACTTTTTAATTGAGTTCATGTTGAGAGAAAGAGAGAAAGAGCCTGGATATGAATGATTTGCACTTTCATAGTGCCTTTCATCCTAGGATATCAAAGCCCTTGACAACTATTAATTCATTAAGGCTCTCAACACTTCTGCAAGGTAGATGAAGCAAGCATCACTCCATCCACTTCTGAAATGCAACCACCTCTGGGAGGAAGGAGAGGCAGCTGTCTAATTGTGTATGACAACACTACCCAGGAGTTTTTAAATGCAAAGCAAAGAGTATCTTACCCAGTTTAAACTATAGGGGAAGTGTTATTAGTCACAGTATAATTACTGGAATTGAATTTGACCAAAAACCTGCTGCTAACATTTCTACTCTTACAGGCAATACTGTGGGAATCTGAATTATAATAAGTGACCTGAAGACCTGAGTTCTCAATGCCTTTTGAACAAGCTTCCTTTGCATCACCTTCTAGACCTGTTAATTTAGCCCTGTCCTAGAGGGAAGAGCGCCACCTATCGAATCCTAAGCAATCCCTCGGACTAAGGAAAAAACATGTCAGGCCAAATTCATGCTTGGTTTGCTATGGGTATATATATATATATATATACACGTATATATATGTATATACATGTACATGTATATACATATATATGTCTAGAGGAAAACGAATATGTTGAGTACTCTTGCTTTGAAAAACATCTACAAACGTCTGCGTATTTTCACCAGCTGGAGACTAGCGTATGCCTGTAGTTTAGCCTACTGTTACTTGAAATAAGCATACTGCTAAAAGACTGAGGCAGATGGTATTTTTACCACTGCAGGCAAAACATGGCACCTATGGTTCGACTTTCTAGATCTTTTCATTTTTTTAACAGATTCAAAATGGCTTGTTTAAATATATATCTTACAGAGACACATTCTCCTCATTCTCATTTCTTTTCGATAGCTATACAGCTCTATATCTTCAGCTATGGCAAAGTATTATCAGGCCAAAAGTATGTAGTTTGTGTGCCTTGATACCTTCATACAAAGTGTCTAGGGTTGTGCCTCAAGCAGCCTTACTAATTACGTACAGTAATACAAACTGGGTATAATGGCCTTCTTTTAAAATCTCACCTTTATACGGCCCTTCTATACTCCTCCATCCCCCATAAAGGGGGTGGCAGACTTTAGTGAAAACAAAAGTTTAGAGAAGTTTTGTTTTGCACTGTTTTCTTATGGAGGTTTAGTTCAATATAATATTTCTTGAGGCAAGGTGGCATGAAAAAAAATTAGACTAAATTAAGGGAGACTTGAGTGTGAATCCTATCTCCTATACCTATTGGCTATGAAATCTGCAAAATAGGGGTAATAGTTGTACCTACCTGTATCACTCCCTCATAGGATTATTATGGACATCAGAAGATATGTTACATAGAGAGTCTTATAAATCTTTTTTTTAAATCTTTACATGTTTTATTATATAAAATATTGATACAATATACCTATTTAAAATTCTTTTCCCACCACAAAGAAGTCTCAGAGTCATCATATATTGTACATAGAGTCAGGAAGACCTGGGTTCAAGTCCCACCTCCAAGACTACTGACTATGTGACCTTGGGCGAGTCATTTATTCTCTCAATGTGCCAAGCAGCTCTCTTAAGACTATTCCTTGCAGAATAATTGCAGATCAGCTTTGGTAGCGGGAATTTCCTCAAAGAACTTTTTATTCACCAGTAGAATTTCAGAGATGTGTATTATATCCTTTCCTTTTCAACACAAATTCAGATGTCCATTCTTCAACCTTTTCTTATTTACCTCTTCCTAGTTTTCCCATGACTGACTAAAAATTTTTCTCTGGCCAGTTTTCTTCTGATATTAGATAATTTTTTAGGGATTTGGGCAAGAGCAAGGGGGATCAGAAAAGGTATCAAGGAGGACTTGAGGCTTGAAGAAAGCTAGGAATTCTGATCAATGAAGATGACAAAGAAGCAGCTCTCAGAGAATGAAAATGGAAGTTGGAATATCATATGAAGAAACTAGAGGGCCAGGTTGGCCAGACTGTAGAGTTCATGGAGGGAATTAGTGTGTAATCATCCTGGAAAGGAAGGTTAGAGTGAGGTTTTGAAGGTCTCCCAGAGCTAACAAAGGAGTTGGTATATATTGCCTAGAGGGAATAGGGAGCCACCAGAGTTCCCTATTGATCAAGGTAGTACCATGGTCTAACCTAAATATCACTTTAGCAACAATGTGAAGAACAGATTAAAAAGGGGAGAAACTGAAGAGACAGAGCCATTAGGAGGTTGTTGCAGTTTGGTCTGGAAACCAGATGTTGCTGTATTTTCTTTTCCCCCACACCTTTGTCTTGATCAGTTCCTTTATTTCACAGGGAAATATTATATTAGCTTGTCCTAACAGATTCTCACAGAAAATGTTCCACATATTATCTTTGTTTTTTTCCTCTAAGCTTAAGCATTTCCCAGTAGTCTCTTTAAACATCACTTTAATGTCTCATCCTCTAATCTGGGAATTTCTGTTTTCTTACCAGAATTCAGAATATCCCTCTGATTTGGAAAGAAGCATTTAGTGGATGATGAGCTGAAGCCCTGATAATTTAAGTTGCTCTGAGGCACATAACTACGTAATGATAAAATTGAGATTAGATTCTAGGTGTCTGGATTCATAGACCAGTATAAAGGGAATAGGTTACTTTACAAGGCAGAAAGGAAAAATTAGAGAACTATCATTTTTACTCTCTAATTTTTTTTGAAAGTATCAAATTTTAAAATAATCAGGCCTCCTTTTCCTCTTGAGGTTCTCCTTCAGCATCTAAATATTAAAGCTTTAGATGGAGAATCTGAGGATAGAAGAAGATAGGTGGAACATGGACAGAGCATACTATCCAGGTTTTTCCAACTCTTAACCTAAGTAATACTTTTGAAAAGCATTTTTTTATTGTTAAGCAGTTTTAGGTTTTCTGGGCCATTTTGAAGTTTTACATTTTTATTTAGAGTCAAAAAACAAAAAAGTTTCTTGCCATTCTGATTAGCTCCTAGAATACTGATTGAGTCAGAACAGCCTGGTTTCAAATCCCACTTCATACATTTACTAACTGTATGACCTTTGGCAAGTTGCTCTTTGTGCCTCAGTTTCCTCATTTAGAAAAAGAGGGAGCTAGATTGAATGGCCTATGACAGGAGTGGGGAACCTGCACCTTGAAATCACATGTGACCCTCTAGATCCTCAAGTACATCCCCTTGACTGAATCCAAATTCCTTCAAAATTCAAACTTCAAGTTGGGATTTGGTCAAAGGGCTTCACATGAGGACCTAGGGGGCCATCTGTGGCTTCGAAGCTGCAAATTCCCCAACCCTGGCCTATGAAAACCCTCCCAGCACTAAATCTGTGATCCTTTGATCACATAATAACAGATTCAAACAAAAACATTGCTTTGTTTTAGTAAATAAGACCAGGTTTTCCTCAGCCTTGGGCAAGTCACTTCATGTCTGTCTCAGTTTCCTTGTGTGTAAGATGAGGTAGTTGGACTAAAATTTCTCTAAAATCTTGCCTGATTCTAAGATTCTTTGACATCCCATTGAAGTTGTTTTTTCCTTTAGATTCTTTTAAAAACCATTTGGAATACTGCTCTGAATTCAAAATTGCTTCAAAATTACATTAATGATGGTAGGAAAAAATAATCATTGACCAACTTATTTCAGAGACTGGAACAGGAGAGGTTCTGCATTATGTATACTTTTTTAAAACCAAAAATAAACTCTGCACAAAACTACAGATAGAGAACCACTGTTATTTTAATCTTAAATTCGTAAGCTGAAGCTCTCAGCTGTTATGTTAGGTCTTTTTTCAGGGTCCTTTAGTCATTTGTTTCTCCTCATGAATCTATGTGGTTTGCCTTCCTTCCCTCTAGGTAGACACCTTTTCATTTATGTCTGTGGAACATCATCTTATTTTAACAGGTCCTTTCGCTAATTTTTAAAGAGTGACAGCGTAATGGCTTAAGAGCTGTCCAAAGTACCAGGAAGGCTGGGATTGAAATCCTACCTATCACACACTCTGGCTGAGTCACCCTCTGCAAATCTCTTAACCTCTAAGTATATTACACAGCTCTTAAGACTGTAAATTGTAGAGAAATGCTCACTTGGATTGGTGGAGGAAATTTCCTCACCTGAAAATTCCCCATACCATGTAAATCACGGTCCCTATTCCTTCTCATTTGTTACAGCTATTTTAAGTCATCCTCTCATCCTCTGAGGGATTAACATCTTAACCCAATGGTATCAGTAGATGAATGTGCTCTCAAATTCCTCCAACCAAGTCATAAATTAAAATATTAAATATATACAAACTCCAGGACTAGTATCATTGAAATTTCTATATCTTGTATGATTTCCACTCCCATTACCCATTCAAATAACCTCAAACATTGACACCACTTACATCTGATTGTTTGAACAGAACCACGAGAAACCATACCGGTGATTTGTAAAGACATATATTCCACAATTATTGATCCCTAGTTCATAGTATTAAATGTGAAATTATCTGGTCATAGAAATAACATTAAGAGAAAAAACATCCTTTTACCTACTCTTTCAAATCACAGATTTGTGACTTGACCCCCACTGTAGACACATAAATATTTGTGAAAGAGCTGAAAATTGTCAGCAAGTCAGTTGTGAGGTAGGTTGTGGATTAAGATTTTTTTTGCTTCTGAACAAAGATTTGCTACATTTTGTGTTCAGTATGCTTGTGACATTTTGTCTTAACCCAGTAACCAAATTTGTTTTCTCTTTGGTTTCCTGTTGCATTCACCCTAGCAGCTAATTCTTCCCAACCTTGATTGAAACAAAAATTTCATTGGAATTGTCTTTTGAATCTTTGTCTGGAAAACTAACTCCAAGTGCCCCAAGGCTGGTTCTGTGGGTTAATGCTTTACACTGTAGGATATCTGGATTCAATTATTACTCCCAGTCTGTGGTGTCAGAAACCCACCGGGCAGCAAAGAGAGCCTGGATGCCCCCTAGTAGTAAGTGACCTGTGAAGTTCTTTAAAAATAGTTTTGACTAGCTCTGAAGGGAATGCTATTAAGGACTTGTTCAGAAAAAAAAAAATGGAGTAGCATAAGGCCTTACAATTAAGGTTTTTGAGAAAAAGAGGAAAAAAGGAAAAATATAGGAGGAAATGAGAACTAGGTCTAGGTGCTAGATGCTTAGTAAGCTAAAAGGGGAAAAAAACATTCTTTGATATACAGCGGTTTAGGTTCCTGAACTTAAATAGCAATACTCATAGTTATAGCCTGTCTTTATCTACTAAAGTATGGTGATCTCAGGAAGCTTGGTCTCTTAGAAGGCTCATTTGTTGAGTCACTATATTGGAAGCCATTTCCTTACATGATTACTAAGAAGTGTCTGGAAGCTCCACTCCATCTCCTCACCACATCCAGACGGGATATTGATCCTTGGCGATGCTTTCAAAGTCCTTTCCTGAAAAGACAAGGTGGTTGGGTGGTTTTAACTTTAAAATGAAATCACAGAAGTCAGAAAGGCAACCAGAAGACTACAACCTGGGTTATTGGGGCTTATGTGAATTCATTTCATCATTTTAACTTGTCTCTTTGTCACAGTGAAAGATCTCAGTTATTCTCTGGCTCATATCAAAGTCAAAAGATGAAGGACAATTCACCATATTACAGAATTTAGAAAGCATTGATTCAACTCTCCCAGTCTTGAACTTAAGATTGTTGGTGCATGGCTCAATAGTGCCCCCTGTGGAAGCTCTTGCTTCTGTAGAAATTGCATAAGATACTTTTATCTGGGAGATTTTATCCCTTTCATGACTTGACAAGGTTTAGGAGATACTGTTCAAACATGGTTGAAGGCCTTTATTTTTGTAGTCCAGGTTGACCATTGGAGGTAACTTTTGTTACATTCCCTTTTGGTAGTATAGGAAACCTAGTAATAATTTATAAAAGGAATAAATTAGCATTTATATGTAGTCACAGACTATATTAATATTGCTCAGAGAATGGAATATTCTTTTGTCTTATTGTATAATCAGTGATGTGTTTCTTTTATAAAGAACAGTAACCTGCTGAATGAAAATGTGCTTCAGCTTGTGATCTTGAACTGTTTCTGCTGTGATTTTTTTTTAAATAGTGCTGTTCTAACTTTGAATAATGTTTTTCCTCCCAATGCTATTTAACAGATATATCTGTTAGAAACAATTTTTCAACATTATTCTGCTTAAAGTGCTGGATTTGAACCTGGATTCAAACCCTAGCTCTACTACTTACTGCCTGTGTGACCTTGGGCAAGTCTCATACAGCTTCTGGGCCTTGCTTTTCTCGATTGTAAAATGAAGGGGTTGCACTTCGATGACCGCTAAGACCTTCCCTTCTCTAAATCCAGATCCTGGGATCTGTAATCTGAACAAACAAGTCTTAAATCCACAACCTAAGGGCATTCTCACTTCTGCAGCTGGGTTGATATCTGTGCTCAAAAATGGTTGTCTCTATAAGATTAAAACAATGGCACCATTGACACCTCATACCTTTCTATCCTCAGGCTGGTGATTTACCTAATCAGAGTATTCATCCAAAGGGACACTGGAATACTTCTGTAGCCTTTTTTCTTTTTAATGCATTATTGAGGCCTGTTCCTTCTCATTTTTACAGATGTCTTTCAGAAATATTCTCTTACTTCATGTCACTTACCATCTCTTCCTTGCTCCTGCTGCTGTTTTTGTTTCTTAAGGAAAAGGCTTTTACGTGAGCATATAATTTCAGTTCACATAACACACCTGATCCTTTTCTTTAAAATGTTCATTTTTCAAGAAGATACCTCAGCCCTAGAATTCTTTTCTTGTCACAAGAGTACCATGGCTTTTTGATCATTATTAGCATCTCTTGCTGTTCCAGCTCCTTGTGGTCCTAGCTTTAATTGACAGAGTCATGAATTTAGACCTGGAAGTAATCTTGGAAACCATCCAGCAGGCCAGGCATGTTGGTGCATATCTGCAGTCCCTGCTACTGGGGGCAACTGAGGCTGATGAATCAGTAAGAGTTGTGAGCTGTAGTAGGAGCTAAATCTGATCAGGGATCCAGACTTGGTCCAAATATGGTGAGCTCTTGGGAGCAGAAGGTCACCAGGCTGTCTATCATAAAGGGCACTAGTTCAACTCAGAAAAACCGGAGCAGATAACAATCAGTTTTGGGATCAGTGAAAGTACAGTGGCCACTATACTAATAGCCTTGGCAAAATAGGGAGATCTAGCATCAAAAAGAAAAGAGGAGGAGGAGAAAGGAAACAGAAATCAAGAAATAGGTAGTTCTGACCCCTTCACCTGCAAGAGCCCTTCAGATATTTGGAAACAGTTATCATATCTTCTCTCCACCCCTCCCCAGCTCTTCTCTTCTCTGAACTAAACTTTCCCAGCCCCTTCGCTGATACCCAGATGACATAGTTTCAGCCTCCTCTGAACTCTCGCTGTTTCATCAATGCCTTTCTGAAACTGACCCTTCAAAGTGAACACAGTGTTCCACTGGTGGTCTTCCTGTCAGTTTTCCCTTCAAGACCCAGTTCCTAGCATACATTGAATTACTCTAGTATCCTGTAGGGTTTCAGTGAGAACCAACAATGCCAGTTCTTTGTATTGTTCAGTCATATCTGCCTCTTCATGACCCCATGCACCGTACTGTCCATGAGGTTTGCTTGGCAAGGATACTGGAATGATTTGCCATTTCCTTCTCCAGAGGATAAATGCAGACAGAGGTTAAATGACTTTCTCAAGGTCACATAGCTAGTAAATGTCTAAGGCCAGATTCAACCTCAAGTCTTCCTGACTCCAGGCCCAGTACTTTATCCACTGAACCATCTGACTGCCCCTCCTTGTACACACTAGGTGTTAAATGAATGTTTTAATTGAATTTTGCAGAACTCTTTCTCCCACACAGAATAATACCTTGGCTCCAGATTATCTGTTCCTTAGACAAATAAATTGAATCTGTTTTAAATTTTAAACAAATGAGTATCATAGATATTATATAAATTTAGAGAATTTGATTATGATGTGCAGAAAAGAATTAAGATATCTAATTGCAAAAAATAGGAATAAGTAGTGTTTCGAGTTCAGCAGCTTTCTGGCTCTTCATTCACTTTAAACATAGTGATCAAGCAATACCCTCCATTTACACAGTATACTGAAATTCAGTAATATAAGATTTGATCTTGTCACTATTTGAAATTTCAGTTGTAAGGGCAGGAGGCAAAATTGCAGATTGAAAATTTTCATAAAAGCAAAATATGTTGTAAAATTCTAGTGGATGTGATCATATCTGAATCTTTTTTTAAAAAACAAAAAATAATCTTTTTAATCAGCACAGATTTTCATGGGGTTTTTTTCTTAGCAGAAAATGTGGAAATATTCCATTGATTTCTGTTGGCGCTTGTTCTGGAACCACATGGCATTGTCCCAAAGTCACTAAAAAGTCTATATGATACTTGTAATTAATCCAATGAGGACTTCAAACTTTTAGCACTTCTCCTTAAGCTTGGTTTTAGACAAATGTTTTTACTTGGAGCAATTTGTCACTTAATCTTTCTGAATCTGTTTCCTCATCCAGAAAACAGGAATGATAATACTACCTTAAGTACTTAACCTCTGATGTGAGGCTCAGATGCAGGGCTTTGTAGACAATGAAGAGATATATAAATGTTATTTCTGTCTCCACAGCATGTCTCATGTGTTACCCCTTCTCTCCACTTAAAACCACCAGCTTAGTTCAAGCAGTCCTCAGCTCTCACCTAGACTATCAGAAGACCTAATGCTGTCCTCTGCCTCCAGCCTTTTCCCGCTGCAGTCCATCCTCTACCTAGCCACCTGTTTTCCTAAAGTGCAATCCTGACTACAGTCCCCCTCCTCAGTAAACTCCAGTGGCTCCCTGCTACCTTGAGGATCAAATATAAACCCTTCTGCTTGACTTTCCAAGGTCTTCACAGTCTGACCCCTTGCACATTCCTCTTCTCTAGACCATGGAGCTGGCCTGCTCATCGTTCGCTTCACATAGTGCTCCCATTTCTCGTTTAGGTTCCTTTGCACTGGCTTGTCACCCACTCCTAGGAGGCTCTCCTTCCTCAGCTCCACTTCTTTTTGTATGTATGTGCAACAGTTTACCTTTATTTCTCACAGAACGTGACCAAGATGAGAGGTGTGAGTTTTCTCAAACAAGATTAGCTTTTACAGGGATCACACTTGAGGCAACCAAAATGTTCCCTGAAGTCAGGAGAGGGGACCACAAGCAGATCAAAATCCTCTTGCCTCTTACCCCCTTCCCTTTCCCTTTTCTCCACTTTCTTTCCTCCCTCAACCTCTTCCACCACTCCAACTCTCCCCTCTTTTTCCCTGTGTCCCTCTTCTGACTGATGCCTGAGGATCCTGCAGGAGGGAGGGGAGAGTTAGCCCAACTGATCAGTGCATTCAGAAAATGTGTGCAGTGTTTAACACCTGTGGACCCATCACCTCCAGGAAAGGGGAAGAAAAAAAGGTCAACTGTATAATACTCAGAGGGCAAGATATTTGTGGTTGGAGACACTGTCTGAGAACATTTCATTTACTACAGGCTTCCTCTGTATGGATAGAGTGGTTGGCCTAGCTTCAGGAAGACCCGAGTTCAAATGTGGCCTCAGACTCTTAGTAGCTGCGTGACCCTGGGCGAGTCCCTTAACCTCTGCTTGCCTTAATCCACTGGAGAAGGAAATGGCAAATCACTTCAGGATCTTTGCCAAGAAAACGCCATGGACAGTAAGGTTCACAGGTCAGAAGAGTCAGACATGACTGAATGACTGCACAAGAACATTGCTATTATCCTAGGTTACTTTTTCTCTCCTTTGTCTCCTCTCTATACTTTATATATATATATGTTCATATGACCTTTCCCATGAGAAGGTTCCTTGAGGTCAAGGACTACTTCACATCTGTCCTCATATCCTCAATGATTATTAGCACAGTGCCTGGCACAGAGTGGCCGTTCAAATCCATGTTTATTGATTAATGTCAGTTATATTAATAAACAAAATGAAATTCCATTTTCCCAAAATTTATGTTCAGTTCACTCTCCCATTAAAGACCTGCACTAGGTCCTAAGGGTGCAAAGTTACACATAATCTCAGTTTACATTCTAATGATTAGGATACAATGAGTACACAACAGAGGAGGATGTGATATTGTAACAAAAAGATATAGGGGTAAAACTTGATGGAGCGATCATTTTCAACTTGAGGCTGGAAAAGATGGGTCGTGCATGACTTCATGGAGGAAGTGGCACCTGAAATGATCCTTGAATGATGAGAAAGACTCCAGCAATTGAACATATGAAGGGAGTAGTTTCCAGTAATAGGGCACGGCCACAGACATCCAGAGGCAAGCATACATATCAGCAACAACTACTGATCTAATTTCCTGAGACGGAGAGCATAAAATCACAGCACAAAATAAAGCTAGGTTATGAACAGTAGTTTGGCACCAGACTGTGGAGAACCTGAAATTCTACGCTAAGGAATTTGTCTCTTATCCTTTATGTAAAAAGGGAGACCATTGTATGAACTTACAGTTCTTGATAAAACAGTCCAAAGGGTATCATGACATGTATAGTATTCCCTAATAATTTTTTTTGCCCTATTTCAGTCATTATTTAATAATGAAAAAAGAAGTACAGTAAGGACCATAGCCTTTCTTGTGTTTCTGTATCCAGGTTCATATAATACAGCATATTTTTGCTAAAAAGAACACCTGGGTCCAAATTTTGGTCCTTTAATACCTGTCTGTTCTTTCAGTCTTATTCCAGTCTTGTACAACTCTTCATGATCCCATTTGAGGATTTTCCCGTCAAAGATAATGGAGTGGTTTATCATTTCTTTCTTCATCTCATTTTAGAGATGAGGAAACTGAGGCAAACAGGATAAAGTGATTTGCCCAGGGTCACACAGCTAGTAAGCATCTGAGGCTTGATTTGAACTCAGGAAGATCAATCTTTCTTACTGTTGGCCCAGCACTACATCCACCGTACCACCTGGATGCCCTAATACTTACATGACTTTGGACAAATGACTTAACTAACTTCCTTGGGCTACAGGTTTTTCATCTGTAAAATGAGGGAGCCTAGATGAGTTATCTTTAAGATCTCTTCCAGCGCTCAGTCATATGAGCTCATTCCCTTTCTGACCAGCACTAGTTTTGTTCATTCTCCCTTATATAAAGCTAAAATGTGCCTCTCCAGTCCTTCCCTCCCATTGAAACAACATAATCTCAGTCATTCCACAGTGGCCTTCAGATATTTGAAGATAACTATTATTTCCCTCCTAAATCATCTCCAGTTAAATAGCCTCAATTCCTTCAACTCTTCTTCATCCAGCTTCGTCTGACCACTAAAATGTGATGGACAATCCTCATGTCTGAATCTTATCCATGTGTATATTCCAGGAAACTTAGATTTTCAGAAAAATGAAAAAAAGTCACGATAAATTATAAAACTATGATCTTTTGTTTTAAAAAGAGAGAGAAACTTAATTGAATACCTTGCTGAAATTAAGATATTCTAACGTCTTTGGCTTTCTCTTGTTTAATTGGGTTGCCTTATCTAAAAAGTTAGTTAATTTAAATAAATTTATTTCTAGTAAAACGTAGTCTAAAAACTCATCCTTCCTTTTCTTAGTATTTTTAGACCTGTTTTATAATCCAGAGTCAGCTAAGTGGAGCAGCGGATAGAGTACTGATTCTAGAGTCAGAAAAACCTCAGTTCAAATACAACTTCAGACCTTAACTACCTCTGCGACCTTGAGCAAGTCACTTAACCTCAATTTACCTCAGTTTCCTCAGGAGTAAAATGGGGATGATAATAATAGCACCTGCCTCCCAGAGTTGTTGTGAAGATCAAATAAGGTAATATTTGTAATGGACCTGGCATATAGTAGGCACTATATAAGTGCTCTATGATTATTATTAACCCATTCTAGAATTTTCCATGGGATTGACATCCAATCTGTTGGTCCAACTCTTACCTATCTTTAGTTTTCTGACATGGACAGGAGGGCTCAGGGCAGCAGATAAGATTCTCCCTGTCTCAGCTAGAATAGAAGTACAGCAGCCACCAACAGACTCAATCCCACTACCAGTGGGGTTTTTAACCTCTTCCATTTTTCTGGTCTGAGCAACTCAGCGGTCATGAGGTAGTAAGGTGACTCTCAGAGGAGCACCATTTTAACTTCAGACTTAGTATAGACACCTGATCAGCTTAGCCCACTATAACTTAGAACTCCCAGATTCAAGCAGTCCACCAGCCTCAGCCCATCCAGTAGCAAGAATTACACATGTATACAACCATACCTTGCTATCCAAGATTTTGCAAAAGTTGTCATCCCAGCTCTCTGTCACCTTGGGCTAGTCATTTAACCTTAGAATCACAGAATCTCTGAATTGGAAGAGACCTCAGAAAGATACAGCCTGTGCCTTCTCAAGAATCCGCTCTGCAAAATCCCGAAGACCTGTCCTCCAGCGTTCCCTTGACTTTGAGAGAATCACAGAAAAACCAAGTTGTTAAGTTCTGAAATTCAGTATTCTGGTACTAGTCCAACTCTTACCTTAAAAAGATGCTTTTGCCTGAAGACCTCAAGTGTTGAAGAATGGTGTAGAAGGCATTGAACTGACTCAGAAGATGTAGATTCAAGTCCCGCATCTTCCAGCCTCTCAGTTTCCTCATTCTAAAATGAGGAGATTGGACTAAATTGACTAAGGTCCCTTCCAGCACTAAATAAATTACCTTGTGATCCTAACAATTACTCTTTAATCACATCTACATAATTTTTTCATACCTTAGGATATAATTATTTTAGGTCTGGAGTCTTAAATTCATAAAAAGTAGCTAGATCTTCTCTCTTATATTGTTTCAATTTCCTCTCAAAAGATGCTTGTTATCTAGTTAACAAACAAAAGCAAAATAGAAATTGAGTTGTTTTGTTGCCTCTTGTCATCTCTTAACATTATCCCATTTCCCACCAATACTAATTCTCTTCATTTATAGCTTTTGCTCTTCCAGACATAGCTTTACCTTAACATTCTTCTTGTGCTTACCAATTTTCACAAGCCTCAGTACTTTTTACTTTTTGCTATCATGATATCGTGGTGGCTAGGTGGTGCAGTGGATAGAGTGCTAGGCCTGGAGTCAGGGAGATTTCTTCCTGAATTCAGATCTGACCTCAGATACTTATTGTGTAGCCCTAAGCAAGTCACTTCATCCTATTTGCCTCAGTTTCCTCATCTCTAAAAATGAGCTGGAAAAGGAAATGGCAAACCCCTCCAGTATCTCTGCCAAGAAAACCCCAAATGAGATCACAGAAAGTCAGACACAACTGAAATGATGCCATGACAGTAACAAAAGTCCTGATACTGGTTTGTCGTTGTTATTTTCAACAGGTTGTACCATTCTTTTGTAGTCATTTCTGCTTTTCATGTTTCTTCATTTTGTACGTGTTTTGTAAAACACTCCTTCCAAAGAGGTCCCCACAAAGCAGCATTAGGGGTTCTTCTAAGTCACTTATTAACTTTAAATTATAAAACCAGTTAAATTTAAATTTACCACAGTTTAACTGTTTGGAAAATAACTTTCCACATGCAGATACATGTATATTCATACACATATATTTATGATTATCAATGGGAAGTTCAGTTTGCTGCCTCTGTGTTCCTTTCTGTTGCTTTTGTCCATTTGCCTCTATTTGTGTACTTATTTATCTTTTATGTAGTTATAGTGTGAATACAGTCTGCTTTCTTTAATTTACACTATTCCCTTTTTTATATTTCTTCATATTTCTCATATTTGTTCTTGATTGCACTCTATTCCATTACATTTTACAGTCATAGTTTATTTAGTTAGCTATTATCTAGGTGCCAAAAATTAAAGTTTCCATTTTTTTTATATTGCATATAATACGATTGAACCAAGAGCTCCTTTCTCTTTTTGATAATATTTTAGAGTGTATTCCTATTTGTGGAATTATTGGATTAAAGGATAGGATTTTTTTTATAACTTTTACAGTATACTGCCATATATATTCCTATCAGAAAATGCTACCAGTCTGCATTGTATAAGTACCTTTTTCTCTAAAATGTCAGAAGCATTGAGCTTAGTTATTTTTGTATATTTTTCTCCATATGATAAATATAGGGTGTTGCCTCAGAGTTGTTTTCCTTTGCAATTCTTTGATTAGATTAGCTTTTTCTTTAAATAATTATATGTAACTCAGAAATTTTATAAAATGTCATATCCATTTCTAACGTATCCATCAGGGGTTGATGTTTCCCTTTGAATATTTACATTAGTTCCTTGCATGTTTTAAATGTCAAGTTTTCTGTTATTTTGCCACAAATAATTTTTCCCTGCGGCTTTTAGCTTCATCATATTTTTATTATAGGTTTTATCACAAGATTTACGTAACATTTAAGATTTACAAAGCACTTTACATAGGTTATCTCATTGATCCTCAAGCATATGAGGCAAATACTACCCTTATACGCAGTTTACAGATGAGAAAACTGAGGCAAACAAAGGTTAAGTCACTTAACCTCTAGTCACTTAATCCCCTTAACTTAACCTTACACAGGTGGTAGTTGTCAAAGGGAAGATTCAAACTCTGTTCTTCTCATCTCCATGTGTAAAATTCTATGCTACCTAAATTGTTAATACAGTCGAATCCAGTCTTTTGTTCTAGATTAATATATAAGAAAAAATGTGCCGGAGGCAAATATGTATCTCTTCCCTCTCTACAGTTGAGATGAATATTACTGTATTTTATTCTAGCCTTTTTTACATTTTCTCTTTAAAATGTTTGTCTGCAAACCATATGAAATTTATGTATTATATGGCCTGTGTACCACTCCCTCAATAATGTCACTTCTGTTTCTTTCCTTATTATTTTCACCAAATGCTGTCCATCATGCTTTTCCTTCAGTTTCAGAATTTCTGTGCAGTCATAGACTTTTCTGGCATATAGTATTTATTCTCCTTATCTTCTTTTAGATAGATTTCTTTTATTATACAATGTATACCTTTCCATTGCCATGTATGAGCCATGAATACTATCTCTCCAATTTATGAGATATCTGACATAACATTTACCTCCTTGTGACAGACTTTAAATTTATTTTATTCTTTTTCCTATATTGATGTATAGACATCCATGCCAGGATTTATTGCTCCTGGTCTTGATAAGCATTACGGAGAACGTCAGTTTCTGGCCTAGTTCTGACACTTTCTGGGATCCTTCCAGGTTGAATTCATTTCCCCTCCTTGGATTTCTCGTAGCAATGCTATTTGTACTTCTTCTCTGAATGCAATAATGATCTGTTTTGTCTCCTAGTATTTGTGTGTATGACTTGTCTTCCTTACTCTAGATCTTAACCTTCTTGAGGGCAACACTTGTCTTATTCATCTGTGCATCCCCAAGTTAACATGGTACCTTGCTCGCACTTAAGAAATAATTATTGCACTGCAACGACATGGCTTGTGTCTTCTCAGCCTGCTTATATAACTTCTTTAGACAAGACCCATCATTTATGTTAACAGAGGCACGTATCACTCAGAACATACTTAATGAACATTAAGTAATAATGTACTTCATATTAAATACTTTATGTCCTCTTTTCCCTTAGTTAATTCCCTTAATTGAATCCTTTGACAGGGGAATCAAACGTAATTTATTTCAGGTGATGCTACACTTACCCCCATTACTCAGTGGGTTAATTGGGTTTAACTTCAAAGTTTGTGCCCTGGAGCTTATATTGGAAAATAAAGCTCAAACTGGCCTGCCACTTGTGATATGAGCAGGGTTAAAGCAACAAGAGGAAGAGAGGCCATATGTGGTGCTTGGCCCTTTCATTCAGCTGTATCTTGATGTGGAGCTTTGGGCCCCCAAGATCAGTTTGACCTTTTACAAAACCATGTTGTAGGTGAGAGCGCTGACCAATAATCAGAGCTTTCTGATGAAGCAAAAATTGACAGCTCCTGCAGATTTCCGTTGGTAATGCAGGATGTTGAAGGTTTTTTGGTTTTTTTCCACTGTGCGTCATTGACCAGTTAGCTCAGTTGTTCCATCACTGGACAAATGAAGCTAAGGTCGCGGGTTCCATTGCCTCTTGAAGACAGCTTTGTTTCCAGGTGACAGGTTGCCTCTCTGGCCAACGTTTTCTTTTGTCATTACCTAGGGAACAGGATGAAAATATGGATAGAGAAATGCGAGCTTGTAGTTGCCACTGAAGAAGCAACTCCAAGTTGCATGCCTTCCTAATCAAGAGGGCTTTGTGGGATATCACCTTTTGTACCATAGATGGTGTTGTCTATTACTAGTGTAAATTCACCACCAATTCTTGTTTGCAATTAAAAATACCATTTCCTTTACAGATCTTTTGTTTTATAACAAAAAGAGCTTTCTTTGAGCCAGCATCCATCTGATATTTAGTGGGCATTAGGGCGTGCACACACACACACATTTACATATACATATTATATACATATCCGTATATATAAACACATATACACACATAAAAGAATGCTTTCCATAAAGAATTGGGTTATTAGTAACTGAAACATGCAAATTTGAAATGAAGAAGACCAAAATGACATCACGGTGTTGGGGTCAAGGTACAGTATGTCCAGCTGTGACTAATCAGATCAATACAAGCTGAGAAGGCTCTACCACAGGTCAACTACAAATAATTACACATTTGGAGTGGAAATAGCTCTAAAGTTGCATGTGGACTCCTTTGACCATCCAGTGAAGCCCATGGACTCTTCACCAGAATAAAAGAAAGTGTATAAGCTTACAAAAGGAAATGGGTTATATTGAAGTACAGTTTCAGTTGTATTGGAATACAGGAAGATTTTTTTTAATAATAGACTTTATTTTGATTTTTTTTTCATTCAAGCCTTTATTGAGAACTGTTATGTTATGAGCACTGTGGGGCACTATGAGACATAATCTCCACCCCCACAATCCACTGGAGTGACAAGGCACACGTGCATGAAAAGCTCACCAACAATACAAAGTCACAGTTGCCAATGAGTTGTTGTTATAGGGACTTTTTTTAAATTTAATTTTATTTTATTATTATTTTTTATGTTCTACAATCATTACCATAAAATCAAGATTTTAACTCACCCACACCTATTCCCCACTGCCCCCCTCCCTCCCCGCGACAGCATACAATTCTGTATAGGTTCTACATACACTTTCCTATTGAGTACGTTTTCACTATAGTCATGCCATGTAGTCGAACTAAAATAAATGGAAGAAACCATATAACAAATCATAACGTAATACATAAAAACACACACACAAACATGATCTGCTACATTCTGGGAATGAATTCCATATTTCTTTCTCTGAGTATGGAAGGCATTTTGCCTTAGAAAACCACCATTGGGCTTTTTTTTTTTTAATAAGTTCTTGCGTTATTACGAAGTTCCAGGTCTACCAGAAAAAACCCTCGCACACTGTGGTCGTTGCTGTGCACAGAGTTCTCCTAGTTCTGCTCCTTTCGCTCAGCATCAGATTATAGGAAGATTTTTTAAAACAATTTCACAAATCCCAGATTAAGAATCCCTCATCTAATGCAATCTCCTTACTTTGTAGTTGAAGAAACTCAAAGTGATGAAAGAACTTGCCCAAAGTCCCAGAATTCTAAGTGGTAAGGTTGTGACTCAGACCCAGGTCATCCGACTCCAAATCCAGTACCCTTTCGACAGACAACTTAAGACAAATATTTACTAGGAGAATAATACCCTACTCCAGCTGTTTCAGTTAATGAAGAGTTAAAGGAGAGCAAATGTGATGAAAACAAGCTAAGGAAACTACCTAGATTCTGGTCTTTGCTCGAAGATTAACGAGCTCGGTGACCTTGAACAAGTTAATCAGTTTCCTCACCTGTAAGATGACCAAGTTGAAGCACAAAATCTAAGATTCTGTTAGAGAGAAATTAGATCTCTTGTGGCAGGAGTGACATTAAGTTGTCTATCCTGGGTATCAGATTTTTCTCCAGTTCCAGGAATAAGATCACTTTTCTCATATGCAATAAAAAAAATGATACCAGCTGCCAGTGAATGTTATTTGAACCTCACTATGTCTGGAATACTGTGAATGTTATTCTAAACATAATCTGTCCCTTTTTGTCTTTGTGGACATTAAGGTGTATGTGGTTGCTTACCTGTGGGGAGGGAATGGAGAATTGAACTACAAAGGATTTGTATTTTCTCATGGCATTGCACATTAAATGTCTGTCATACTCAAAATTAGAATCATCAGGAGCCCCAAAATACTACCATGTGTTATCAATTCAAATACACACTGCTTTGGGAGGGTAGATAAAATGCCTTTATTCTGTGGTTGGATCTGAAACAACACCACTCTCCCAGTCCTTCAGACTTGCCACCTAGAAGTCATCCTGGATTCCTCCCTATCTCACCCCTTCCCCATCTCACCATTGCAACATCTCTCCTATACACCCTCTTCTCTCTTCTGACAGTGCCCCTACTCCAGTGCAGATTCTCATCACCTCACACCTGAATTATTGCAATAGGTACTGATAGGCTGCCTGCCTCAAGCTTCTCCCCACTCCCACCCATTCTCCATTTAGCCACTAAAGTGATTTTCATAAAACTCATCTCTGATCATGTCACCTCCTGACTCTATAAACTGCAGTGGCTACCTGTTACCTTTAAGAACAAATACAAAATGCTTTGTTCAGCATTCGAAGCCCTTCATAACCTAGCTCCTCCTACCTTTCTAGTCTTCTTATCTCTTACTTTCCAACATGTCACTTTTGCTGCACTGACACTGGCCTCTTGACTGTTCCACAAACAAAACACTCAGTTTCTTGACTCCAGATATTTTCTGGAAAATTCTCCCTCCTCCACTCGTACCACTGACTTTCCTAGCTTCTTTTAAGTCTCAACAAAAATCCTGCCTCCTACAAGAAGCCTGGGTTCTAAGTGGGTTCTTTGTCAAACTGGAGTTTTATCCTCCCCCTTCCCTCAGTCCCTTCCCCATCCTCTCCAGGAAATAAGTGTTTGGGTCCACCATTCATTTATATGAACTGTTTGCCACGTTACTATAAATTAATGTATGCCAGCTAAGAAGCACATTATCTCTATCACATTCTACAGAGGAGCTGTTCTATACTAAGACTGCTGGTAGCTCAGTGGAGAGAGCACTGAGTCTGGAGTCAAGAAGACTCAGGTTGAAATGTGGCCTCAGGCTCTTACTAGCTGTATGATCCTGGGCAAGTCCCTTACCTTGTTGCCTCCTTTTCCTCCATTGTAAAATGGGGATTATCATAGCAGCTGACTCCCAGAATTGTTGTGAGGATCAAATGGGAACATATTTGTAAAGCTCCTGGCAGTGCCTAGCACATGGTAAGCCCTATGTAAATACTAGCTATCTAAATCATCATCATCATCATCATCATTGTTATCATTATTGCCTTCCCTTCTCTCACCCCCCAGCTGCATGCTCCAACCATTACTCTCAGCCTCCTTCAGGAAAGAAAGACAGGCCATCAGTTGTTGATTCTTCCTTCTTAGACTCCCCAAATCTTTTCTGTGTCCCTTTCCTTCCTCTCTTCCTTCCCTTTGGTCTTAGAGGAAGTGGCTCTCCTTGTCAAGACTAACCCCAGGCTGACCCCTCCTGTCTCTTTTCATGCCTTGCTTAATCAAAGATCCTCACTCTTGCATCCTCAAAAGCTTTTCCTCCACTGGCTTCTTCCCTGACATCTACAAATATTCTCCGGTCACCTCCATCCTAAAACAACATTCTTTCAAGCCTGCTATTCTACTTTGAGCTATACTCTTACGTTCACTGTCAGATTTCTAGAAAAGGTAGTCTATATTCAGTGCCCTCTCCACCCATGCCCTCCAGTCTCTTACCACCTGACTTTTGCCCCTGTCACTCTGCTGAAATATTTTTCTCTAAGGCCAGTGTCACAAAATTGCTGACTTTCAGAGCTGGAGGGAACCACAGAGACAACGTCTAGTGTGAATGAGACCTGAACACCACAAATCCCCTTTGTCACATCCTCGCTAAGTGTCAGTGAGGGGCCCAAAGCAACTCACCCCACATCTGAGCAGCTCTCACTGTTAGGAAGTATTTCCTTAGGTCATGCCTGAATTGCTTCTTTTTAGTCTCTATCCATTACTCCTACTCTTTGGCCATCTCGATCAAGCAGATCTAGTCTATAAACGACCTTCTAATGCAAATACCCATAGACATCTATACTATCCTTCTCCCACTAACACTGCTACCATCCCCACCACCTACCTTCCTCGTCCCCATCTCCTTTTCTTCAGGGTTCCAGCCTAATCATTCCTTCCTTATCAGTAGATCCTGTGATTTCTTTCGGTCCGTTCTCTTGACCTCTCTTCAGTATTTTACACTGTAAACCACCTGATACCTTCTCCTCCCCTAGTTTCTGTGACACTACTCTCTCCCAGGTCTCCCTTCTTCCTGACCATTCTTTCTGTTTCTTTTGCTAACTCCTCTGCCTTCTTCAGCTCCCTAAATATGCTTCTTTCTTTTTTTGATTTTGCCTTTGGCCCTCCTATATTCTCTTCCATGTTAGTCCTGTGGCTTTAATGAGCACCTCTGTGCAAGTGACCTTTCACCTTCTTCCCAGCATCTATTCCTCCCCTAATTCTCTTTCTGGTTGGTGGTATCAACGTCTTCCCAGTCATCTAGGCTCAAGACTTCATTGTCAACTTTGACCATCCATTCAATAAACAGGTGTTAAGAAACCTACTATATGCAGAATATTGTTAAGCCCTGGGAATATGTATATATATATATATATATATATATATATATATATATGCACATATGTGTATATGCATATATATCTTTATATATACATATATATGTGTGTATATAAAATCACAGAGCTTCTACCCTCAACTCTCCCCTCACTTATTGACCTACATGTATTCTATTAGCTCTAAATCTACAATATCTCTGAAGTCAGTCCCAACTTTGTAAACCACTCTAGTTCAGGCCCTGTGATTTGTAACCTAGATTATTATATCAGCCCACTAGTCATTTTTCCTGCAAATCTATCTCCATTTAAATCTGTTCTTCCTATTGCTATGCAGTTATCCCTTGCACATTGTGACTTTCCCCATAGCAGTTTCTGTATATCAAGGGTCAGTATAAGAAATTGAATGGGACTTTTGGGAGAGTTTCGCAGAAGCCACAGATGACACAGAAAAAGTTTAAAAATTCAGAAATGCATAAAATATATAGAATATTATGTAATATTAACATGTTTTATCCTTTAATACCATCATAATTCAGACTTCTTCTCTGGTACAAAGGAAGGACCAAAAAATTTCACATGGATTTTCCAGATTATCAGGGTACCACATCCATAACTCCTGCAAGATGGAAGGGATAACTATACATGTAATTTTTTAATGTACCACTGATCACACCACTCAAAAACCTTGAATGACTCTCCTCCATTGCCTGCTGCATAAAGCTTGAACTCCCTATCAAGACATCCAACTTCCACTTGAGGCCATCCCAACTAAAATAGCAAGGTATCCTAAGGGAAAGACCAAAAGGTGGTATGTGCCAGGTATATCAAACTACTACCATCATGTCACTACCTTCCTTTGGACTCCAGTGAGGATGGCCCACGACCCTGAGCGTAAAACACTACAGTATAATGGGACTCCATACACTACTAGCCCTGCTTCTGGCATGGGTGCCACAGTCAACATTGAGAGAAACTGTTGCTGTGAAGATAGGGTCCACTTTCCTCAATACCACCAATACCAAATGCTCACCAACTCGTCCAACAGGCAGATAAGGCCAAGAGCATGGAAATGGCAAAATCCTCCAGACTACCTGTCCTGCTTGCAGGTCAGTTCCCATTGCCATCATCCCAGGAAGTAAACCCCTTGAAGATAAAACCTGGAAACTATTTCTGTTAGTTTTATAGCCAATATTCCTGAAGATCCAGAAAAGAAAGTTTTTACCCTGCAAAGTCCTTGATACTATCAAATGTTTCAGTATTATAAACTGATAAGATTTATCCATAGAAGTGACATTAAAGAAGAGGCATTGCATCTGCTTTGTGACTATACTCTAGGGACCATGGGATGTTTCCATGTGACTTGAAGCTGAAACCTAAGTGTATTGCCTCCCCCATTAGAATATGAGCTCCTTGACAACAAAGACAAACTTAATTTTCTGTCTTGTGTCCTCAGTGCAGGGGATGCAGCAAATGATGCAGCGGATAAAGTGCCTCCGGCCTAGTCAGACAGCCTCACCTTGCTGAGCTGAAATCTGGCCTCAGACACTTAGCACCCCGGATAGGTCCCTTAACCCTGTTTGCCTCACTTTCTTCACCTGTAAAGGGAGCTGGAGAAGGCAATGGCCAACCACTGCAGTGTCTTTGCCAGGAATGAGGTCACAAAGAGTTGGACACAACTGAAAATGACTGAATAACAGCAGTATTCTCAGTGCATTTATTAAGAAGGAGCATTTACTGGATGTTTATTATGTGCTGGGCCTTGTATTTAGCACAATGCAAATACTGTACAAGGAAAAATAAGCCTATTCCCTCCACTTAAGGAGCTTCCATCCGAATGGAGGGAGGGGAAACATAAAAAAGGACTCCACTTCATAAACATACCAAATTCATAAAAGTCTCATGTAACTTATTTAACTCTCCCTCCTCAAATTTCTCATAACACTTTATCTTTGCCTCTGTTCTACACTTAATTCATTCTGTTTTATAGCATAATTGTTTGTGTATGCCTTTCTCCCCAATTACATTGTAAATTTATTGAAACTCTTCTAATTCTACCTTTGGCACCCCCCTGAACCTAGCAAAGAGCTTGTACATAGCAGGTACTTAATATATGTTGAATTATTGAACAATGAAGCTAATAATCCTGTGAGGCAGGGGGATGTCATTAAATTATAGTTACTTGGTGTATATGAAGCAGAAACATAAATGCTTCCTTTCCTCTTTCTTGTCAGCCCTTTGCATTCTTTCTTCCAGCCTCATCACTTAATTGAAAAATGCTCTCTGCAAAGTTACCAATGACCGCTTCATTACCAAATCTGGTAGTATCTCCATCCTCATCCTTCTTGACCCCCTACACCATTTAGCATTATGTCACCTCTCTTCCTCCTGAGTATTCTCTTTTCCATGGGTTTTCATGACAGAGTTTAGATCATCATGTGGGTCTCATCCTCAAATTATAAGCATATCCCAAAGACCTGCCCTGGCTTTCTTCTTTCTCTACTCTTTTGGCAAGCTCCTGTTCTCCCATTACTTTATTTGGGCTATATGCACTCCTCCATGCCCAAAACTTCTTAACTTTCCCCCCAAACTCTCATCTTCCTGACTTCCCTATTTCTGTGGAGAAAATCATCATCCTTCCAGTCATCCAGGCTTGCAAACTAGAAATTATTCCCAGCTATTCACTCTCCCTCACTCCCACTTCTATATCCTGTCAGTTGCAAAGTTTTACCAATTCTGTCTCTTCACTATCTTTCACATATGCCCCCTTCTCTCCATTCACTTGGTCACTATGATCATTTAAGCTTTTGCCTCTCTCTTTTAAAAACTGTCAAAACAGCCTCCAAATTGTTCTCCTTAGATTCCAGGATCTCACCTTTCTAATCCATATTCCACACTGCTACCAAAATTATATTGCTAAAGCACAGGTTCAGACTCCTGCTGAGAAAGGCTCAGTTACCTCTAAGATAAAATGCAAACTGCTGTTCAATATTTAAAGCCCTTCATTTCCCATCTCACATCTCCAGCTGCCTGCCTCTCTTCTCATCTCCCTCTATATTATTTCACTTGGTGATCTCATCATCTCCGAAGAATCCAATTATCATTTCTGTGCTGATGATTCTCAGATCCCTTACTCAGTTATGTCTTCTCTCAATCTCTAGACTCACATCTTTAAGTGCCTATTAGACATCTTGCACTGGATGTCCTAAAGACATCTTAAATTCAACCTGTCCAAAACTCAGCTCATTATCATTCCCCCCAAATCCTCACCTCTTCTAAACTTCCTGTTATCATCAAGGACAAGACATCTTCCCAGTATCCCAAACTAACAATGTAGGTGTCACCCTCAACTCCTCATTCTCTGTCCATCCCCCTTATTCAATGTTTTGCCAAGACTTGTCAATTTTACTTTCATAGCGTCTTTTACATATGTCTTCTGATACTGCTTACCCCCAGGTACAGGCCTTTTGTTATCTCATGCCTAGACTATTGCAGTTACTTTAATATTTTAAAGTCTTATTAACTTTAATAGCTTAATAAGGCTGATCTCCTTGCCAAACTTTCTCTCCCCATTCCAGTCCATCCTCCACTCAGTCACAAAATTGATCTTCCTATAAGACTAAACCAGAAGTGAAGAATCTTTGTCCTTGAAGCCACATGTGGCCCTTTAGGTCCTCAAGTGTGACTCTTTGACAGAATCCAGACTGCACAGAACATATCCCTTTAATAAAAGGATTTGTTCTATAAAACTTGGACTCTGTCAAAGGCCACACCCAAGGACCTAGAAGACCATACGTGCCCTGAAGGCTACAGGTTCCCCACCCCTGGACCATGCCAACACCACCAACACTCATTAAACTCCAGCGATTCCCTGTCACATCCAGAATCAAATATAAAATTATCTGACATTCAAAGACCTCTATAACCTGACTCCTTCTCACTTTCTTCTCTGCTCACCCTTTATACATTGCAGTCCAGTGACCCACTGACCTTCTGGTTCTACATCTTAGCTCGGGGCATTTTCTCTGTCCCCCCATGCCTAGAGTGCTCTCCCTCCTCATCTCTACCTCCTGGCTTCCCTGACCCTCCTCTCTCTTGATTATTTCTAGTTTTTCCTATCTATAGTTGTTTGTGTTATCTCTCATTAGACTGAGTTCCTTAAGAGAAGGGACTGTCTTTTGCATTTCTTTATATCTCCAGCACTTAGCACAGTGCCTGGCACATAACAAATACTTAATAAATGTTGATTGACCGACTGACTTCATGATCTGGCTTCTCCATTCAGCCTGCTTTTCCAGGCTTATGGGACCTCACTACTACCTTCCAGCCAAACTGGTTTTGCTCTTTGACCATTCACAGCATTCTGACTCCCATCTCAGTACCTTTGCAGTTCGCCCTCTCCCTCCTCGAGGGCATGCTCTCCTTACCTCCACCTGGTAGAATCCTTAGCTTCCTTCCCAATTGAGCTCTGATTCCATCTCCTATACTGAGCCTGTCACCACTGAACTACTTTATATTTATGTCTCTGTATTCATATTGCTTCCCCTTCCTCTAGTACGCTATGAGTTCTTTGAATATAGGGACAGTCTCCTTTTTGTTTTTGTTCCAGTACCTCCCATGGTACCTGGAACATAGTAGGTACTTAATAACTGCTTATTGCATGAGTAAAAGACTGATGATCAAGAGTTACTCAAAATTGAAGCCCTTGGACATGTGTTTATTTATGCTTTGACAAAGGGCAGAGGGGCCATTTCTGAAAGTTACCCTAGGGTTTGAAATTACAGTTTCTCCACCTCCATTAGGAGGTGCTTTTGTTTGGTTGTTTTTTTGGAGAGTTACATACTGAACTTTTGCTTCATAATAGTGGTAGCAGTCAAGTACATTGTACTTATCAGTTATGAATCAGTCTGCATACTTTATCTCATTAAATCCTCACGACCCTTTGAGGTAGGTGATGCTAGTGTTACTATTTCTATTTAGTTAATCTGAGACTGAGACTCTGGCAGGTTAGATGACTTAACCAAGGTCATACAACCAATACATCACAAATCCAGCACTTCTGACTCTTTTCACAACTTACTCTGCTGTCTTACATCAGACAAAGCTAAGTTTCAGAGTGTTTGACTTACAGCATTTGGATGCAACACTCTGTATCTGTTTTAAAATTTCATTTGGACGAGTATATCAACATATGGTGGAAAAGAAAATAAGTGATTAACTACTATGTCAGTGAAGCATGCTGCCCATAAAAATACCAGGCTGCTGAATGCAAAATGCCAGATATTTAAATGCCCTCCACCTGTATTACATTCGTCCTCGAGAGTGGAACATTTCAAGTTTCAGAGAGGTGGTGTAATGTTGGAGGTGGCATAATTACCGGGATTGGGACTTATTGTGCCTTTCCGGTGGGAGGACACAGCACCTGTAAAGTGGTTATTCCTTTTGACCACTTGTAAATGCCACCTTCTTTACCTGAAAAGAAGAATCAATAATCTGTTTTCACCCCCTTAGATGTACATAAGTATGGTGCTTACTGGGTATCTTCAAAACTGATTTTTATTATTCATATGTTTCCTAACAGTTGCAAGAAGCAATCCTGGCTGGCAAAGGTGTGACTTCAGCTATTGACCTATGTCGTTACCATGGAAACAAGGCCCTGGAAGCCCTGGAGTGCTTTCCTCCCTCGGAGGCCAGATCTGCTTTAGAAAACATTGTGTATGCTGTCACCAGGTTTCCTTGACACAGAATCTAAAAGAGACTATTGTTCGTTGGCTGAAAATAACAGGGAAGATGGGGGGGAGAGGTCTTCACTGTGAACCATCTAAATGTGTCAGTGGTTTAATTTTTTTTTTCATTTACCACATAACTGAATGAGGTTCGCCTTCATTTTGGAGCTGCTACAAACAAAATTAGGAGAAGAAGGAGAAGAGGAAGGGAAAAAAAGGTCAGACAGTTTTCACTTGGCATGCCAGAAGCACACTTGAGGCAGCTCTAGCAGAAATAATTAATGAGCTTCGCTCCTGTGACCTCAGCAAATGGACAGGAAATAAGTTCATATTGATTGGACCGGGCGAGGGATGGCGCCAGGGTGATGGCCTGTGGTTTCCCTAAAAGGACGCAGGGGGGCAGACAGGCAGCTGCAGGTGTCGGGAGCAACCCTTTCTGAGAAGGCCAAAGTAGAAGAGTATGTGAAGTCAAGAATTCATGTAGCAATTTGTCATTGTGAAGGGAAGTCCAATGAATTAAGAAGGAAAACCCTTTCTCTTTCTCTCTGCAATTATGGCTCCTCTCATTTTATATTCAGATATGAAAATACTTTGTGCCTCATGTTTTTAATATTTGCTAAATGTACTGAGAAAATGTGTCGTGTCATAGGCAGAAAATTTTTAAGTGCTATCTGATAATTCACTTGGTTCTTATAAAAGAGGGAATTGTTTCTCTCTCTCTCTCTCTCTCTCTCTCTCTCTCTCTCTCTCTCTCCTCTCTCTCTCTCTCTCTCTCCCCCCCCCATCTCTCTCTCTCCCCCTCTCTCTCCCCCCCTGTAGATTAAATTCTTAACCACCATTTCAGAGAACCAAACTTTTTCTCCTTGATCAAAGTCAATCTTCTCTAACAGTGATACATTCTTTCTCCTTGATTGGTAGCAGAATTGTCTTTCAAATGAAATGTATAAATTTGTAATACTTGGGATTGAGGAATACTCTTTTTATTTGTACAGATTTTCCATGGTTTAATCGTAGTACCAGGAAATTTGTTGGGGGGATTTTGTTTAACCTCACAATGTTGAATTTGAAAGTCTTGAACCACAGAGATCCAATTACAGAAAGAATATAAGGAATATCACAACCCAGCAACTTGACACTGTCTCTGTTTTGTTCATAGGAGATGATTTTTGTGGTTTGCATGCATGCAATATGAGAACAGCATTGACAAGAAGGCTGAGTTTACATAAATGATCTAGATTGAGACTCAGCTACCTTTCTTCCTTATGTGGTATAATTACAGCCCAATCTGGAGACAGCTAACACAGCAAACAGATTTCATTACATCCTTCACTCTGACTCTCAGTGGAGTTATTTCTGTTAAATTCTTTTCTCCCCCCCAAAAAAAGTCATAGAGCTTCTTTATCAGGGACCAAATGGGAGGTGTACATCTGAATAAAAGATATAAAACTATATATGTTAAATCATCGTGTTGTTTAAAAATATTTAAAATGTACTTGAAACATCATTGTAATTGGTTTTATGCAAGTACGGTTTGAATGCATTATAGGATGTCGATTAGTAGACCATTTTATTTTTCTGTTTAAATTACTTTTCCCACTGATGTTGGCTTAATTAGTAACTGTAGTTAAGACATATTCCATCAGACTTTTTCTTTAATCATTAACTTCTGGAAAAGCTATCCTAATGCTTTATCTTCCTCAGATGGGGGCCTAAATGTTCTTTAATTCCTATTAAGAAAATGAATAGTGATGTTTACATTTTATAGAATAAAAATTTCCTGTCTCCTAGTGCCTAAACAAAAGATAAGAAATTTGAAAAGGAGATCCCTGATCACCTATGTAGACACTAACCACTGTGGATACTGTATTGGAGTCAGAAGACCCGAGGTTCAGAATCTGCCACTTGTTATCATCTGTATAACTAACTTTTGGACAAGTCATTTAGTCTCTTGTTTCCTCATCTGTAAAAATGAAGAGATTGAAAGGTTCCTTCTTGCTTTAAATCTCTTATCTTACATATTTCTTTACTGACTCCTTCTTCTCTTCTTCCACAGTCAGAGCCATAGGCTTTTGTGTTGCTCACTCGTACGTACTCCAAACATCATAGGAGAGAGGGCTGTCCTGCAAGGTTGAGTGTTCTTGAGACAGGATTGGGAAAATACTTTGAAAACAAAGGGTCTGAAGGGACCTACACATTTGGAAGTAATGTGGTCAGAAAGGGTAAGGGAACAAACTGTAGACCAAGGGTCAGACAGAGGAAATGCAGAAGATTTGCTGGCATAGATCCCTTTAAGTGACACTAATGCTTGGCCACACAGGTCAGAAAATATCATGGGCACATCTGTGTGCTGAGCACAATCCTAGATTCCCCTTTTCTAGCATCTCCCTTTCTGTGCTCCATTCTTTTTCTGCAGGCCTTCCTGTTTTCTTTGTGCCTCCCTTTCTAAGTCCCTCCTTTCTAGCTGTCTTTCTATTCCTGCCTCCTACATCCTGTTAGCTTTTTTGTCCCTTTACCTTCCAACCCTCAGGCACAAAGTGTCCTCATCCTGCCTTCTGTTTGCATAGTACTTCTCATACTACAGACTCCTGTATAATCTTGGCCTCTTTCTCAGTGTTTCTGTGGTCCAGAAGTATATTTCTCTCCTGCCTTTACCCCCAACCTTAAGCTTCACTATTTTAGCTTAGTACTAGGGAAGCAAGTTGTTCAGAACTAATTTATGCTAAGGCATGAATGAGAGATGGCTACTAGCCCTCGTTGGGGAGTGATCTGTTGGATATTCGGACTAAAATGTGGAGAACTCTTAAGTGAGACCGTTTAGTTTACTCTCCTGTTTAACACCTAGAACTGTGGTAAGAGAAGTAGCTTGGTGGCTCCTGAAGATGCCGAATCTTCTCCAGAAGTTGGTCTCTTTTCTCTTTTTGAATCTTTCACCAGTTTTCTATCTGGACCTGAAGTCTAAGCTGCTTCTACTGATCTTTACTCTTCAATGACGTTTGCCAGAGAGAGAGAGGGAAAGGGAGAAGGGGGGGAGGGTATGTCCCAGAATCAAAAAATTTGAGAGCTGAGACTATAGAGACCTTCTAGTCCAACACAGAAGTGTGTCTATAATACCTGGCAGGTGTATTTTACCTTTCACTCCTCTGCTTGAAGACCTCCATAGATTTCAAGTATTTAGAGACAGCCTTCTTATACTTTCTCAGTCTTCTCTAAACATGTCCTGCCCATTGTTTTTTCATGTGATCCTTATATGTCATAGACTCAAGACCCTTCATTAATCTGGTTGCCCTCCTCTGGACATTTTTGTTGTTCATCATTGTACCATAGTACCATAACTGTAAACCAATCATTACGGATGAAATCTAAAGAAGTACAGTGAGACTATATTACCTCCCTACTCCTGGAAGGTGGGGGATCTATGTGGTACTAGATTGAGCACTAGATTGAAATCAGGAAGATTCATCTTCCCAAGGTCAAATCCAGCTTCAAACACTAGTTATGTGACTCTGGTCAAGTCATTTAACCCTGTTGACCTCAGTTTCCTCATCTGTCAATGAGCTAGAGAAGGAAATGTCAAACCACTCCAGTAACTTTGCCAGGAAAACCCCCAAGTGGGATCATGAAGAGTCAAAGACAACTTAAAAATGACAGAATAACAACAAATTCCTAGAAGATAAACCTCTTAGTGTGTCGCAAGGTCGCATTAACTTTTTTGGGTGCTCTATAACATAGCATGCTCATTGAGCTTGTAATCTACTTCCAAACCCCCCAGATCTTTTTCAGAACATCTTCTGCTCTATCCATGCCTTCTTCAATCTTGTACTTATAAAGTTGACTTTTTTTTTTACCCAAGTACAAGAATTTACCTTTGTCCTAATTGAATTTCATCTCATATGATTTGAGCCAAAAGCCCTCATCTGATTCTGTCATCCAATTAGTTATACCTTCTAGTTTTGTGTCTTCTGCAAATCTGGTGGGCATACCATCTATGATTTCATCCAAATATTAAACAGCACAGGACCAAGGACAGATCCCTGGTTTACTTCACTGGAGATCTGCCATATCAATATTGAATTTTTAATGACTGCGCTTTGAGTCTGATCATCCAGGTACCTGCCTTTGCTGTCTTGGCTTTTGGGGGGTGAATGCAATTGTCACCTGAGAGCTGATACAGCACTTCAGGGATGTATCACCACTTGCTGTAAAAAGAAATCTCCCCTGTATGACAGAGTCTTTTCAGAGGAACCTCAGGGCAGAGTCCCAGCTCATCCTGATTTCCCCACTCCTTTCCCTCAAGTTGACCCTAGAAATTCTTGGTTTGATTGTTTAAAACACAGTAAGTAGTAAATGACTTATTAAGAGTCATTTGGGTGAATGGTTTACCATCTGTTCCTAATTATTATATAGCACAAAATTATGCATTTCATTAAATATGTGTCTGATTAACTTTGTTGTAAATGTTATTTGATTACAACACTAAACTCTATTAAAGTACACTCAGTCTTCGTAGTTTGTTGCTCATGTACCATGGTCATTCAATTATCACTTTAAAATAAGTAGAAGGAACACAGGGCAAGTAGGTGACATAGTAGGTAGACCGCTGGGCCTGGAGTCAGAAGGACCTGAGTTCAAATCCTGACACTTACTGGCTGTGTGACCCTAGGCAAGTCAGTTAACCCCCCTTGCCTCAGTTTCCTCATCTATAAAATAAGCTAGAGAAGGAAATGGCAAATCATTCCAGTATCTTTGCCAAGAAAAGCCCCAATGAGGTCATGGAGAGTCGGCCATAACTAAAAGCCAACTAAACAGCAACCAAGAAGGAACACAGTTTACTAGTTCAGGCTAAATTCTTAGTGTTTTGGATTTTGGATTCTCTGGCATAGAGCTTTATGCTGAAGTCCAAAGGCATTTGAGAAATGATGTGGAATGAAGAAAAGATAGAGCATTGTACTTGGAGTCAGTAAACCCTAAGTTTCAATGCTGACTAATATTTACAAAATATGTGACTCTAAGCAAATCCTTTAACCCTTTTGACCATCAGGCTCCACATCTGTACCGTGGGAGGAAATAATACCTATCTAACCTCACTCATGGGGATGTTGTAAGATTTAAGCAAAATAACGTGTAAAGGCTTTTGAGATTTTAAAGTACATTACAAATAACAGTTGTTATTCCTGTACATTACTTACATAATATAGATAGGTTCAGTCTATGTAAGAAGACAATAACTTCAGTTCAAAATGTACCAAAAAGGGTTTTTTAATCTGTTTTTTCTTTCACAACTGTGACTAATATGGAAATGTTTTTACATATCACATGTATAAATTATATCAAACTGCCTACCATTTTCAAAAGAGGGGAGGGAGAAAAATTTGAAACTCAAAATCTTACAAAAAACAAATGCTAAAATTTCTCTTGACATGTAGCTGGGGGGGGAAATAAAATACTACATTAAAAAAAGAATGTCACAAAATACAAATAATAGAGTAAAAAAAATGCACCAAAAAGCATAGTTAAGCACAGTTCGCAGGAAAATCGTATGTAGAACAATTAACTTAAACCTCACCCAGCCCTCTGGGAGTGAAAATGATGCACAATTAGATTCTTTGAAATCCTAACAAGTTCTTGATACAAATGGGGTATTTAATTAAGACCTCTTTTTTGACATTCTCTTGGGTTTATAAAACAATGATGGGTCTAACGGATCATCCTAGAATAAGAGCAGGAGGAAACTTTACGTCATCTAGTTTAATCCCTCATTTTACAGTTGAGGAAACTGAGGCCTAGAGAAGTTAAATTACTTGCTGCAGATGACACAAGTTAATAAGTAGGAGAGCCAGGATTGGAACTCAGCTCTTTTGACTTTGAATCCAGCCTTCATTCCATGCCACCACTACCACCTTCCCTTGTAGTATTTCCCCTTCAGTTCCATCAGTGTGAAGAATCTCACCTTTCAAATGTCTTTACTAGAATTCTTAGTCCGAGGTTACTTTTCTGTGTCCTCTTCCTATGCCCACCTCCATCTTAATTTATCCTCCCACTGTCAAGGCGGGTTGTTTTCACCTTCCTGCCCACTGAAGGCTCTTCCACACCTACCTTTAGAACCTATAATTAGTGGCTCTGGTGAAAGAATAACACACCCTCTGCTAAGTGAGCAAAAGGTCATTAATGAGCACTTTAAAAAAAAAATCTAATCACTATGATGGAAGAGCTGTTAGAGCAAATCAATCTTATTTTTTGTTAAGGATAAAGTTTTCATATTAAGAAGACTACCACCCACCATTTCTCCTAATGTAGTTGATGCTTCCTCTTCCAGAACACCCTAATAGAATAATTATTTGTTTTGCCCTTGGTCTTCTCACCCAAGATTCAGGCAGAACTAAGGCAGTCTGACATAGAGTGAAGGGCAGCTAGGTGGCATAGTGGATAGAGCCCTGGGCTTGGAATTGGGAAGACTCATTGTTGACCATCCTTCCATCTTGAAGAGGACCAATGACATCAGGAGGGTGATGTCCTTGACTTGCAAGTGAATTGGATTTGAGTTCAGATTCAGCCTCAGACACTTATTAGCTGTTTGACCCTGGGTAAGTCATTGAACCCTGTTAGCCTTAGTTTCCTCCTCTAAAAAATAAGCTGGAGAAGGAAATGGGAAACCACGCCAGTAAGTTTGCCAAGAAAACCCCAAATGGAATCACAAAGAGTCAGAAACAACTGAAACAATAATAATAAGGATGTTTTTACCATCACTTTTTTCTGGAATCTGTATCCATGAGAGTTGCCTGGGGACACAGAGATAAAAATTGACTTGTGCTACATTACCCAATTACTACATCTTAGGTTGTACTCAAACCCAGTTCTTGCTCACCCTTCAGCTAGGTCTATAAGCACTACATTACACTGTCAGGAGGTCAGTCTTTTTATTAGGGGATTAGCTGTCTTTGTACAGGCCTGTTCAGCAGGGGTTGGCCTCAGATGTTGCCAAGACCTCTCACTCAGAGTGGAAATAGGAAACTAGAAAGGTATAACACTAGACCTTGAGTCAAAAGACCTGAGTTCAAGTCACAGCCTTTCTACTTACTTCAGTTAAAAAATGATGTAGATGGAGCACTGTGCTAGCCACTAGAAGAAATACAAATAATGATAATAACAACTAACATTTATATAGCACCTACTATTATGTGCCAGACACTGCTAATTGCTTTGCAGATATCTCATTTGATCTTCACAACAACCCTGAAATAATATACCCTCAATTTATAGATAAGGAAACTGAGGCAGGCAAAGGTTAAGTTACTTGCCCAAGGCCACACAAAGTGTTGGGATCTGGATTTGAATTCAGGTCTCCTTGACTTGCGCCATCTTGGAACTTACAATCTAGTGGGTTATAACAGATACAATTACAATACAAAATGATACATTAAATATAGTAGATGTGTAAGTAGTACTATGTAGTATAGTACAATGCAAGGTCCAAGGCAGAGAAGGTTTGATACTAACTGGACATAAGAAGCATGGAATTCATGTAGGAGATAGCATTTGAGCTATCCCTTAAGTGGTGGGAAGATTTCAACAGGCAGAATAAGGGGAAGAATACAGACACAGACTAGTTAGAGCCAAGACACAGAGTCAGGACAGCGTGAGACTGGGGGTGGTGAGTAGTCCAGTTTGGATGAATTGTAGCATACATGGAAAGTGTAAATATAAGAGAGAAAAGGGTAGGGTAATGTCAGATTGTAGAGGGTCTTAAATGCCAGGCTAAGATGCTTGGGCTTTGTTCAGTAAATAATAGAGAGCCAATGAAATGTTTTGGACATCAGATTTATACATAAAGAAGATTAATTTGGCAGGAATATTAGGGGTGAAAGGATAGGTGTGGCTAGTGAATACAGGTGGGACTTAATAGGAAGCTACTTTGCTAGCAATGATTAGGGATTACAATTAGGGACACACTGTTCGACACAACAAAGGAATGAGGGCTACAAAAGCCAAACCTTACAGTTACAAAATGGAAAGACTGAAAGGCACGGGGACAACAGGGGCAGAACCAAGGGAGATGTCCGGGTGGGCCATCAGTCCCTGCAGGCTGCTTGGACAAAAACTGGAGGTCTGCCCTTTCCCTCATTTCTGTTCTCCATCTCTGCCCAGTACCAGACATTGTAAAATACTCTCATGGCTTCTTATTTGGACATTTCCACTCTCTTTGTTTGTACCTAAAATAGAGACCAAAGGTTAGCTAGAAATAAAAAATGTAAATTAGGGTGGAGAGGCAAAGCTAATTCTTTTAACTGGACATAGCTGACTAAATCCCCTAAAAAAAAGGTAGGAAGCAGAGGGGTCATATATTAAATCACCCACCAGTGACACAAAGAAAAACCTGGGAAGGATTTCACTCTGCCCTCCATGTAGAAGGGTTATTAGTCAGGTCCAACCCTTGGTGACCCTATTTGGGTTTTTTTATTTGTTTTTTGGCAAAGATACTGAAGTGGGTTGCCATTTCCTTCTCCAACTCAGTTTACAGATGAGAAAACTGAGGCAAACAGGGTGGAGTGACTTAGCCACGGTCTGAGAGCTAGTGTCTGAGGTCAGATTTGAACTAAGGAGGATGAGTCTTCCTGACTCCAGGCCTGGCACCTACCTGCAGGGACCAAAAAGGATTTGAGTACAGAATAGCTAATTCTGCCACCATCAGTGTTAAAATAGGAGACTACATAGTGTAATGAGAGGACACTGGACTTGGAATCAGAAAAAGCCTGGGTTCAAATACTACCTCAAATATTAACTGTGTGACCCTGGGCAAGCTACTTCTGTGCCTCAGTTTGCTCATCTGTAAAATGAGAGGGTTGGATTCAGTGGTCAATAAAGTTCCTAACAAAGGTAATGGTGATGGGATTATTGAAACAAGGAATTGATTTGAGAGATTTCAGAAGTCAAATCAGTAGCCTTTGAGAGTGTTTGGTGTGCCCTCAAAGGGAAAAAGACAGGGAATACAATAGCAACATCTCTAACATGGAAAATGGTCATTGGTGGTGCCACCCACAGAAATTGGGAAGTAAAAAAGGCAGAGTAAGTTTTAGGGAAAGAATAAGTTCTATCTTGGATGTATTGAGCTTGTGTCAATAATGGAGATATCTGGGCAGTTTGGGAGGCAGCTAGGTGATACAATGGTTAGAGCACTGGGGACCAGAGCAGGAAGACTCATCTTCCTGAGTTCAAATCTGGCCTCAGACACTTACTACCTGTGCGACTCCGAGCAAGTCACTTGACTCTGTGGGCCTTGGTTTCCTCATCTGCAAAATGACCTGGAGAAGGAAATGGCAAAACATTCCAGTATCTTTGCCAAGAAAACCCCAAATGGGGTCACGAAGAGTTGGACACAGCCAAAAAACTACTAAATAACACTGGACAGTTTGAGATGTGGGCTTGCAGCTCCAGAGAAAGGTCAGTAGAGATTCAGGTTTAAGAGTCATCCATACATGTGGCAGCCATCTGCAGAAAACCACCATTGAGAGAAGCTATTTATGTGTGACTTCTTGTTATGTCAGAAATTGCTTCCTGTCTAATTCTTGGAAAGGGTAAAGTATTATGAAGAAGACCACAGTGGGTGAAAGAACAGGCAAGTTACCCATGACATCAAAGGCAGATTTTGTGGCTGGATTTAGAGCTGGATTGACAAAATGCGAACTTGGAACTTCCTCAGACGTCACAGCTGTTCTCATCCAGCTTCTGTCAGCTCTGCCTTCTTTCTGCAGGGTAGAAGACCATGAAGAGGAAGGAGGGAGTGACTGTGCCTATGTGGATAAGATAACTTCCATTACCCTCAGTGACTTCATCTGTAAAATGGGGGAAATACTTCCCCTACCCATTTCACAGGATAATTTTAAGGAAAGCACTTTGTATGCATCCTTCAAAGTTCCACATAAATTTCAATTATTAGGTCTGAAACCTGGATGCCAACTTTGTAGACTCATCTATGTCTATCCCCCTTTGCTCTTCAGCCCTCCCCCATTTTTCCTTAATGAGCAATGTGCTATAAAGCCTATAGGTAGTAGTAACTATGTCCTGTGTGTAGACTACTGAAAAATTCTCTCTTTGGAGACTGGAAGAATTTTTCACAAACTAATTTCTGTTCAATTTCTTAGATTCTTGGAATTTTCTTGTCTGCTGTGAGGGAGAAGGGAGAGGACAGGCATTCAGGTGCCATTTATTTTCCTTAAATCCATTTTCATGGAAATCCTTAATTGATTTTTCTCCCTACTTCTTCTGTTCATATGTAAGATCTGATAACATATATTTCACCAACTCTTCTACTGGTGAAGTTGGATGGATGTCTAAGTTCTCCACTTGCAAGATTTTTTTAAAAGCTTCAATTCTTAACTAGGCATAAGTATTTCTCTCTTTTAATGGTGCCCACTACCATTTTGGTCCAATGCCTAGCACATAGTAGATACTTAATAAATGGTTGTTGATCACTATATGGTATTGGCACTTTTATAATTCCACTACACTTTTAACTTTTCTTTAGCATACCTGTAGTCCAGTAGTGCTACCACTGTGTCCTTAGCAGCCAGTTAAACCAGTTAAAGTAGCAGTCCCCTAGCCCCTCTCTTTAGATCATCCATTTTACTTAGTGATAAGACTTTGATGTTTCCCTTTCTAGAATTCCAGCTTCTTTCTGAAAAATGATTTTTCTAGAATGTACTATGAACTTTTGAAGAACATTCCTATTAATCCTATTTTCCCTTTCTAAACATTCACTCTTTTAACATTTTTACTAATTTCTTATTTTTGCCTAGTTTCAGAAAAGCTATAGACAGGCATTGGAAAGAGGAGTTTTCCTCATCCAGGAGTTCCCAGTGTCAGTGAAATCACAGACCCAGTCCCTGTCCTGATCCTCATTTACCATGTCTTGCTTTAGACCATTTTGTTGATGTCTTAGTATGGGTTCCATATTCTCCAGTGGTCTTCTTAGGTTTTGAATTGTGAAAGTTAACCCTTCTGGGGTTTGATCAAATGTAGAATGTAAATAGTTACCAGACTTCTTACCTGGCCAGTGACACAACTTTATGCATCTCATTAGCATACTCACCTGTTGAAAAAAATGCTACAATGGCAGGTGTGTATACATATCTCACAAATCTCTAGATCTTTTTTGGCTGTACTTAATTATTCCTCAGTTTGCAAAGTAAATAGTTTGAACCAGAAGGCTGATACAGCCTTTGAGAACCCAGAGTAATCTCTGTGCCACTATGAGGCACTAAATTATTTGTTATTAAAAGTATTTATTAAAATTATAAATTATTAATTTAATATGAATTTGATATTAAATTGATAAATTATTTATTATTTTTTAAAAATGCAGGATTGCAGGACTTCACTTAGTTGGCACTAAGCCGGCTAGATGGCTCAGTGGATAGAGTATTGGGCCTAGAGTCAGGAAAGGCCAGAGTTCAGTCACTCACTAGTTGTGTGACCCTGGGCAAGTCACTTAACCTCTGATTGCTCTAATGCACTGGAGAAGGAAATGGCAAACCACTCCTGTATCTTTGCCAAGAAAATCCCATATAGGATGACAAAAAGTCAGACACAACTGAGTAACAACCGTTTACCTGATTATATCCCTTCGCTTATTATGTACCTCAATAGCAGTGGTATGGTTTGGTTTAATTCATGTCCTACTAGTTTATTACTAGTCATGTGGCATACAATCAAAAATTTTAAAAAACCAAAAAGGGTTTTAAAAACCATTTTCTCTCTATATTTTTTGAGGAATATTTGTAAAGCACTCAGCACAGTGCCTGACACATAGTAGGGTGCTTACTATTTGTTATTTCCTCCCCCCCTCTATCTTTCTAGATTTATGGCTTTCCCCCTTCAGGATTATTTCTTTTTCTGACTCCTAAAAATTTCAAGGTGAGAACAGTAAGAAAATACATTGTACTATATATAGACCAGTGAAGTGACAGGATTAATGACATCACTCAAGTATAACTCTGGAGGGCATTTGAGTTTTATGTACCTTTCTCTCTAACCTCTTTCAAATACTTTAAAAAACAACCACAAAACACTCATCTCCACCTCTGTAACACCTGAGGCTTCCACTAGACATGTTTTTTAAATGCTTTTTTCCCCCTCTTTATTTCAGTATTTCTAAACCTAGGTTCTTTGCAAAAGCGCTTTTCATTGTGTTTTTAAGTCATTTTGTAATGGTTTAAGTCTACTGTAATGACAGCAACAAACATTTATGCAGCATAATAAAGTTTGTGAAGCATTTTACATATGCTTTCTCTTTGGAGCCTTCCTTACCTTGTGGTAGGTGATACGGGTATTATTATCCCTATTTTACAGATGAGAAAACTGAGGCTGAAAAAGGCTAAGTGACACAGGCTAGTCAGTGTCAAAGGCAGGAATTAAACCCAGGCTTTTCATTCTATCCTCCTAGGATGCTGTACCTTTCTTGGGCCTCACATTAATATCTATTCTGATCCTTTTGTTTTAGATCTTGGTTAGTATGCTGTTGTATTTCTTTGTGGACACAGGAAGGAAAGAAAGCATAGATTAAGGAGAGATGTAAAAGAAAGGGAAAGTTATCTTTTTATTTTAACATTGAAGGTCTATAGTTCATATTCCCAGGTGTTGCCATTCTATAATCAAAAGCAGAGAAGATGAATTACCTTAATTTTTATCTATTTGTTGCCAAGCTATCAATCACCTTGATATCTTGGCTCCAAGAAAAATATAGAACACTAAACACAAAGATATGGGGAAACAACTTGTCTCTGGTACCCTCACCTCCAGTGCCAGATTTGATTGTATAGTCAGCCATATCATAAATCTCTCTCATAAATGACAATACCTTTATAGGAAAAGGTTAGTATTCCAAATGGTCATTGAATTCTAGAGCCAAACAAAATCTATGATCTCTAATTCTGTCCTCCTCCGCACTCCCCTTTAGCCCCTTCTGCACAACCCCAGGAAGGGACAGAGAAAGCAAAGCTATAGTTTTGGAATGGAGAGCTAGGTGGGGAAGTAAATAGAACCCTGGGCTTGTAATGAGGAAGACTTCATTTTTCTGAGTTCCTGAGTTCGAATCTGGCCTCAAACACTTACTAGCCATGTGACCCTGGGCAAGTCACTTTAAAGCCTGTTTGCTTCAGTTTCCTCATCTGTAAAATGAGCTAAAGAAAGAAATGACAAACCACTCCAGTAAATTTGCTGAAAAAACCCTAACGGGATCACAGAGTCTGACGCAACTGACCAGCAATGACAAGTTTTGAAACATTACGATTATATCTCATGATAATAGGAAAAAAAGTCTCAAGATTTTTGTGTTTTATATTTGTGAAAAGGCCATAAAGATTCCCTTTGCTTATATTTTGTAGTTTGGAGTCAAAGGACCTGAGTTCATATCCAGCTCTGCCTGAACCTGGACAAATGATTTCTCTCTGTGCCTCATTGTCATCACCTGTAACACGGAGAGATTCTAAGGTCCCTTCCAGCTATAAACCTGTGATCCTACAAGACATCTTCATTTGAGGTGTCTGGATCATTGCCCTTTGAAATGTAAACCATAGGCAAAAGTACTATTCTATTAACATAATTTTATATTCATACAATCAAAGTAAGTCACTTTTTCATCTCTAAAGGTAGAAATCTTCAAAATAAGGATATGTAAAATTTTTAAATGGAGATGGCATAATTTTAGCATGAAACTGAATAGCATTCATTCTCCAAAGTTCTAATGATTCATGGTTGTTGAAATTCTAGGGAACTTTTCATTTTCAACTTCCATTTCTAATGGATTTTATTTTCAAAATGGATCTACTCTCTCACTGGGGTGAGAAAAAATTATTCTGGTTGCAGCCCCATGTTTTCATCCATTTCCATCCTCACTTAAATTCTCTCAACATACTTGAGTTCTAATATTACAGAGTTATCAGTGAACCACTCAAGCTGATCAGAAATTATCCCTCATTGTCATAACCTACCTATCCCATGCTTAGTAGAAGGGGTGGTGGTGGTAGTAGTAGTAGTAGTAGTAGTAGTAGTAGTAGTAGTAGTAGTAGTAGTAGTAATAGGAGTAAATATGCATTTTTTATTAGAAACCCAATATATAAACAAATTAAAAATAAGGACAAAAGAAGAAATCTTAAAAACTAGAGGAGAAATAAATTGTAAATACAGAACACTATAGAAATGATCAAACTAAAATGTAGTTCTTTGTAAAGAATTTTAAATATTGACCAATCCTAGAAGAGGGGAGAATATCAAGATAACAACATAATAAGGTAAAAATCATAACAAAATTAGAAGATATGAAAAGAATTATCAGAACTTGCTACATACAGCTATATGTCCCCCAAAATAAAATAAAATAAAACTGAGAACACAAAAGAAATAAAAGATTATATTCAAATATACAAAATAGCCAAACTAAAAGAACACCAACAAAAAACTCAATCCAATTTAGAAAAAGAAATCAAATTACTTGTAAGGAACTACCAAAATTAAAAAAAAATAAACTTCTAGCCCTGATTAATCTACAAAAGAATTCTATCAAATTTTTAAAGAAGAAAAATTATAAAGCAATATCATTAATGAATATGGATTCAAAAATTTTTAATGAAGTCCTATATAGTCAGACTATATCAATTTATCCAAGAAATCATTCATTATGACCAAGTTGGATTTATACCAAAGCTGCAAGAATGATTGAACATTAGGAAAACAATAAAATTAATCATAGTAAAAATGAAAACATCCCAAAACTATGATTATCATTATACATACAGAAAAAGCCTAACAATGTACAACACCTACCTATACTTTAAAAAAACGAGGGGGGAAACTACAAAATATTGGCAGAGTGGAACCTTTTTTAATGTCATATGTATTATCTAAAAACAACAGCAAATATCATATATAATAGTGACACAACAAGCTTTTCCAGTAAATATAGGAATACACCAAGAATATAGTTCTAGAAATTCTAGCAATAGTAATAAGACAAGAAGAGATTAAAAATATAAAAGTAAGCAAAGAGGAGACAAAACTACACGTGTTTGTTGATGACATGCTTACTTGGAAAATCCTAGGAAATCATCAAAGAAACTAATTAATACAATTGCATTTGTATTATAAATTAACTTCAGTAGTATTTTCATTTTCACTGTATTTCATTCCTAGTTATGAACACTGACTATTCCTCCAAATATTCATATTGTTCTTTTTCTCTTTATCAGCACCTGCTGTGCACAATCATATGCCTCAAAAAATAAATAAATAAACCCACAAAAATCAACAGCATTTTTATAAAATAACAAAATCCACAAAGCGATACTAGGGAAATGTCATCTAAAATAATTTAAAAATATTTGGAAGTCCATTTCCCCAGCACACTCAATGCTTGTATCGATTCAATTACAAAACACTCTTTAGAGAAATAAAGAACAATTTGAACAGTTCAGGGAATATTCAGTGCTTATAACTGAGCAATAAAATATAATGAAAATGATAGTACTATCAAAATTAATTTGTACTTCAAATGCTCTACTGTTCAAACTTCCAAAAGGATACTTTCAGAATTGGGCTGAATAATAACAAAAAGTTTTGGAAGAACAAAAGATCTAGACTGTCAAGTAAAATAACGAACACAAACAAATGAAGAAGGAATAGCACTTCCAGACCTTTAACTCTACGATGAAGCAGCAATCATCAAGCCATTTTGTTTTGTTTCAAAAAGAGAGAAAAGTAGATTAATGGAATGGATTAGACAAGGGAGGATCAGAAATAAAGAAATTCAATGACTCTGTGTTCAATAAATGAAGAAAACACGGATTACCTAGGAAAAAACTCCCTACTTGCTAAGAACTGCTGGGAAAACTGGAAATTAGTCTGGCAGAAATTAGACTTACACCAAATTCCACAACAGGTTCAAAATGGATAGTAGAGACCATGCTATACATACATTAAAAGAGACGCAGATCATGTGTTTTCATGATAGATGAATTCTTAACCAAATTGGCAAAAAATGAGAATAGTCAGTTTTGGAGGGTCATGGAAAGATAGGCACACTAATGCATTTTTAGTGGAATTGTAAATTAGTACAACCATTCTGGGGGAAAAAAAATTCAAATCTTGAAAATATAGTAGCTAGAATGTTCATCTTCTTTTGATCCACTGCGAGGCATATACTCCAAGAAGGTCATGGGTCTTTTTTTTTAAAGGCCCTCCATACATCAAAATATTTGTAGTAACAGTTTTTGTGGTAAAAAAAAGTTGAAAACAAAGTAGATGTGTATTGATAGAGGAAGAGCCAAACAAATTGTGGCACATGAATGTAATAGAATTCTACTGTATTGTAAGAAACTAATATGATGAATACAGGGAACCGTAGAAAGTATGGCATGAATTAATTCAAAGTAAGCAGAATAAAGAAAACAATACATACAGTGTAAATTGAAAGAACAACATCACAAAACATTTGAAAATAAATATTGCAAAAATACAAAGAACAAGCTTATCCTCCAAAAAATTATATGAGAAGATACTTCCCCCAAATACCCCCCTTTGCAGAAGTGAGGGGCAAATAGAGTGGAGCACTGCAAATAATTTCAGATTTTTTGAATGTATTCATCTGATCTGGTTATTTTTTTCTCTTCACTTAAAAATGATTTTTATGACACATGGCACTGTGGATGGGGAGGAGAGATTTGGGGCAAATTTAGGTGATGTAAAAAAAAGATACCAATAAAAATTTATTTTTTAACAAAGGAGGCTTTTATTTCAGGGGGAAGCTTGGGGTCATTAAAAAAGTTTTGCAGGCTCTCAGAGGGCTTTGTGATAGTGTTTTACTCTACAAAATCCAATGATTTTTGTTCTGTTTTATTGTCAACAAACCCTGGGGAATTTTGTATTCCCAAATCTTTCAGTATCTGTCTTACAAGAACGTGACCCTTCTTTTCTTTAACCTCATCAGGAATTCTTTTGATATATGTATACATTATTCTCATAAAGAATTTATACTGATCAGAAAATAGACAAATGATCCTTCAATACCCTAGAAATTGTGTTCTCCAGCATGGGTCTCCTTATACTCGATCTAATACAATTGCTTTTTTTTTATTTTCTTCAAGAAGCACATCTGGAATCAGGATGTTAGAGTCGAGATGTGAAGGATCCGTTTGTTAATAGTGAAAAGAGGTTCTCATAGCAATCTTTACAGATCTTTTCCATCATTTATCTCTGTATTATCCTTAGTTTCCTTCTTAAATGCTTTCAGGATGACTTTATGTAGTCAGAACTCTCACCAAATTTTCTTTCAGCTCCTTTTTCCCTTCATTGCTTTTCCCTGTTTTAAGAGTTGATATGATTTACAATCTAATAACATCCTTCTCCATAAGATTTTACAAGCAGAGGGGTGGAGTAAAGATGGCGGAGTAGAAAGACTCACGTATTGTAGTTCCGAACCCACAGCCCATATATTTCCTGCAAGAAGAACTCCCCACAAATTTTGGATCACTGCAAGGCGCACAGAAACACAGTGGAAAAGATTTCCATTCCAGAGAGCGCTGGAGAGCGGTCCCCAGGGTCCGTCGCGCCCCGGAAAGCGGAGCCCACCCAGCGCTGCCCTGGCCACGGCCCCAGAGGAGCTGATCCGAGCAGGCTTCAGGGACGGAATCTCCGGCGGCCAGGAAGGTCCCTCCACCCACAGACGCTCCGGGTCAGTGAGAGAGACTTCTGGGCTGGCCAAGAGGGGAGCAGGGTGTCTCCGTGACTCGGAACCCCTCGGGAAGAAGCGGCAGAGGCAGGGGCAGGAAGCGGCGGAGGAAGCAGCAGCAGCCCGGGACTCCCCAAGAAGCAGGCAGAAGCTCAGGTCTCTGCATAAAACCCCTGAGGGAGCTGAGCCTGGGAGGCGGTCCTGCCCCCACCTGCTCCATCCCTGAAGGTCTCTACATAAAGCCCCTGAGGGAACTGAGTCTGGGAGGTGGCCTTGCCCCCACCCAAGCACCAGAACTTAAACTCACATTGAATAGCAGCCGCACCTGCTGCGGAAAGCCCATTTGAATCTCAGACCCCAAGCAGTAGCTGGGCAGATCTAGGTGGGGGTGGACAGGAATCTCAGAAGTCAAGTAACTGGCTGGGAAAATGCCCAGAAAAGGGAAGAAAAATAAGACTATAGAGAGCTTCTTTGAGCGGGTGCAAATGTTCCTGCTTTTCAATTCTGATGACAGGGAAATATTCTTACCATCAGGGAAAGACGTGGAGGTTGGGGTTCTGTATCCCAGACATCCCAGGGGGATGTCCGGTGGGCTCAGGCCATGGAAGAGCTCAAAAAGGATTTTGAAAATCAAGTTAGACAGGTGGAGGAAAAACTGGGAAGAGAAATGAGAGAGATGCAAGAAAAGCATGAAAAACGGGTCAATACCTTGCTAAAGGAGACCCAAAAAAATGCTGAAGAAAATAACACCTTGAAAAATAGGCTCACTCAATTGGCAAAAGAGGTTCAAAAAGCCAATGAGGAGAACAATGCTTTCAAAAGCAGAATTAGCCAAATGGAAAAAGAGGTTCAAAAGCTCACTGAAGAAAATAGTTCTCTCAAAATTAGAATGGAACAGATGGAGGCTAATGACTTTCTGAGAAACCAAGAAATCACAAAACAAAACCAAAAGAATGAAAAAATGGAAGAGAATGTGAAATATCTCATGGGAAAAACAACTGACCTGGAAAATAGATCCAGGAGAGACAATTTAAAAATTATGGCACTACCTGAAAGCCATGATCAAAAAAAGAGCCTAGACATCATCTTCCATGAAATTATCAAGGAAAACTGCCCTGACATTCTACAACCAGAGGGCAAAACAAGTATTGAAGGAATCCATCGATCACCACCTGAAAGAGATCCAAAAAGAGAAACTCCTAGGAACATTGTGGCCAAATTCCAGAATTCCCAGGTCAAGAAGAAAATCTTTCAAGCAGCTAGAAAGAAACAATTCCAGTACTGTGGAAATAAAATCAGGATAACTCAAGATCTAGCAGCTTCTACATTGAGGGATCGAAGGGCTCGAATAGGATATTCCAGAAGTCAAAGGAACTAGGACTCAAACCAAGAATCACCTACCCAGCAAAACTGAGTATAATACTTCAGGGGAAAATATGGTCTTTCAATGAAACAGAGAACTTTCAATCATTCTTGATGAAAAGACCAGAGCTGAAAAGAAAATTTGACTTTCAAACACAAGAATGAGAAGAAGCATGAAAAAGTAAACAGGAAAGAGAAATCATAAAGGACTTAACATAAGTGAACTGTTTACATTCCTACATGGAAAGACAATATTTGTAACTCTTAAAACTTTTCAGTATCTGGGTAGTTGGTGGGATCACACACACACACATACACACATACACACACATGTACATGCGTGCATGCACACACACATACACACATGCACGCACATACAGAGACAGAGAGCACAGAGTGAATTGAATAGGATGGGACCATATCTTAAAAGAAATTAAGGTAAATGGTGAGAGAGAAATGTAGGGGGAGGAAAGAGGGTGAAATGGAATGGGGTAAATTATATGTCATTCAAGAGGCAAGCAGGAGAATTTTTAGTGGAGGGAAAAAGAGGAGAGCTGAGGAAAAAAACAAGAAGTTTACCCTCATCACATTCGACTAAAGGAAGGAATAAAATGCACACTCATTTTGGTATGAAAACCTATCTTACAGTACAGGAAAGTGGGGTAGAAGGAGAAAAGCAAGGGGGGGGATGATGGAAGGGAGGGCAATGGGAGGAGGGAGCAATTTGAAGTCAACACTTGGGGAGGGACAGGATCAAAAGACAGAATAGAAACAATGGGGGGCAGGATAGGATGGAGGGAAATACAGTTAGTCTTACACAACACGACTATTATGGAAGTCATTTGCAAAACTACACAGATATGGCCTATATTGAATTGCCTGCCTTCCCAAAGGGAATGGGTGGGGAGGGAGGGATGGGGAGAATTCGGAACTCAAAGTTTTAGGAACAACTGTTAAGTATTGTTGTTGCTACTAGGAAATAACACATACAGTTAATGAGGAATAGAAAGTCATCTGGCCCTACAGGACAAAAGAGAAGATGGGGACAAGAGAAGGGAGGGATGATAGAAGAGAGGGCAGATTGGTGACAGGGAAAATTAGAATGCTCAGTGTATTGGGGTAGGGGGAGGGGATAAAAGGGGAGAAAATTTGGAACCCCAAATTTTGTGAAAATGAATGTAAAAAGTTAAATAATAAATTTTTATTAAAAAAAAATCTGCATCCAAAAGCAGAAAAAAAAAAAAAAAAGATTGACTACCAGATTCACCCTAGAGATTATTGCACCTGATATTGAGTCAAGATATGCCAAAGTTGTACACTTATTCTTTATTTGTACATATAGTTTTGGATGAAACATCTACATGAGATTATTTTAAATACAATTAAATTCACGAATGTTGTCGCCTATGTTACTGAGTTGATACATCCAAAATTAGAAGTAGGATCTGTGCCAAAAAAAAAAAAAAAAAAAAAAGATTTTACAAGCAATCTTTTATTCTAAACCCGTGTTTCCCTTGACTTCCATTTACCTTTGCTTGGCAAGTTAGTCAAATAGTTGATGTCTAAGGAGGTTTTTACACTCTTTTAGACTCCTTGTTATGGAAACTGATTTATACTGAGTAAATTTCTATATAAAATTGTATCAACATACCTTCTTTAATCTATTCCCCAATCTGGGGGAATCAGTAATTTGGGGGATTGGAATTGTTTTCATTTGTGTTCTATATCTTTTCTCATTTTAATTATTTCTTCTACTTTTTCATTAAATTTCAGGTTTTGTTCTAACAGATTTGTAATCTGACAGTAAGTGGACAGCTGATTAAGGAACTCTAACATCAGTAATGAGTCATTTCCTGTCTATTAAAATATGATCAGTTTCATTTTTGTGCTGTCATTCAGTATTCTTCTCCATGCCTAGTGTCTTCTAATTCTGTTCTCAAAAAAAAAAAAAAAAAGCAGTCATATTGTATAGGTATAAATCTGTTCTGTCTACGAGTCCTTGGCTTCCTCACTCCTTCTACCAAAACTAATCTTTTTAACATCTTTTTTCACTGTGCTTACCTATGTTCTCCTTTGCCATAAAGTCATCAAGTATCAAAGTACATATTGATTTAATTTAGTGGGTGTCATTGAGTTGTTTATGAAATTTCTCTAGTTCATCTTTTGCAGTAGATGCTATTGTATAATCTGCAATGGTAACCTTTCAAGGTACCTTTTTGTAAATACTTTTCTTGAACACTACAATGTGAGATCACCGAATGTCTCATGAAATGGCATTTATTGTACACAATAAAACCAACTTGTTTATCTGCTTCCTCTTTGAGGAGAATCTGTGACGAGAACCTTCCATTTGGGGGCAATTTTCTTTGGTCTTCTGGTTTCATTTACTGAGAGAATGTTGACTGATAGGGTTCATTTCTTCCAGTAGCATGTTCATCCCTTGACCATTGGATAAAGGTCTCACTCTTAGTGTACTAACAGCTTAGTTTACGGACATTCTAAAAATATGGTTCAGTGGACAGAGTGCTAAGCCTAGAGTCAGGAAGACTTGAGTTCAAATCTAGCCTCAGACATTTACTAACTGTGTGATTTACTGTGTGGCAAATCCTTGCCTCAGTTTCCTCATCTGTAAAATGAACTGGAGAAGTGAATGGCAAACCCCTCCAGTATCTTTGCCAAGGAAACCCCAAATGGACTCACAAAGAGTCTGACACGACTGAAAAAGAAATGTGTGATTCTTGGTGACCATTTCTACCATTGTACTACCTTACTAAAGAAGTGAAAGGGAGATGAATAGTACTGGAAGAACATTTTGTATTTTTCCTTTTTTCTAGAGGGCAGCTAGGTGGTGCAATGGAGAGAGAGGCAGGCCTGGAATCAGGAAAACTCTTCTTCCTGAGTTCAGATCCAGCCTCAGATATTTGCTACCTGTGTGACCTTGGGCAAGTCACTTTACCCTGCTGGCCTCAGTTTCCTATAAAAAGAGGTGGAGAAGGAAATACCAAACCACTCCAATATCAGAAATAACGTAACAACAACAACATGTCCAAAATATTCATCACCGAGTGGTCATGAGTCTCTCTGTACTTAGATCATCCTTAGAAAGTTTACCTTCCCCCAGGACCAGAGTTGAAGCCTTTTCATTATGATAGGCCAGCTTACATTCTTCTGATCTGAACTTTAAAACCACCGCAATGAGGTCTTAAAGTAGGACTTTGTATAGCAAAACCCCTTACCCTGAAGCTCCAGTTTTCAGAAGATTACAAATGAAAAACATGTTTTCTATTTGCCCCAGACCACTTTTTAGGTAAAATGCCATCCTACATACAGCCTATAATGAGAGATCTTTGAAGCCAAATGGAATTTCCTTAGGAGTATTCATAGTACATATAACCCCAGTGTGTTCAAATGCATGTTTAGTCAAACTTATGGAGTTCTAAAACAATTATAAGTGAAATATATCACCGAATTTACCCAAAGGAAGGAAAAGCATTTATCCAAATAATGGCACAGATCTGTTTTTAGAAGGCCTTGCTCCGAGCCTCTTTATATGACTAGCTTCTTAAAACCAAGAGCGTGATTAGGAAATGAACCATTTTCCCCCTTGGCTAGTTTTGATGAAAGCTTTCCAACTTAAACATCAAATTTGAACATTTCTTCCATTCAAAGCATGTGCCCATCATAAACTGATTTCTGTTTGCAGTATTTCAGCTGTACTATTTATAACCTAGTTAAACAATGCCAACTAGAGGCAGTAAAAGGTGTGTATTTCATATGCAAATTCCTAGCAATAATTTCTACAATTACACTTAGTTGCTTACACTATTATGTTCAATACCAGCATTTAAAAAAAAACTGAGTCTACGAAGAAGAAAATTGTACTAAAAATTGCATTTCTGTATTCTTTAGAGATTTTTATTGCATTTATAAAAACATCTGTGACTTAAGTGATAATAACCCTAGCTTTTAAAAATAGAAATATGCACATAATGTGGTTTTCATTACCTGGTATAGGAGCTGCTTCGATGAAGAAACCCAGAGTTTGATATTTCATACCTGGGCCTCATCCTTCTAGCTTAACCTCATTCTAATGCTCTCTAAATTCTTTTCAATAGCTGAAATTTCTGTAGCACTTTAAAGTTTGCAAAGCATTGTGCGTATCTCATTTGATTTTCACAATCCTAGGGACTAGGTGTTATTATCCCTATTTTATAGATGAGGAAACTGAGGCAGAGTGCAGTTAAATGCTTTGCTTTGGAAGGTGGGGGAGGCCACACAGTTGGTAAGTGTTGGAAGCACAATTTGAACTCAGGTCTTCATGATTCCAAGTCCAACTCCCTATCCTAGATCAGAGTTAGGAAGATTGAGTTCAAATATGGCCTCTGACTGATACTAGCTTTGTGACCCTGGGCATGGCACTTAACCTCTGTCTGTCTCAGTTTCCTCAGCTGTAAGATGGGATAATAGTAGCATCTGCTCCCCTCCCTTTTTGTGCCAAGTGTTTGTGAGGATCAAGTGAGGTAATATTTGTAAAGCACTTACCACAGTGCTCGGTGGCTCAGTGGGTAGAGCACTGGTCTTGGAATCAAGAAGATGCGTATTCCTGAGTTCAGATCTGCCCTCAGACACTTACTAACTGTGTAATCCTCTTGTTTGCCTCAGTTTCCTCATCTGTAAAATGAGCTGGAGAAGTAAATGGCAAACCACTTTGATATCTTTGCCAAGAAAACCCCATGTGTGCTCACAGTCAGCTAAGATTGATCAACATTATAAAGGTTTACTCCCTTCCTCCTCTCCCGCTGTGCTGCCTAGTCTTTTCATCTCCTTTTCCTAGAACATTAGGCTTTTAAAGTTTCAGAGACAGAGTTCTAGATCAGTGAGTCCAAGGTAAATGGACTTTTCAAGATCAGTACCTGCCAAACCTCCTAGGTTAAATCTTCCACTTCCAAGGTCCCCCTACCCTTCCCCCCACTCGTTAACCCCACGAATTAGCCAAAGGAAAACTTTCCCAGGGTAGATAGCACTTACTAGATGCCGACTTCTTCTAATCTGTATTACAGTTTCTGTGTGACTGCTTCTTCCCAGCTCAGTTGTGAACTTCCTTGAGAACCCAGTTTATGAGACCCTTCACTTAAAAGCCTGCAAAAGGGAAAGAAAAAGGCTGCTTGTGTCAATTAAACCTAAGAATTATAAATAAAAGAGCATTAGAAAAAGACACACTGGAATTAAGAAAATTAATTTAAAAAAAAATAAGATTTTGTAGGTGAGTTAAAGGAAAAATACAAATTGCAGCAAGAAAATAGTGAAAGCCATATCAGAGTGAGAAGAGGTGAATTTCCCTTGAGGGAAAATTAAAAGGGTTAATGAGGAATGTAGTGTATGCCCAGAGAATATTCCCCTCAATTGTCGGTTGATTATCATAAATTAATATTTATTAAGTGCCCTCTGAATGCCTGGCATCTTATTAGACACTATTTTTTGCCCCATGGATCTAGAGCACTGGTGATGTTTACTGATTTAAAAGCAATTATGAGTAAACAGCCTTCATTAATGCAAAGTTAACTTTGCAACACACAAAGGGAGGATTTCAAAGTTGAAGGATTTCATCTAAAGAATAACAGCTATATTGAACATATGTGTGGCATGGAACTTCAGTTAGCAGTTAACCTCTTCAAGAGAATATTGGTAAGATTGGAAATTCTTTTGTAAGATTGTAAATTCTTTTATGTTAAAGAAATTCATTCACTCATAATTTTTACCTTATCTTCTCTTTCCTAAATAAGACATAGGCTTACTAGGAGAATTTAGAGCAGAAAGTACATTTAGAGATCTAGTGCACTGATGAAAAAAATGAGAAATGAAAGGATGTAAGATTCAAGCTCATGGCGGCTGACCCTAAATCTGGAGCTCTTTCCTCTATTTCCATCTGCCTACCTCAGGTGTCCAATTCAATTCAATAATTCAATAAACAGTCTTCAGCTTTTACTTAAGAGGTATCTGGCATTGCGGGGCAGCTAGGTGGCACAGTGGATAAAGCACCAGGCCTGGAGTTCGGAGCACCTGAGCTCAAATTTGAATTCAGAAATTTACTATGTGACCCTGGGCAAGTCACTTAACCCTGTTTACCTCAGTTGCTCAAATGTAAAATGAGCTGGAGAAGGAAAAGGCAAACCATTCCAGTATCTTTGCCAAGAAAACCACAAATGAAGTCGTGGAGACAAGACTGAAAGATGGCTAAACAACTTTCCTGATTCCAGACTCAGTGCTGTATGCAATGTGCCCCCTCGTGTGAAATATCAAACGCCTATTTGATAGTCCCACGAATTCTTTTATGTCCTGATGATGTTTAAAGTCACCTTCTTGGCAGATTAAAACTACAATTATAAGGTACTGAATCCTGGTTTAAGTTGTTTTTTGTCAGAGGCATGATGGTCAGTTCTTTATGTTTAGCATTTCTTTTGTGTGTAGGAATAAATTACCCACCCCATACTTGATTCACATTGTATATTTAGTAGCTTTCTTATTCCTTCTTTCTGGGGAGACCTTAGTCATAAACTACACAGCCAGGAGTGGGTTACCTGTAGCCTCGAGGCCTCCTAGGTCCTTGAATGCAGTCTTTTGATTAAGTCCAAGTTTTACAGAACGAATCCTTTTATTAAGGGGATTTGTTCTGTGAAGTTTGGATTCAGTCAAAGGGGCACACCTGAGGACCTAGAGGGTCCCATGTAGCCTGAAGGCCACAGGTTCCTCACCCCTGGTTAAGCTATTAATAAAAACATCTTGGGGCTCCAGGGTGTGGGTTGCAGAACCTAACTGGTCTCTTTAGAGGCCAAGGTCCTTTAGGACTGAATGTAATCCAAACTGCAAGCCTGGGTACAGAACAGGTAGGGACACTGTACCTGCAGTCTCTGTAGGTCCAGCCTCAGTTCTTCAAGGTTAGAATAGTATGAATTTTAAACCATTAAATAATTGAGTTTATACTGTACTCTAGAGAGCCACTAGCTTCGCCCTAAAGAAACATTCACATCAAGTTTACAGGCAATAGAAATAAAATATTTGGTAGGGGATACTATAATGATTTGATTTTCATTTCTTTTGAAAGAACTACATAACTGGTTTGTGCCTCCGCCACCACTTAAGAATAATATGGTTCTCTGAAATTTGTGTTAATAAAAAAATATTTTTATGCCACAATATGTATTCTGCTTGCTTCTGCAGACATGGTTTCTTTCCTGAACAAACTTCACTTTCCAATATAAAACATTTAGAGGAGAGAAGTTAAATGTGGGTTATTAGTTTCTTCAGGCTGTTTTCTTAGACTCACACCCCTAGGGTTTCTTAAGGGTGATTATTACTTTTTATGCCATGATCATTATACAGGTCAAGAGGGTAATAATGAGGTCAGCTACTTAAAGGATTATAATTTTCTAAATTTCTAAAATGCTTTCTCTGCTTCTCTGGAGAGGGTCTTGAAGAGGGCAACTAGGATTAGGAAGGACCACCAAGTCTATTCAGTTCAATCCAAAATGCATTGAATATTAAATGCCTACCCTGTTCCTGGCACTTTATGAGACGCTGGGGCTACTGAAAACAGACCAAAATACAGTTTCTGCCCTCAAGGAGTTTACTATCCTCTAGGGCAGAGGTGGGCAACTTATACTCTCAAGGCCACCTGTGGACTTCTATGTCCTCAAGTGCAGCACTTTGACTAAATCCAAACTTTATAGAACAAATCCCCTCAATAAAAGGATTCATTCTGTAAAAATTGGACTCAGTCAAAAGGTGGCACCCAAGGACCTAGAAGGCCACATGTGGCCTTGAGGCTGTAGGTTCCCCACCGCTGCTCTAGGCCAAGGTTTGTGTCATGGACCCCTTTGGTTATTTGATGAAGACTCTGAAACTTTTCTCAAAAGAATATTTTAAAATGCATAAATTGAAAGATGGAGGATATATTTAAAAGATTTATTTTAATAAATTGATTTCCACATAATTGTTTTTCTTTGTAAAAAGGAAAGCAATTATATGGAAATAGATTTATCAAAATATTTTAATGGTATATAGTATATTATCATATGCCATGTAATAATAATAAGAACATAATTTCACTATCTTCAGGTTAAGAAGCCCTGTCTGAGTAGGATATTAAATATAAACAGATATTTGAGTAGGGAGAAGATACTACCAACGAGCGTGATCCATAAAGGTTTCCAATAGGTGGGGGGCTAATAAACTGAAGGGGCAGCCAGATGACACAGTGGATAGACCTCCAGGCCCGGAGTCAGAAAGACTTATCCTCCTGAATTCAAATCTGGCCTCAGACATTTACTACCTGAGCAAATCCCTTAACCCTGTTTGCCTCATCGGTAAAATAAAGCTGGAGAAGGAAATGGCAAACCACTGCAGTTGTTGTGTTCATCCTTTGTTGCCGAAGAAGACCATGCCATCAGAGAAATGATGCAATGACTTGCACTTGACTTTGCTTTGAGTGAGGGAGGGCTGTGCAGGTCACTAGCCTCACTTCTCCTCCAGAGCCTTCTGAATCCATCCTGATATTCATCAGGATGACTGGAGATGATCCAGGATGCACTGGCTACTTTAGGCCAAGGTCTTTGCAGTTACTCACTTAGGGTGAGGTAACGCCCATTCATTGAATAGTCCTGTTTAAAAGAAGTAGTCAGGGCATGGCCCCTTTAACGAGGAAATGTAAAGAAAGACATCAGACTGGGAAGGAAACAGCAACAGTTACTACTGATAGTCAATCTAAAGCCAGCAGGGTCCAGAAGATCCCTTAGGCAGGGATCAGGGGCCCCATAGTATCTGAGCTTCAAAGTGCAGAAACCACTGCAGTATCTTGACCAAGAAAACCCCACAAACAGTGGGACATGACTGACCAAAAAAATAAACTGAATCTTTAAGGAAAACTAGGAGGTGCCGTGGAGTCAGGAAGACCAGAACTGAAATCCAGTTGTGTGAGAGCAAGTCTCTTGAGCCACTTTTAGCCTCAGTTTCCTTATCTGTAAAATAGAGATAATAACAGTACCTACCTTTCAAGATTAAATTAGATAATATATGTACAGTACTTTGCAAAACTTAAAACTCTACATAAATTTTAGTTGTTTTTATCATTATAAGCCAGGAATTATAAGAGTCAGACATGAGGAGGGAGTGCATTCCAGGCATGGAGGACAGCCTGTACAAAGGCTCTTAGTTGAGAGCTCAGAGTTCAGGGAAAAGCATGTAAGTCAGTTTGGTTGTAACATCCTTTTTGGATTAATGTGAAATAAATCTGGGAAAGTAAAATTGAACCAGATTATGTTGTGAAAGTCTTTAAAAATGAAGTTTTTATTTTGTCTTAGGAGTGTAGCCTCCCTAATACTGTCTCAGAACTGTCCTTGGTTTGGGAGAGGAGATGGAGCAGGAAGGAAATGCTCTCCTGAGTGGGGTTCAACAGAAGCGATGGAGAATGAATAAAGATTTTTGATGAGAGAAGTGACATAGTTAGACTTGAGTTCCAGGAAAATGATTTCTATAACTGTGTAGAGCAGCAGTTCTCAAGGTGTAGCTCATGGACCCCTGCAGGTCCCAAGACACTTTTAGGGATTCCTCAAGGTCAAGTGCTATTTTCATAATAATACTAAGATGATATTTGTCTATTAAAATATTCCTCCCTTTTCCTACTATACATCTTGTTACCTTTGTCCCAAAGCCCATGGGCAGGGGACTTTCTGCTTAGGCCTCTGGTTTGCGTGCCTTTTGTCAAGCTGGTAAAATAAGATCTGTGTACTTGGTTATTTGTATTGGTTGTGTCATTTTGTCTGTGTCTCTATAAAATGCAGAATGTTTTTGTTGTGTTTGCGTTGTGAGCGAGATTCTGTTACCTTGAAAGATCTAAAATGCAGTCACCCAGAAAAACTTTTAAGGGTTATAGCTAGAACACTGGTAAAGATTAATGAACTCTCATAGCTGAAGCAGTTGTTCCAGTAACAAGACTAACCTCCTCTTTAGACTTTCTGTGGGAGATTAGATTATAAGAAAAGCCCACACAACACTTTTTTTCTGTCATTTTAACCACTGGCAAAATTGGGATTACAGAAATAATCCCAGATAATTAAAGTCAGATAATCAAAGTTGTAGAACCACTAAAAACATCTTAGCAGATTCTGGAGGTTTGGAGAGTAATTGTTAAGGAGTTTGGAAATTAGTTATTTTTGAGATTGCAGGAGAAAATTCCTGAGACTTTGAAGTAATTACAGAAACTCACTCACTTTTGAAATATTTTTAGGAAGTTTTAGGATACCACTCTGTAGAATGTGTTATAAAGAAAAATAAGGATTAAATCTTATAAAAGTTTTTTAAAGTAATTGACAAGATTAATAGTTTCATTGTTCTAGGGTAATGAAAGAAAGCTAGTTAGCAGAAATCCCAGAATGAAGAAAGTGAAAAAAAAATAGGTGAACAGTTTGCACTTTAAGGCTACCTTTTGTTAATCCTCCTTCCCTCAGTTCAGAGACCTTCTCGCTTTTATTCTGTTAAACTTCCCATCTCAGATCAGATTAAGAAAAGAGGAAGGCTGGAGAATTGTAGGGAAATTTAGTACATGCTGCCCACCCTTCCCCAGAAGCTTCAAATGACTCCAGTGGTTTGAAGCTCTGTGTGTGTGTGTGTGTGTGTGTGTGTGTGTGTGTGTGTGTGTATGTGTGGAGAGGGTATTGAGTGGTCAGGCCCCACAGCCAGCATTCACCTTGCCCTGCCACCAGGAACCATCATCAATGGGAAGGACCTGGCACCTAGGTCCCTAGGCAGTACCCTCTGCCACACACACTCCAAGTCCAGTCAGTTGGTGTTTCTAGAGTGGCCCTAGCCCTTGGCACGTCCCACTCAACTGCTGCTTGGGAGGGCCTGGCAATGACTAGCATGGCAATACAGGGTGGGGGAGCTAGTCAGCCTCTGCTCTTGGTAAGTCTACCCTTCTCTGTTCAGTTGCAGAAATTTATTAGTTGTGTAATCTTAGGCAAGTTATCTTATCTCTATTTGTTCCAATTTCCTGATTTGTAATTATTGTTTCTTTAATTGAATGTTATTGTTCCATGACTGATAATGTGGTTTTAAAAATGCCAGATGTAATAAGATCAATGATTTTTATATGTTATAATTTGGAAATGCAGTTGATATCATCTGAAGTTTATTGTTTGTGTTATTATTGTATTTTTAAATTGTGTTGTATTTCTGAATCTATATTGTGAAATTTGAGAGACTGTTGTAAACCAGAAATGCTGTTAGGCAAACTTCTCTTTTAATCTGGATGCTATTCAATTATGAATTAGACTTTTAAAAGGATTTAATAAAAATTGGATATTTAAAAATTGTTAAATATTTAATGAGGTACATTTAGTTATAAAACAGGTAATACTACTACTACTTATAATAATAACAATAATAATGATGATAATAATACACATTGATAATGAGGTTGACCACACATTGCCAGAGGTAGCTCAGTGTTTGAGAGGCTCCAAAGGAAACTGTAGGAGATAAAAGGTATTAGACTGACTACCAAACTGAAGGTCTACAAAGCCATTGTGCTGACCTCATTGTTATACACTTATGAAACCTGGACAGTATACCAGTGTCATGCCAGGAAACTGAATTGCTTCCATTTGAATTGTTTTAGGAAGATTCTGAAGATCATGAAGATTCTGAAGATCACTTGGCAGGATAAGGTACCAGACACTGATTTCCTTACTCAAACTAAACTGACAAGCGTTCAAACCCTGCTTCAGAGAGTGGAACTCCAATGGGCTGGCCACATTGTTCAAATGTAAAACATTTACCAAAAAAAAAACCATGGTGGTCAGAAGAAGCAATACAAGGACACTCTCAAGGTCTCTCTTAAGAACTTTGAAATTGATTGTGTAACATAAAAGACATTGACACAGGTCTGCTTAGCATGGCATGCCCACATCAGAGAAGGTGCTGTGCTTGATGAGCAAAGCAGAATTGAAATAGCTCAGAAAGAATACAAGATGCACAAATTTAGAAAATCCACCTCAAATGTTCACACAGACTCTTTGTGTCCGACCTGTGGTAGAACATTTTGAGCTCATATTGGTCTGATCCACCACAGTCAGACACACTGAAACTTGACTTTAGAATAGTGATGTCATGTTGTTCTTCTTCGAGAACAAAAGTCAACCACCACCAATATTTATTATAATAACAAATTTTCATTTGCAACTCAAATTTTTCATTATGAAAGTGTATAAGGAAGTTTAAAGATATAGTTTTAACATATTAATGATGAGTCAAATGTTAGATATTTGCTGTATGTCTGAATGGGTAGTTTACACCCCAACTTGTGTAGGGTGTGTTCAGGGAGGACCAGTACCGGTACCAGTACTTTTGGTGTGAAGGCTGCTGAGCCCATTTGGGGGCTCTTTCCACCTTTGGTTTCCACCTGTTCCACCTAACTCTTACCTGTGACTCCTAGAAGCTGCAGCATGAGCAGCCGCCACACCCCAGTAAACCATTTTGGCAGATGGGCCAAACCAGGTTGAGAGTCACAAAGCATTCTCAAACCCATTGGTGAGTTAGGGGAGTGTCTTTCCCAAGCATATGAAGACTTCATCTGGTGGAACGGGCAGATGAGGACAATTTGTTCCAACGGCCATGAAGGCAGATGAAGCAGGTGATGTGGAGTGCTTAGAGTTTGGTTAGACACCGAAGATGCCAAGGTCATCCACTGCATCCTGAGTCATTACTAGTCGTCTTGACTCTGTCCTGCCACTGTACTATGACTCTGGAGTAGAGAGTGAGGCTGATGACTTCGTGCAACTCTGCCTCACTTAAATCCAATTTACTCACGAATCAAAAGATATCACCCGTACCATTTCACTATTATGCCTCAAAATCCTGTGGTGATAGGCAAGTGATGAAGCTGTAGGTATGGATACACTGTGATCTGTAGTAACAACCCTACACAAAGGCAGCCCAGGCCATAGGGTCGTTTCTCACGGGAAGCAACAGTGGGACTCGGCAGGAAGCAACAGTGGGACTCGGCAGCCCCCTGGGTGTCTGAGCAGCCTTTTAAAGATTGCACTACTCACCTCCTGGTGTGAGGAAGGGGGATAGAAAAGGTGCCCTAAACATTGCCTCTTTACCCAACCCTGGCCTGTTTACTGCAACAGGCAGGGAATACCACTCTCTGGTTGAAACACAAAAAAATGTACAAAAACATCTGCAAAGATGATTTCACTCACTTTCGGCACATGGAACATGAGTACACTAATAGACAACAGAAAATTCAGTCAACCTAAAAAGAAGAACTGCTCTTGTTGCAAGAGAACTCAAAAGGTATTGCATCCAAATAGCAGCCCTGAGTGAAACAAGGTTGGCAAATGAAGGCCAGCTTACTGAGCTGGATACCCCTTTTTCTGGAGTGGGCACAGTGAAGAGGAGCATCGTGAAATTCGTGTGGGTTTTGCAATCAAAACCAATCTAATCAGCAAGCTGGCATGCCTGCCAAAAGGAGTGAATAATAGGCTCATGACAATGCTATTGCCACTCGTAGGAAAACACCATGCCGCCATCATCAGTGCCTATGCTCCCACCATGACCTATGCTCCCACCTGATGAAGTCAAAGAAAAATTTTATGAAGACCTAGAGACCCTTATCATCAGTGTGCCAAAAGAGGACAAGCTTATAATTCTGGGTGACTTTAATGCTAGAGTAGGCTCAGACTACCAGACTTGGCAGGGAGTCCTAGGGAGGAATGGAGTTGGAAACAGCAACAGCAATGGTCATTTACTGCTGAAGACTTGTGCATCACGTGACCTTCTTATCACCAACACTGTCTTCCATTTACCTAAATGCAATAAAACTTCATGGATACACCCTCTCAGCAAACATTGGCATCTAACAGATTATGTGATTGTGAGGAGAGGAGACAGATAAGATGTGAGAGTGACAAAGGCAATGTATGATGCAAAGTGCTGAACTGATCATAGACTTATCCTTTCCAAGCTAAATATTTGCATTTATCAAAAGCGCCAACCCCAAAGCAAAATGACTACCAGAAGAATTAATGTCAACAAATTAGAGCTCTTCTCTGACATGAACAGTTTGCTGCTAACTTGGAGGGAAAGTTGAGCCAAACACAGTTGGCAACAACAGAGCAGAAAAGGAGTGGACAGCATTCAGAGGTTTGGTGTACAGCACTGCATTTACTTATCTGGGTCAGAATACTCAACAAACACCAAGACTGGTTTGATGAAAATAATGGGGAAATTCAGAAGCTGCTAAATGAAAAACGAGAACCCCACAGGATTTACCAGCAGAATGGTTAATCCACCTCTAAGAAGGCAGCATTTAATTCCATCAGAAGCAAAGTACAAGCAAAGCTTAGAGGGATGCAGGATTCCTGACTCAGCAAGAAGGCAGATGAAATTCAGTTTTATGCTGATAGTAACAATCCAAAGCACTTTTATGATTATCTGAAAGCTATTTATGGACCAAAAACCTATGGTGCATCACAACTACTCAGTGCTGATGGAACCACATTGATTAGTGATAAGGGCATGATCCTAGAGAGATGGGCTGAACATTTCCATAGTGTTCTCAACAGATCATCATCAGTCAATGCTGAGGCCATTGACCATTTACCTCAGGTTTAAGTCAATCCCTCCTCAGCTGAACTTCCAACTGAAGAAGAGGTTTTGAGGGCCATTAGGTTCCTTTCATGTGGTGATTCTATTCCAACTGAGATTTACAAAGTAGAGGGACTGTTACTCATACAAAAACTGACTGAAATTTTCCATGTTATATGGCAAAAGGAGGTTATCCCCCAGGAGTTCAAGGATGCCTCCATTGTCCATCTCTATAAGGGTAAAGGGAATATGTTGTCCTGTGACGATCACAGGGGGATCTCTCTCTTAGTCATTGCTGGAAAAATTCTTGCTAGAGTCCTCCTTAATAGGTTGATCCTTCACCTGAAAGGTGGTCATATACCTGGGAACCAGTGGGCCTTCAGAAAGGGCCAAGGAACAGTCAATATGGTGTTTGCTGCCCGACAACTCCAGGAGAAATACCAGGAGCAGAATAGAGGTCTGTATACGTTTGTAGATCTGACCAAAGCCTTTGACACTGTTTCATGAGGGCTTATGGAAAATTATGTTGCCCAGAGAAGTTCATCAATATTGTATGTCCATTTCATGATGGCATGTTTGCCTGGGTTCTGGATAATGGACAAAGCTCTCGTGCCTTCCCAGTCACCAGTGGAGTGAAACAGGGCTGTGCGCTTGCCCCCATGCTTTTTAGCATGATGTTTTCAGCCATGTTGACAAATACTTTCAATGAGGATGAACATAGCATCAAGGTCAACTACCCTACTGATAGTAAGTTCTTCAGTTTGAAAAGGCTACAAGCCAAGACCAAAGTGGAGGGAGTATTGGTGCATGATTTTCTGTTTGCAGATGATTGTGCACTCTGAGGCTGAGGCTGAGATGCAACAAAGTATAGATCAATTCTCTGCTGCCTGTACTAATTTTAGCCTAATAATCAACACCAAGAAAACACAGTGCCATATATCAGCCACCACCACATCATCTATACATGGAACCGTTGGTTACAACAAATGGAGAAGTTTTGAATGTGGCGGATAAGTTCACTTCCCTTGATAGTGTACTTTCCAGGGATGTACACATTGACAATGAGGTTGATGCACTCATTGCCAGAGCTAGCTCATTGTCTGGAAGGCTCCAAAGAAAAGTTTGGGAGAGAAGAGGTATTAGACTAACTACCAAACTGAATGTCTACGGAGAAGTTGTGTTGACCTCATAGTTGTATGCCTGTGAAACATGGAGAGTCTACCAGCGCCATGCCAGGAAACTGAAACACTTCCATTCCACTTAGGAATAGTCTGAGGATCACCTGGCAGGACAAGGTACCAGACACTGAAGTCCTTGCTCGAGCTGAACTGCCAAGTATTCAAAGTATGCTTCAGAGAGCGCAACTCCGATGGGCTGGCCACGTTGTTCAAATGCAAAATGTACCCTTGCCAAAAAGACTGTTTTATGGAGAACTTACATGGGGCAGGCGATCATGGTGGCCAGAAGAAGCAAGACAAGGACACTCTTAAGGTCTCTCTCAAAAACTTTGGATTTGACTGTGCAATCTGGGAGACATTGGCACAGGACCATATAGCATGTCATGCCCACATCAAAAAGGATGCTGTGCTCTTTGAGCAAAGCAGAATTGAGACAGCACAAAGTAAAAGCAGGATTCCAAAAAAGCAAATTTGGAATATCCACCCCAAATATTCACATGGACTATCTGTGCCCAGCCTGTGGTAGAGCATTCTGAGCTCGTATTGGTCTAATCAGTCACAGTCAGACACACTGAAATTTCACTTCATCATGGTGACGTCATTTTAGTCCTCGAAGATGAAGGACAGCAACAACAACGAGTGAGTGGTTTTAATTTATAAGTAAAGGATTAACAAATGTGTTAACTGTTCGGGAAACATCAGGAAAGATATTCAAGTCCTAAGTTGTGGTTAGTGAAGTTTTGCTATTTAAGGTAAAAATTTCCAGGACTATAATTTACTACTGTTTTGAACTTTGATTACAGGGATTGTTGTCTGAATTGTCATGAATCCAGGAGTAGAAATGGCATGTGCAGAAGTCTGAGAACTGCTTACAGGGTGCCTGTGCCTGGGAAAGGTTTTGGGGATGACCTTGGGCACAGTGTACATAGGATCCCCCTGACTTTATTTCCTCATTGTGCTGTTTCCTTTCTGGAAAGAAAAATTCACCACCTGTTTAATCCTAAGCCTTGCCTTTAACACTCTGTTACTACAGGATTGGTTGTCATATGTGACTCATGCCTAGAATTAAACAAAGGTAAAGGAATTCCCACCCACCCCTTACATTGTTAAAACTATATCCCCCTTTTTCCTTTTACAGAAAATTTCTATAGTTAACAAGTTTTGCAAGTACAATACTAAATCTGTCAAGTAATAGATTGATACTGGAACATCTCTGAGTTACTATATAAAAGAATGCAAGTGTGAGCATCTTACAATTTTAACATATGTTTGTAGTCAAATTATAATATAGGGATAATATGCAAAGGTGCAATGTAAAAGTTTTCTATTTAAGTGGAATAGTAAATTTTGAAAAGTAACAGGATTATACTGTGTTTTCTAAGAATTATACACAGATATATATGATTGGCTTCCAAAATTTATCTATTATGGATATTCAGATTTTAGTTTTAAGTTTGGTAATTAGTTCTTAGATTTTATTAATTAAGGATTATTTACATTTTACACATAAATTTTATTGATAATTGCAAAGAATGAAATTATTTTCCCATTATTAAAGTATCTGTCTGATAATTAAAAGGCAGAAGTGTTGATTTTCAGTTAAACCATCATAAACTTTTTAAAAGATTTTTATATCAGGTATAGGATTTAGGTAAGGATAGAACCAGCAAGTGGTATATAAACAGAAATTCTATTAAGTTTCAAAAGTGAAAAACGAAATTTAAACTATATTATGTCAGAATTATCTTGTAACCTCTAGATTTGGAACCAGAGAAGCAAAACCCCTTTTAGAACTGTCCTGAGAATAAAGCATATTGTCCAAGATAAGATATCTAGGGACCAGTTAACTACATGAAACATCTGGGCCTATCCTTTCTTCACAGTCTGTTAGCTTCATGCCTCTGTAAATGGGACTTGATGTTAATGTTTAAGTTTTCTTGGTTACCTTGGTAACATGTAAATCTCCTTTCTTAGAACTAGTCCATTGTGAGCCCTCCAAGTAGTCTGATCTGTATCTGACTTAATGTAATTTATGTGTGAATAACTTTATTGCATTGTTTGAACCTATTCCTGCGTAGCTGGGAAACTGAACCTATGTTATGTGCCTAACCACCAAGGCCCAGATTCAAGCATGTGGCCTTCCCTCTTTTTTCTTCTAATATAATAATAGTAGCTGGCAATGAAACTGGGCCCAAATAGGTCCCCTTAAGGAACTAAACCTCCCCCTCTCCCAGGCAACATCTTGTCCTGGCCCAGCAGGCTTCTTGTGGCATCTTGGCTTTATCTGCCTCCCTTTTACTGACCAGAAGGGTAGGGTAGTTCCTTATAACAACTAAGTGAACTGAACCAGGTATGTTTCCCTGCTCTGAGAGAATCGATTTGGAGATTGTTCCCACAGGATCCGGGAATGCCTACCATTCCATGCAGGAGCCTGCCCTGGGAAAATGCTACTTGGAATGATTGTCATAGTTCTACTCACAACGTGTTAAGGAGGTGGACTTTCCTTGCTTGCAAGTCTTTTTCCTCACTCCAAAATAAATTATACTGCTACCTTGAGTTCCTGACATACCTGCCTCAAGGTTGCTATGTTTGGCTCTGGCCATTCCCAGGTTAGAGACCAGTCCAGTCTGGACTGCATTCAAAATTCTGTTGATAGTAGAGATTGAACGCCTTGCTCTGTGTGAGGGACTGAGTGGAGCTGGTGAGAGGATAGAGAATTCTAGCCTCTGTCAGTCCCCCTTCTGGACTCTTCAGGGCTCAGTCTCTTTTTGAGACTCCTAAAGCTCGGTGATTTTCTTTTTGCCAGTCTCATTCCAGGCTGTTGTAGAGACCAACCCCACTTCCAGTTGCTGAAGGAAAAGACTCTTGGGAGACTGTTAGTTGCCATCTTGTCCCTGCTTCCAGCTTGTTACCAGACAGACTTCAGGAAATTTCCTCTTTGAATTTCTGATTGGTCCTCAACGTGACTTTTGAGTAGGAGACTTTGAATACACACCTATTGATTTCACCAAGGGACTCTGCAAAGGGCTGCCCTTGAGTCTGGACTCTCCTTCAGGTTCATTCCAAGTCTTCCAAGCCAAGTTACTCAAGATCTTCGAGACCTCTGGTACTCGAGAACTGAGGCAGGAATTTGTTTGCGTTCTCTCAAATTCCCTTCCAAACAACCTTGCAATTTTTATGCCCCAGAATAAATTGTGGGGTGATTAATCAATTTTGCAGCCAACGATAGGAAAGTCAGCAGCAAAGGTGTATTGCATTGGGGTGGAAGGGGAGTGTGATTGGGTAGCAGCAGGAGCAAGCACACCCCACAGGGTCAGCAGCAAAGCCCTGCCCCCAGTGTTATTCAGCAGCAAAGCCCTGAGCCTATCCCTCCTTAGGACAGTTCCCTTGCTGCTCCACAAAATAGGCAGAAAAATGAGTGAAAACCAAAACACAGACTTGACCATAGAAAGTGACTATGGTGACAGGAAGGCTCAAAGCAGAAACTTGGAAGAGGACAAGAATGTCAACATTTCAAGTGAAGCCTCAAAGAAAAATGTGAATGCGTCACTGGTTCAAAAAGGACTCCTGGACAAGTTCAGCAAGGATTTTCAAAAGGAAATAAGAGAGCTAGAAGAATTGTTGAAAGAACAAATGAGAATAATGAAAGAGATTAATATAGAAAGGGGCTACAGATTGACAGAGGAAGTAGGAAGTATTGGAAAATGGTGTACAAAAATTTGTCAAAGAAGACAACTCCATAAAAAGTAGAACCAGTCAAATGGAAAGGAAGGTACAAAAGTTCACTGAAGAAAATAATTGCTTAAAAATTAGAATTGAATAAATGGAGACTCATAAAGCTTCAAGTTGAGTGGATTTGGGTGCTTTTGGCTACCAGGGATTGCATCTGTGTGAGACTGGATTTTCTTTGTATACTTCAACCAAAACAAAATAGTGCAACAGACTGAATGCAGAAGCAGCTGTCATCTATTAAGCATCTATTAAAGAGATTTTTAAAAATATATGACATAATAGAACTCTTCTCACTGATTTTTTTTTGTTTTGGAAAATACTCAATAGGCATTTATTAAGCACCTACTATGTACGCAGGTACTGTAAATAGGCAAAAGACTGTCCTGGCCCTCCAGGACCTCAAAATATAATGGAGGAGACAAAATGCAAACACATTTGTACAGATTTTATACCAGATAAATAGGAAAATAATCAGCAGACAAAAGAACTTTAGAATTAAGAGGGATTGGAAAAGACTTCCTGCAGAAGGTAGGCCTTTAGCTGGTAAATGAAGGATGCCAGAAGGTAGAGTTGAGTAGGGAAGGCATTTCAGGCATAGGCAATAGCCAGAGAAAATGCATGGAGTCTGGAGATCAAGTGTCCTGTTCTAGAAACTGCAAGGAGGTCAGTGTCAGGAGATCAAAAATTATATGATGGTGAGTAAGAAGACTAGAAATGTGGGTGGGGATAAGGAGTTAGTTATAAAAGGCTTTCATTGCCAAACAGAGAATTTTGCATTTGATCCTGTAGGTGATAGGGAGTCTCTGGAGTTCACTGAATATATAAGTTACATGGTTGAACCATGTTTTAGGAAAATAACTTTGGTTACAGAATGGAGGAAGATTGGAGTATGAAGAGACTAGTGGCAGGCAAATTCAGACTATAGCAATAATACAGGTGTGAGGAGATCACAGTCTGCACCGTGGGTCTTGGCAGTATCACAGGAGAGATGTTGTAAAGGTATAGATGGAGGGAGTGATCCAAGGCTAAGGCTTGGCAGAGAAAAATCAGCAATATGATAAGAGGGCCAGAAATTCAAGAGAAGAAAACAGTGTCAATTTGATATAGTTCACCAAAGGGTCAAGACAAAGAGGAGAGAGTGGCCTGGGAGAGAACTGAGAGGTAAAAAGGATTAGAGGATTTTTCATGAAAATGTTATTTATGTTAATATATAATAGGTTTATCTTTATTGTTTTTAAAATTAATAAATAATTTTTTTTAAATTTCAGTTTTCATTTCTAATATAACCCACATAAATCAAAGCTTTTTTGGGCATTTCAATAATTTTTAAGTGTGTAAAGGGGTCCTGAGACCAAAAGGTTTGAGAACTCCTGGTGTTGGGAATGGATTGGAACTGAAAGATCCTGGAAGCCAGAATTCAATTAGAAGGTTTGTGCAAGAATCCAGGCAAAGGGATGATGAACAATGGAATTATAATCATATCTACACAAGTGGAGGAGAAAGGCCACATGCATGAAATTCTGTAGAGGTAAAATCACCAAGATTTGGCAGCTGATTTGACATAAACTATGGGGTACAGTAGGTGTATACAGCTCTAGACTTGGACTCAGAAAGATCTGGTTTTGAATTCTTCCTCAGAAACTTAGTAACTATTATTGATCCTTGGTCACAAACTGCATACAAACCTCTCTGGACCTCAGTTTATAAAATGAAAAGACTGGAATAAATGACTGCTAAGGTCTAAATTTATGTCTCAGAGGTAGAGATTGATATTGAGGTCAGGGAACTATATGTTGAGGTTTGGGGTGCTTGGGACCCCAAAATACAGACACTTCGGGTCCTGCCTGAATGAATTAGATTCAAGCCTCGTTTTATCCAAAGTAAAAACAAAGTTTACTTAAGATCCACCATATTGGGTTGACTCCTAAGAAGCCTCACCATTTGTGAAGCTTGTATTGACAAACAGCCAGATAGAATCTGAGCCAACCAGCACTTGAGCACCTTCATGGAGACAAGAAGGATCTTATATACAGAAAGACTGTGGGAGGGGCCTGGGGGTGGTCTAGTAGTCTTGGATGATGGGAGAAGGGGTTTAGAGAGGCAGAATCTAAGGAGGATCTTGATGGAACTGGGGTGACTGGAGGTCAGAACCAAGAGAGTGGGATTTTGATGTGATCAAGAGTGGGAAACAGCTGGTAATCTGGAGGTAACATAATGGAGGGCTAGGGTGAGAAGTAGGCAGAGGTAACAGACAATAGAGGGCTATAGAATCAAAGATGGGAAGTAGCCAGAGGCAATTGGACAAAACAATAATGAAAGGTTTATGCTTTCAGGCAAATGCCAGATCAAGGGGGAAGAAATCAGTTGAAGGGACTTCCCAGAGTCTGTATTCATCACTGATGTGCCTGAAAGAATGGTGGTACCCAGAGGAGTGAAAAGCCATAAAGATCATTTGAAGGAACTGGTAATGTCCAGCCTGGAAAGGAAAGTGATTGGAAGGGCCATGATAGGTATCTTTCTATGTCTGAAGGGCTGACATCAGGAAGAGGCAGTAGATTTATTTTGTTTGGTCCCAAGGGACAGAACTAGAAATTGTGCTTGGAAACTGCAAACTGGCAGATTTGGACTTGACTAAGGAGAACTTCTTAACAATTAGAACTAACCCTCAGTTTATTGGCTTACTTAGGAAATAGGGAGTTCTTCAAGCAAAAGGTCTTGGAAACCTTTTATTTCAAGACCTTCATGACTTAGATGTGCTCACACAAAAACTTGATAACGTCTTCTTAGGCATATTATGCATCCTGAGGACCATGAGACATTTCCAACAGACTTGCAGTCATGTTGTCTCCCTGATTAGAATGTGAACTCCCTGAAAGCGATGATAGTGCTTTGCACAAAGTAAGTGCTTAACAAATGCTTTCCCCCCCAATAATTCCCATTATGGAAATTCTTTTTCAGGTATAGGTGAGACTAGATAGCCCCAGAAGTCTCTCTTAATTCTGAAATTATGTGATTTTGAGATTCCTTGAACTTTTCTCAGCTTTCCTCCTTCCTTGACCTCTCTGGAGCTTTTGTTGACCATCCTCCCCTTACTCCTTCCTCTGCTTTCTGGACCCTGTCCTCTTCTGATTCCACTCCTCCATCATGAAACCCACCTCCTACACCCTGTAAGGTTCTATCTTCAGCCTTCTTTTCAAGCTCCTTTATAGATTTTATCTGTCAAACTTCCCGTGATTCCTTCTCTCCTACCCTTTCAGCTGCAAATTCTGCCTCATATTTTACAGAAAAATTGAAGCCATTTGCCAAGAACTATTTGCCTTCCTGCTTTCTCATCTCATATTGCTCAAATACCTTCTACCACTGTTTCCTCCTTCCCCCTTGACTCACATGAAAAGGTGGCCCTTGCCCAAAGCAGGTCCATTTATCTGCACAAGTGAGCCCATTCCATAACTTCTCCTTTCTTCCAGTAGATTGCTTCCTCTGTCATCCCTACTCTCTCACTTACTTTCAAGTTCTCCCTGTCTACCGGCTAACTTTTCATTGTCCACAGACATAACCAAATCTCCCTCATCCTCAAAAAAAATCCATCCACTTGATCCATCCATCTATTGCTAACTATTATCCCATATCTCTCCTCCATTTTGTGGCTAAACTCCTTGAGAGTTTAGCTTCTACTTCCTCTTCTCTGACTTTCTTCTTAACTCTCTCCAGTCTGGCTCTGACCTCATCATCTGATATACTGGACACTTATGTGGCACAGTGGATGTAGCACCAGGGCTGAAATCAGGAAGACATCTTCCTGAATTCAAATCTTGCCTTAGACACTTACTAGCTATGCAACCGTGGGCAAATCACTTAACTCCTCAATTTCCATATCTGTAAAATGAGCTAGAAAAGGAGATGGTAAACCACTCCATTATCTTTGCCAAGAAAACTCCAAATGGGGTTGCAAAGAGTGGGACACAACTGAACAACAAACAACTCTCTTCAGAGTTACTAATGGTCTAATTGCCAAATCTAATGGCCTTTTCTCAATCTTTATCCTTCTTGATTCTCTCCAGCCCATGACATTGTTGATCTCCCTCTTTTAAACTTTCATGACATTGCCCTCTCTTAGTTCTCCTCATATATATCTGAATATTCCTTCTCAGGCTCCTTTGCTAGATCTTCATCCAGATCAGATTCACCAGTGGTGGGTGTCTCCCAAAGTTCTGTCTTGTGCATTGTTTTCCCTTCATGCTATTTCACTTGATCTCATTAGCTTTCATGAATTCAGTTATTATGTCTATGCTGATAACTCTCAAATCTACTTATCTAACCTCAACCTGTAGATCTCCAGTATCTCATCTCCAACTGCCTATTGGACATCTTGAATTGGATGGATTGTAGACTCTTAAACTCAGTGTTTAAAAATTGAAGCCATGATTTTCTCCCCTCTCTCTCAACTCAACCTTTCCCTCTTACAATTTCCATATTACTGTTGAGGGAACCACTATCGGAGGCTAGTAACCTAGGATCCATCAGCATCTCTTCACTCTCATTTCCCATATGCAATCTGTTGTTGCATTTGATTTGATTTCACCTTTGCAGTATCTCATGAGTACACCTCCTTCTCTTCTCTAACATGGTGTAGGCCCTCATCTCCTCATGCTTAGACTGTTGCAGTATCCTGCTGTTTAGTTTGCTTGCCATTAATTTGAAGTTTAGGGGTGATGGGATCACAAAATAGTGACACATAGGTCCTGCCCAAATGAATTCGACCCAAGCCTTCCTTCAGTCAAAGAAAAATGAAGTTTATTAAAAATTCACCATTGGCCAGACTCTTCAGGAAGCTTTACATTTGTAATGCTAATGTAAATGAGATTGAATCTGAGCACTTGAATCTGAGCACTTTCATGGAAACAAGATGGATCTTATATACAGAAAAACTGTGGGAAGGATCTAAGAGTGGTCAAGTAGTCTGAGGTGACTGGAGGAGGGGTCTAAGGAGGATCTTGATGAGAATAGCCAATAGGCTGGGATGACTGAGAGGGTCAGGACAACCAGGGACCTGGACCATGTGGCCAAAGGAGAATCAAGTCTAGATAAGATCTAGGGTGGGAAGTCTAGGGTGGGTCCAGGGGCAGACAATGAAAAGTTTATAGCCTGGGATGGGCAGATGCCTCAGGTGAATGTCAGATCAAGTGATAAGATACCAGGGGAGTTCCAGGTGGTTTCAGTCAATAAGACTCTCCACACTCCAGTCTATCAGTCTATCCTCCACTCAGGAAAATATGATTTTCCTAAAGTGCAGACCTGATCCTGTCACACCCACCCCCTCAGTAAACTCCATTGGCCCCCTGCAGGATCAAAACTAAAATCCTTTATTTGACATTTAAAGCCCTTCCTAAGCTCACCCCTCCTCCTCATCTTCCCAGTCTTCATATATCTAATACACTCCCTCTTCTGATGCAGTAACACTGGCCTCCTTGCTGTTCCTCACTCAAGATACCCCATCTCCCAACTCAGGGGATTTCCCATCTTTATCTCCCAGCTTTGATGGCATCTTTCAGTTCCCAGCTAACATCTTGACTTCCACAGCCTCCAACCTGAGAAGGAAGGAGAGAGAAATAGGATCATTTGGGCCAGGTCATAGCTTTTGAATGCATTGCTCAGCGACCAGGTGGAAGTCTGTCTCCTCCCCAAAAGGTTAGCGATTGGATCCAGTGACAGACTGCACCAGCTGCCCACTTCATAAGGGTTAGGCTAAGCCAATTTTCCTTAGCAGTAGTAGTAAGAAGCATTTGATCTAAGTTCTGGTCCAGATTTCAGGCTTTGGTTTTCTCATCTGCAAAATGAAGGTATTGTACTAATTGATCAATATGGTCCCTTCCATTGCTAACATTCCATGACTGAATACTGCTGAGAGCTGGATAAAGCTCAATTATTTTTATTGTTCCATGCATTTCTTCCCCAGGATTTTCTGGACCTAATATATGGAGATTTAGAAATAATTAAGTTGCTTGATCAATATGATGAGGTGGGGGGTGGGGGTGGAGAGGCTGGGAGTCTTTGTGAAGGACCTAGCCCAAGAGCTACTTTCTATGTGTCTTTTTAATGATTCTCCCAGCTATTAGTGCAACCCCTTCCAAAGCTATATACTCTGTGTCATAGTAGATGCTTAATAAAACACCTGTCTTTTGATTCATTTTTATTTTCCTAGTGCTTAGCATGGACAGCTTGGTGTCAAAGTGAATAGTGCACTGGGCCTAGATTCAGAGAGGTTCATCTTCCTGAGTTCAGATCTGGCCTCAGACACTTCCTGTGTGATCTTGAGCAAGTCATTTAACCCACTTGGCCTCAGTTTTCTCATCTGTAAAATGAGCTGGAGAAGGAAATGGCAAACTACTCCATTATTTTTGCCAAGTAGCGTCACAAACAACATTACCTTGCACATTTATATTTTTGGTTTGGGATCCGTGATTTCATCAGTTTGTGTAACTCCTTCCATCCATGTAGACTGTCAGTTTTTTGACACTGTCAAGTTGTTGCCTGGGAATACTGAGCGTCAAGTGCCTTGGTTCTGTTCAGCACAGCTAATCATATCAGATAGTACTTCCTGATTCCAGGATAATGTCTGAACTCTATCCGTGACACCTGACTGCTGCTTAATCAATACTTGTGGGTGAGAGTGTGTGTGTGTGTGTGTGTGTGTGTACGGGGTGGGGGGTGAATTGTTGAAATTAAATAAAGTTTTGTTGCTCCCCACCTTACTGTCCTGTCTAGAGTCCCATTTAACTGATCTAATCAAAGTCTTGATTCAATTTTAGTTTCTTCAAGGTTTTGGGGATAATATTTGTCTCCTCTGATATGGTGTAGGGCAGAATTTGTTTCATTTTTGGTTTTGTATACCCCAATGCCTAGCACAGTGTTGGTACATAATTAGGTACTAAATAAATGTCTGTTGATTGATTGATGGATAAGTTGGGGAGGGGTGAGATTAAGGGCAATAAGAGGGAGATTAAATAAAACCATAGAAAAGATTTTTAAAATAAATTATTGCTTTTAAAAAGTCTTTTGATCTATAGCACAAAACCATTCATAAAATCAGTTAGTACTAGGGCAGCTATAAGGCCATTTTTTCCCCCTTAATGAGATTTGACTGATTAGGAAACCAGTCTAAACTTGCTCCTTGCACTGCCTGGAGACAGCCGAGCCTCCTCCTGACTCTTCAGTGATAGTGGCATGCTGTCCTCGAAGACCTGGCTTCAAGCCCTTCAGGTGCCCTTCTGGGCTTGGGGGCCCCAAGTGGCTGCAAAGCCTCAGGCCTGCATTGGAGAATCAAATGAGCCCAAGTTCAAATTGGCAACTGCTTTCTCGAGGGCTTTGAAATTGAGTTTGAGATTGCACCAGCTTTCTTGCTGTCCTCTGCTTCTTTTTGCAGAATCCTAGAATGACTGAGCTGGAAGGGACTTTTAGAGTTCTTCTAGCTCAACCCCCGCAAGCTGTTGCAAATGAGGAAACTGTGAGGGTCAGAGAGTTTAGCTGGCCCACAATCATGTGTCCAACTCTCAAATCCAGGACTTCTGATTTTTGTGAAATTCTCTTTCTACTATACCATCTTACTGTACAAGCCAGCCATTCAACTAAATTAGATTATGATGACTCTGATAGGTGTTCGAAGTCTTAAATTACCATGTTATGTATTATCAAGTGGGCAGGTAGTTGGTGCACTGGTTTTGAGTTCAGGAAGATCTGAGCTCAAATGCAGCCTCAGATATTTACTAGCTGTGTGATCCTAGATAAATCAATTAACCCCTATTTGCCTCAGTTCCTCATCAGTAAAATGGGAGCACAATGGAGAAGGAAATGGCAAACCACTCCAGTATGTTTGTTAAGAAAATTCCATGGGAATTGTCTTAGATCATTTTAGATCATGGTGAGAAGAGCTAACTTCAGTGAAGTGAGCAGAACCAGGGGAACATTGAACACAGTAACAGCCATATTGTGCAATGATTAACTAGGATAGACTTGGTTAGTTCTCCTCACCAATACAAGGATCTAAAACAAATCAAAAAGACTCATGATGAAAAATGTTATCCACATGTGATGGGGTACAGGCTCTGGAAAGCCCCCCAGAACTCTCCTGGAATCTTCTCACTTGATCTGGCATTCACCTGAGGCTATAATCCCCTCAAATGGCCTTTCATTATCCCTACACCCAATTCTCTGTTACCCTTAACCTAGCCCAGACCCTCATTGTCTGTTACCTCTAGATTGTCTCCAGCTACTTCCCACTCTGGATCCTGTCTAAACCCTGTTCTCTTGGTTCTTGGCCTCCAATCTCTAGTCACCCCAGCCTACTGGCCACTTCCATCAAGAGCCTCCCTAAACCCCCTCCTCCAATCACCCTAGTCTACTTGGTCAACCCCAGATCCTTCCCACAGTCTTTCTGTATTTAAGATCCATCTTGACCTCCATTAACTGGGCTCAGATTCAATCATTCCCCTTCCACTAGCCAAACAAATGTTTAGACTCCGTACTAGTCTAGCCAATATGGCAGATCTTTAACAGATCTTTGGCCAGAAGAAGGCTTGGGTGTAATTTACTCAGGCAGGACCCATGTGTCACTATTTTGGGGTCCCAGAACCCCTAAATCTCAACATTTCCAGAGAAAGAACTACGAAGTCTGAACGCAGATCAAAGCATACTATTTTTTTTTCTTTCTCATGGTTTTTCCCTTTCGTTCTGATTCTTCTTTCACAACCTGACTAAAGTAGAAATATATTTAATATGATTACAAGTATATAGTCTATATCAGATTGCTCGCCTTGTATGGGGAGGGAGGGGGAAAAATTTGCAATTCGAAATCTTATTAAAGTGCATGTTGCAAACTATCTTTACATGTAACTTGAAAATAATACTATTATGTGGGGGAAGAAAAGAAAACTCCATGGGCCATGTAAAATCAAATATAACTAAATGACTCATGTATTAATAGGTCAGCTCTAACCAACTACAACATTACAAAAAGTTCACTTTGATTCGTTTGGACAAGTTAAGGTTCATGGGACACTAAGAGTTAAAGAAAACAACCTCTGCCCTCAAGGAGCTTACTTTCTACTTGGGGAAAACCACAAGAGTACTGGTAAGTATTAAATAAATACCGAGTAAATACAAGGCTAATTTAGTGGGGAAACACTGGGGGAGAGGGTCAGAAAGAGACTTTGTATTTTAGCTGAGTCTAGAAGGGAGCTCTGCATTCCCGTGAGCTAGGGTGAGGAGGAAATGCATCCCCGCCTTGGAGCACTGCCTATGCAAAGGTTTGGAGGTATGAGAATGAGGCATTAGAGAAAGTCCCATTAGGGGAATAAGCAAGCAGTCTCATTATCTAGGGGGTTTTCTATTTGTAATCTTATTTTGCCTTATTGAGTCTGGATGATATATTCTTGTTCTGGGGCCTCTTCCAATTCCTGAAGTCTGTAATTTTCTTCTAATCCCAAGGGAAGAAGTTTGATTAAGTGGTTTTGGTATTCCAGTTTTTCCTGCCCTAGTTACCAGTCTTCAGTTTAGGATCATAGATTAAGAGTCAGAGGAATCTTTGAGTCTATGTAACACAATTTCTTTACTTTATATATGAAGAAGCTGAGGTTCAGAGTGGTTGTTATTTGCCAGGGTATGTTGGAGAAAAGGGGGAGGTAACTTCTTTTATTAAACTCTATTTAATAAAATTAAAGTTTTCTTTCCCCCTCCTTTTCATCTTTCTGTTGTTGAAGAAACCTGAATCAGCTAGCTACTTCTGTTTGAAATTGAACACTTGGCAAAAGAATGCATATAGCAGGCAAAAAATATAGTAGAAAATTTTCAGAAGTGGCCAGAGAAATCTGACATTGTTTTAACATGACTACTTTAAAAAAATATATTTTTTAATATTTTCTTAGTAACTGTAAATATGAGAGTAAAACCTTTAATGGTGTAAAGTAACTAAAACCTAATATCTATTTTCCAAAACTTTGTATTCTAATTTTATTGTAATTTTTTCTTATATTTTTCATATCGGTAAATGAGAAAGCATGCAAGATATGATTTGTCCTTCTAAGCAGAGTAGCCTAAAACTATTTTACTGAGGTCAATTTAAAAATGGTTGAATGATCTTAATCACAGCTTTAATCTGAAGTGTTGAAAAATGCCGTTTCAATTAATTTTCTTTAAGTTTTTTTATTTTTATTTACTGATGTTTTACTGATGTTGCTGTATGTTCTTTGTTTTCAAAGAGTACCAGTGGCATCACAGGGGGATGTCCTGACGCTTGTGTGAATTGGATTTAAGTGAGGCAGAGATGCACATAGCCATCGGTCTCACTCTCTCTTCCAGAGTCATCAATGTCCAGCAGCAAGACAGAAGACAAGATGACTGGTGATGGCCCCGAAAGCACTGAGTGACCTTGGCATCTTTGATGTCTAATCAAGCTTCAAGTTTTCCACAGTACCTTCTTCAGGGGTCTTCATTACCTTTGGAACAAATTGTTCTCATAGGCCCATTCTGCTGGGGGAAGTCTGCATATGCTTGGGGTAGACATCCTCCTAATTCTCTGAAGGGTTTGAGGCCTGTTGGTTACTGTCCACCTGGTTTAGAAGGGAGGTCTTGCCTGTAGCCACACATGCTACAGCTTCTTGGAGCCACAGGTGAGAGTTGGGTAAAGGTGGACACCAAAGGTGGATAAGCAGCCCAGAAAAGGACAAGCCCTCACATCAAAGGTGCTAGTCCTGCCTACATGCTGATTTTGAAACATAAGCCTTATAAGTGATCTATATATTACCTGATATTCATTTTCTTTATACATTTTTAAATTACATGTAAAAACAATTTTTAACATTTGTTTTTAAATACTTTTTTCCAATTATATGTAAAGATAATTTTTAACGTTCATTTTTATAAGATTTTGAATTCTGAATTTTTCCCTCTCCCTTTTTCCCCTCTCCCTCCCTAAGACAGTAAGCAATTTGATATAAATTATAGGTGTGCAATCATTAACATTCCTTTTTTTAAATTTTGAGTTCCAAATTCTCTCTCTTCCTCCTCTCCCCCTTCCTTGAGAAAGTAAGCAATTTGCTATAGATTATATATGCACAGTCATGCAAAACATTAGTTAGTTATTTTCAATAAAAGAAAACACCAAAATCCAGCCCTAGGAATTCCCTAATTTTTCATCCAATATTTTATAAATGTACTAATTAGCCATTAGCAGTTATCTGCCCTAAAGTTGTTTTGCAGCTAGCTGTGATACTACAAGCAAGTCCCTTTACCTCTCCAATATTATTTTTTAATCTTCATAATACAGTATTACGTACACAGGTTTTGGTGATAATGCATGTCAAACCTTTGTAAACTTTCAAGTCTAAAGTATATAAATATCAGTTATTTGCAACAGCTGCTGTGCACTGTTCCCATCTCTCACCCCTTCCTTGCTCAAAGTCTGTCTTTACTACTGTCTGGATGAACACAACACAATCTCACTAAGCTTCAGTTTCCTCAACTGTAAAATTGGAATAAATTATAGCTGCCTTAGATATTCCACAGGGCTGTTGGGAGGCTCACATGGCAAAATGCTTTGCAAATTTTAAAATATGCTACAAATATATATTATTAATATTTCCTATACATTTTTGTCAAAGGAAGTATTTTAAGAAATAATATAAGTAATTAAATCTTAAAAAGTTTCAAATTAACATTTGAAATGAAAGCTCCTTCCTAAAATGGCATTACTGACATCGAGAAATAGACAATCAACATTTATAAACATTCACTACAGTCAAGGCACTATGCTGAGCGCTGGGGATTCAAAAAGAGGCAAAAGACAGCCCTTACTTATAATCTAACGGGAGAGACAACATGCAAACAAATATATGCCAAGAAACTTATATACAAGATTTATAGGAATGAATTAACAAAAGGAAAGGACTGTAACTCAGAAGGGTTGGGAAAGGCTTCTTGCAGAAGGCAGGATTTTAGCTGAGACTTGAAGGAAGCCAGGGATGTCAGTATTGGATCAGAGGAGGCAGAGTGTTACAGGCATAGGAGATAGTCAAGAGCAGAGCCAGGAGATCAGTCTTATTGGATGGAAGGGTACCGGTAGGGAAGTAAGGTATAAGAAGACTGGAAAGGCAGGAGAGGATTAGCGTATGAAGGATTGTAAATGCCAAACAGACTTCTTATAGTTACTTCTGGAGGCAATCATGTGTCCTTGGGGTCTGTTGAGTGGGGGGGTGAGGTGTAGGGGAAAAAAGACTTCAAGCAGTCAGACCCACCAGCAGACTATTGTAATAGTCCAGACATGGGGGTGATGAGGGCCTTTACAAGGGTGGGGGTGATGAGGGCCTGTACAAGGGTGGGGGTGATGAGGGCCTGTACAAGGGTGATGACAGCTTCAGAGGAGAGAAGGGGGCACATACAACAGATGTTGCAAAGGTGAAATCAACAGGTCTTGGTCACAGATTGAATATGGATGGTGGGGTGAGAGATAGAGAGGAGTCTAGGAAAACTCATGGGTTTTTAGTCTGGAGAATTAGGAGGATTTACTCTCTACAATAATAGGGAAGGTAAAAGTGGGGATAGTTTAGGAGGAAAGATGAGTTCCATTCTGGACACATTAAGATGTTTCTTGGACATCTGGTTCAAGATGTCTAAAAGGTAGTTGGATATGTGAGACTGGAAGTCAGTCTAGAGTTTAGGGCAGAATAGATAAAATTTGAGAATTATCCTAGGGAGCTGATGAGATCACCAAATAATGTAGTATGAAACCCAGGACAGAATCATAAGCACACCTATGTTTAGAGGAATAATCTGAAGGAGGATCCATCAAAGGAGAAAGAGTAAGGTCAGGTAGGGAGGAAGACAACAAGGGGAGAAACGGTGTCCCAAAAACACAGGGAGAAGAGAGTGTCAAGGAAGAAAGAGTGATCAGTGGTGTTAAAGGCTGTAGAAAAGTCAAGAATGAGGATTGAGAAAAGGCTGGTGAATTTGACAACTTAAAGATCATTAATAATTTTGGAAAGAGCAGTTTTGAGAGTGAGAGCAAAGTGGAGGCACCTATTACAGATGTCCTTTTAGGAGTTTAGCTACAAATGGCAGAAGAGATATAGGATGATAGTGGGGATGGAAGGATCAAGCAAGGATTTTTTTCAGAATGGGGGATACATGGGCATGATTGTAGGCAGTGGGAAATGAAACAGTAGAATGGGAGAGACTGAAAAATAAGTGAAAGAGTAGGGATGATAGAGGAAGCAATCTGTCAGAGGAGTAAGGATGGAATAAGATCCCCTGAATAAGTAGAGGGGTTACCCTTAACTAGTAAGTTCATTTCATCATGTGAGACAGAGGTAAAGGAGGAGATAGTGGCAGAACATCAAAGTGAGAGATGAGGAAGAGGAGAGAGCAGGGATTTCACACCAATCACCTTTCTTTTTTCCTATAAAATATGAAACAAGGTCCCCAGCTGAGAAAATTGCGGGAGAGAGAGCCATGGGAGGTTTAAGAAGGGTTGAAGGTTTGAAAGAACCATTGCGGAAGGGGAGACAGTGAGTGGATAAGGGAGCTAAGTAGGGTTGCCTAGCAGCAGCAAGGGCCCAGTTGAGATTGTATAACATAAATTTAAACTGGACCCTGTCAGAACAGTTGTATGATTTTTCTCAGCAGCATGTGCAGAAATCCAAGATATGATAAAGGAGCTAGGGATTCAAGAGAGAAAAAACAGTGTAGAGTTGAATTGGACAATACTGTGACCAATACTTCCAAACTGCCTTCCCCTTACTCCCTTTATTAACTACTGGGGGGGAAACAGGGCTCTAAAATTTGTTCTCTTTCTTAAATTTTATTTTTTTGTTACATTTTAAGTTTCAAACTTCCTCATTTCCTTTCCTGTACTAGAGAAGGCCATCATTTAACATATATATGTGTGTGTGTATGTATATATATGTACATCGATATACCAATATTGATATGTATTTACATATATGTGTAAAAACATAGTATGCATACTTTTATTTATCAGTTCTTTCTCTGAAGGTGGATAGTATCTTCTATAGGTTCTTTATAATTGATTTGGGTATTGAAACTACTCAAAATAACTTAGTCATTCACAGTTATCCTTTGAACACCATTGGTGTTACTGTATACAACGTTCTCTTGGTGCTGCTCATTTAACTCTTCATTCTATAATTTTCTGTTCATATATATATCAGATAATAGTAAGCTATTTATGTTACCTCTTCCTTTAAAAAAAAATCAAGGGTAAAAAAAGTGTCTTGGATTTAGAGCTGAAAGGGACCTCAACCCTTGGGTAGTCTAATATCTTCATTTTACAGGGGAGGAAATTGAACCCAGAGAGATGATGTCACTTGCAGATGTTCACTCAGGTAGTAACTGATTGGACAGGGAAAAGGGCCAGTGCTCTTTTATCCACTCAGTGCCATTCATTGAGCATCTTAGGTAGAAATATTTCAAATCCCATATATACTATATAACCTAATACTACTTTGACTTCTGTCTATTAGTGATTTCTTAGAATCAACCATGGCTTGGTTAAAGAAACTACTTGTCAGTTATGTAAAACTATAATTGATGCCAGTTTTTTATGTCATTCACTTAAAATAATGAGCAATTCTTTTTGCTCAAGCTTTCCAAAGGAAATATGTTAAAAAAAAAAAAAAAGCAACTTGGTCATTTAAAATAATTGGGCCAGAAGTTAAACAGTTCTCTATATAGAATATTGTCATTAAGTAAGATTAGGTAATTCTTGGAGAAGTTTTGTTTAGCTTTGAGTAAAAATGAAACCAATTTAATTTCTGTCCTTTTCTTATAATTTCCTCATTTACAATGCAAACTTCTTGAGTGCTGGAAGTATCTCACTTTTTCTTTGTGTCTCTCCATGGTCTAACCCTGGGCTTTTAACATTGATGCTTTCCTGAATGTTTCTTGCTAATTGGGTGGTCCAAGGGCAGCTAGGTGATGCAGTGGAGTGCCAATCCTGGAATCTGGAAGACTCAAATCTGTCCTCAGACACTAGGTATGTGACCCTAGGCAAGTCACTTAATCATATTTGCCTCAGTTTCCTCATCTTTAAAATAAGCAGGAGAAGGAAATGGTAAACCACTCTGATGTGGTTTAAGGGGCTCAGGGACCGCTTGAAGACTGGAGTATAAGAGAGGGTTGTCTGGAATGAATTCACAGACTCAAGTATTCTTCAAGTCAAGGTGGCAAAGGTTTATTGTAATGCCAAAATAGCAGGCAGAGTTCCTTAGGGAATTTACAACTTAACAGAATGCTAAAGCTTATATAGGAAAAGTAGTGGATTATATGGAAGATATGCTACTTAGGTGATAATGTAACAACGTGGGTCAGTGGCATCATTCACTACTGCAAATCAGGGTAAGGAGTTTCTAAGGGGTACATTTTTGGTCTGTTGCATCTGATAGCTTTGAGAGTTGATGCCTATAGCTTGACCTCTGGCTTGTATGGGAATTAGTACATGTTAATTCTGTGGTTACAAGGAAATTTCTCCAGAGGTCAGCTTGTTCTTGTGATGGGGAAAGATTGTTTTACTGGGGCCCCACTCATGAGTAATTACTAGGCACAGTGTCCTTGGGCTGGGGAGAAAACTGTCAGGGATAGTGTTTTGAGTCTGGGAGATATGTGATCTTGGAATTGAGGTCCAAGCCCAAGCACCCCATCAACTCCAGTATCTTTGCCAAGAAAACCTCAAATGGGGTGGTGAAGAATTGGACAGCACTGAACAAAATCAGGTGTGGCTTTCTTGAGAGCCATAACACCTAGCCACCCCTTGCTACAATCTGTACTAAATTTTACTTCCCTAAATTCTTATTGAAAAATGGCACTTGCACCTATTTCAAGTTCTAATATTTGGAAGTAACTCAAGTAAAACCTTTTTCAGAATGTAATTTGTCTTTTTTTGATGAAGTATAGTTTTTGATGGAGTATAAATAAATAAGTACAGATAGGTTCGTAGGTAGGAAACTATAGACAAGTACACACAGTGGTAGATAGACTAAATAAATGGCTGATGCCGAATAATTTTGTCTTTGTTATTTAGTACAATTACGGTAGAAATCTGAATCCCTGCCATTAAGAGGGTAAAAGTTGAACCTTCTCTTAAGAAAAGCCATTGTCTTACGGGATTATTTAACCTCCTCCCCACTTCCATTTTAAATGCAGATAGGACTTAAAAGTTATTTTGAATTTGAAGGATCCAGTTTCGCCTTCTGGCTCTTTGGGGGCTATCCCTTTTATCACCGGTTTTGAATGGCAACCCAGCCCACAGAGAACTCTTTTAGCCAACTTCCTAAGGGCTTCCCGGCCCATTCTAAGTGTTTTGTGCCTTTTTTTTTTTTTAAAGAATTTAGTTCTGCCCTCAGAGTTTATCATCTGTTTATCACACAGCTGAAAAGCTACTGCCCTTCCTTTTTTAACACTGAAGCTGCATTTCTCTGCGTATACTTTGAAAGCAAACTTCTGGAGAAGACAGTAATTAGTGAATTTCCATGTCGGTGTGGGCAGCGGTAGGCTAAGGGGAAGGCTCACGAAGGGGGCAATTCCTCGTTCAGTCCCGGCTGTGGATCTCTGATCACACAGAATGCAGGGAATAAGAGTCAGCCTGTGCTTCTGCGTTAGCTAAAAAAGAATATTCACTGACCAACAGGGCTCTGCCACATGGTCTCTGGCAGCTGACGAGCTGCGTGCGGCAGATGGGATCGTTTGTGTATTCTCCTAATTTGTGACTGTTTTCTCCTACTCGGTCTTTTTTTTTGTTAATTTTTTTTGACTTCCCTCTTTTTAAGTTTGTCTCCGTTGGAAAAAAAAAACCGGAATCTGAACTGCAGCTTTACGGGATCCTCTGCGAGGGCAGCTCTAGATTTTGAACGGAGGTTCGCGCTGCCCCTCACTGTGCGGGTCCCAGAGCCGTGCCTCCCCAGAGCTCTTGGGGCAGACTGCAACCTCCTGCCACGGAGCTGGAACCCCGGGCCAGGCTCCCACGTGGGCGGGTCAGTTGGTGTCTGTGCCGATGAGACCCCTCGGAGAGGGCAAACTTGAAACTCCCGAAGCGCCCGAGGGGCTTCTGGTTCCGTGGCCGGAGGAATCTCGCCTTCGGCCTCTCTGCCTGCCTCCATGGCGGATCCCGAGAGACCATAGGTGCCGTCCTCCCCGTGCCCCAAAGCAGCCCTTCCCGAAGCCCCTAGTGGGCCTTCTTATCGCTGCGGGTTTCTGCAAGCGTCTTACAGCCAGGACGGTTAGGCTAATTACGTGGGAAAGCCACGGGAGGGGAAGAAAGCAGGCTACTAGGGCTACGAGAGCGCGCGGCTGACCCCGTGGAAAGGGTCGTGCTGCCCGCGGCGCTCCAGCGTGAGCGAGCCCGTCCGGGCGGCGCGGGGCCGGGGAAAACACGGCCCGCGTGGCCGTCTCCCCCTCCTCGCAGGGCTGCGGGCGCGGCTGCCGGGGCCGGGCTCCGTGGCTCCCCCGCGTTGGCCGCTGCGAGCGAAGCCGCGCCAGTTAGGCCTCCGCGCGCGGCTCCTCCCCAGGGGAACTTACTGGGCGGGGAGGCCCCACGGGCGGGGGCCGGGGCCACTGGGAACGGGCGAACCCGTCCCACGTGGAGCGGCGCGCTCAGGGCGCCCGCTTCGCCGCCCGCAGTCTGCCTCCTCGGGCGCGCTTCCCCCGGGGCTGTTCACGCCCGAGCGCAGCCGCTCGTCCCGCGTGTGCCCCGCTGCGCCCGGGGAGGGGGAGGAGCGGGGTGGGGGGGAGCGAGGCGGGGGAGGCGGAGGGGAGTTGGTGGTTCCACTGCAGCGGGGGCTCCCTGTGTCCTTGTGCGGAAATGACACACGGAGTCCCGTCACGTCACGCGAGAGCGCAGCGCACGGACACACACAAAGAGAGGGGAAAAAACACGGCGCCCGCCACCCCTAGCAACTCCCCGGGCCGCCCTCGCCGGGCCCTCCCCCCCACCTCTGCGGACCCCTCCGCTCCCCGGCCCCGTTCCCCAACACGCGCAGCCCAAACTCGGCGGGCTCCCGCTCTTGCAAAGTCCCGAACTCGTCCCAGGTAAGTGTGTGAGATAAATACAAACGGCTGCAACGGCTGCAGCCGCGGCAGGCGTCTGGGAGAAGGGGCTGCAACGTCCATGCCGGGGTGGGGGCGGGAGCAGGGGAGGGGACGGGGGAGGAAGGGGGGGTGCCCCAAGTGCGTTCGCCGGGTGCACACGGAGAAGCTCCCGCCTCTCCGCACCCGGAGTGGCGGGAGCGGCGCTGCACCCGGGGGAGAGGAGACGGCGCGCGGGCTGGCGCCGCCGCCGCCGCTCCTCGCGCGGTCCGTTTCGCCCCATTGTGCGGCGTCTCCCTTTGTGCCTATTCAGAACTCGGCTACATGGCGTACTGAGGAGCACGCGCCGGGGGAGAGGGGGTGGGGGTGGGGGGCCGAAAGCGCGGAACGCGAGCGCGAGGAGGCTCCTCCATCGGGCCCGGGGAAGGGGAAGGCGGGTGGGAGGGGGGAGCGTGAAGTGGAACGGTCCGGTCGTCCGCTTGCCGGCCGGCCCCACTCCGCGCCGTCCTCCCGCCCACCCCCGCCGCTCCCCCAACTATGGAGCGGCCGAGCTCGGGCAGCCGCGGCGACGGGGCTGTGGCCGCCAAACCCGCGGAAGAATCGTAGAGTCCGGGGATGGGCCGGAGCGGGCCGACCTCTGCGTGTGGGTGTGTGAGCCTTGTGTGCGGGTGAGTGTACGTGTGTATATGTGTGAGTGTTTGTGAGTGTGGGTGAAGGGGCGGAGTCTGGGGGGAGAGTCTGAGCTGAGCGGCTGGGAGCCTAGAGAAGCCACCGGCAGACCGACGCTCGGAGGACTCGAACGAGTCAAGCCCGAGCGAGCTCGGGGCAGGCCAGCGAGCCCGCCCCGCCGCCAGGGGGCGCTGCCCCCCGCGCTCCCCGGCCCTCCCCCGCCTTCCCGCCCTTGGTGGTCGCGCCCCAGTTCAGGGGTGACCGCGGTGCCCTTTTCTCGAATACCCCCTGCACGCCGCACCCGTGCAAACAGCGTAGAGAGCGTCAAGCGCGTGGTAAGCCTCCAGAAGCAGTCGGCATCAAGTTGCCCGGCAATCCTCCCCGGGTCCCGCATCGGGACGAGGGAAGCCGGCAGTGCCCAGCCGCGCGTGCGGACCCGGGAAGCCGGCGTTACCTGTGCTCCTGAGCGGACGTATGGAGCAGGACGTAAAAGTAAAAAAGCTGTTGGCCTGTCTGCCGGGACAGCGGGGGCAGCAGGCTTCGGGGGAGGACACGGCCCCGCGAAGTCGCGGGAGACTGGGCAGGGCAGTAGATCCTGGCCGCCTTTCCAGGCCCTTGGGTAGGAGTGGACACGCGGCCGGCCGGGACGCCCCGACGAAGGTGTGAGCCCGAACAAGAATGAATCTCTGCCCTGGCCTGGCCTGCGGTGGAATCTAAAAACCCGCTTGAACGCCTGCTCTCCGGACAGGAGGCAGGGAATTCCTAGAGGTGACTGAGAGGAAACGGGAAGCGTGCTTGGAAAACCCGAAATCAGCATTCACATTGTAGGCGAGCAGCCCCCCTCTCATCGATACAAGTAAAAAGTGTAGTTCAGAGAATAAGGCATAGAAAAAGGGCTCATGGCTTCGAGGAAGGCGTCACAGCCCCTTCCCTGTGCAGCGGGCTGAAGACTGCAATCAGGGAATCTACTGTTATCCTTAGCCCTTGAGGATAGTTGGAATCCTCAGGAAATTCAGTAGTCTTTTCAGGAACTGTCCTCAGTCAGCAAACATGTTTCCAGTGCTGCCCACCTGCCTGAAAAGGCATAATTAAACAATGGCATTGGGGAAGGGGGAGTTAAAGCAAGGTGATTGATGTAAAATTGGAGAAGGCCTTATAGATCATCTACTTCATCCCCATCATTTTATGTGAGGGGCTTAGGTTCCCTGAGACTCTCCAAATCCAGCCTATTGGCTGGATACCACACTGTCCAAGGCAAGGGCAGTGAGGAGAGAAGAAACAGAGGCAGGTTTGTCATAGGGGGCAGATTTTCCCATAATCCTAATTTCAAGACAACAAAGTGTACTTCGTAAAAAAAAAAAAAATTAATCGGTATTTTCTGTTTCTTCCGTTACTGTAGGTACCTTATGTGCCTTTTCCCTTCTTAAGAACCATCCCATGTGACAAATAGTTAACTTTTTTTGAGAGAAAAAAAGTTACCATTGATTGATGTATTAAGAAAGTCCAAAAATATGTGTAATACCTATGGGGCTCCTACCTCCACAATTTGGGAGTGTCTTCTCATATTTCTTCATTGAGTCTCAGGAAGTGTAATTTTTAACAAGACTGTGCAAAAAGAATATCCTTTGGAAGACCATGAGTTCTTATTTAGGGAGAAATAGCACTGTAATGATTAACTCACAGATTGGACTGTGTATTGGTAATGTAGTATGTAAAGGGTAAGAATGAAAATCATTTCCATTATACTCTCTTGTTCACCTCTCTGCCCTTTAGTACCTCTTAAGAGATGAGAGGAAATGGCCAAAGGCTGGTGCTAATAGTAGAAATTTTGAAAATAAAGCCTTGTAAAAGTGTGATGAGATGGATGCAAAATCCCTCCAGGGTGGGATAACCTACAGAGCTCCATGGGTGACCCTTGAAGTGATCAGAACATTCGTTGTATTGATGCTGTGATTAAAAGTAGTCTTCTGTCTTTTGAAAAACCTGAAAATTATGTCACAGTGAGAACTCTGACCAGCAATAATTCCATATTGAGAATCATAGTTATGTGGGGGGCAATGGGAAGAAATGAGAAATGAATATTATGTCCCTTTCATCAGTGATACTGGTAAATTCTTGCCCTTACTGTTACTTAATTCATTTTCCTCATTTATAAAATGAGAGTTGATTGAGGTTACCTCTAAGGTCCATTCCCTAAACTCGAACATTCTATAAATGCATAAGATGAACTATCGTTGATCATTTGACTAAAATGGGGAAATTATTTGTATTTCATTAATTCATCTTCTACTATTCTCCAGTTATCACTAGTAAGAGCGGAGTAGCTATAGACTTCATTATTTAAAAAGTTCTTTATTAAACCTTAATAGAATTGAGTTAAGTAGTAGGTATTTCCAGTCCAATTTAATTCAATTCAATTCAGTAAACACTTATTAAGCACCTGCTGTAAGCCTGGCACTGTGCTAAAGTGTTGAGATGTACTGATCAGTAAAACTTGAACTCACATCAGTCCTCAGGCACTTAATAGCTATGTGACCCTGGGCAAGTCACTTAACTTCTGCCTTAATTTACTGGAGAAGGAAATGGCAAATCACTCCAGTATCTACACCAATAAAACTTGGACAGTATATGTAGTTCATGGGGTTATGAAGAGTCAGACACGACAGAACAACAAATTACCATATTCTCTATGACTGCAATGGCCTCCTTTCTCTTCTTTACCTGTTGAATTCCTGTCCATCTGTTTTCAAAAGTTAATCCTCCATGAAGTTTTCCTTGATAAATCTCTCACTTCCCCTTTCCCCCTCTAAAACAGCAGTTTGCTTTGTGCTTTCTTGTATAAGTGCATGTTCCCTCCATGTCTCTCTGGGCTTCAGTTCCCTGCTATGTAAAATGAGGTTATTTGGACCAGCGCTCTACAGTAGAACACTAGATGTCTGTTTCATTTTGTCTTTGTAGCTTCAGCACTTGCTAGGGTGCCTGGCACATATATAGTAAGTGCTTACAAAAAATCCCTGTTGAATATTGAAGATTATTTCTGAGGTTGTTTACAGCTCTCCACATATGATCATTACATTAATTCATTGTAGCAGAAATAGCACCAGGTTTAAAATCAGAGGTCCTATGTGAGTTCAAATGCTGGCTCTGTCACTAAAGTCTAGCCTGGGAAAGTCACTTCACCTCTCCAGATCTCATTTTCTTCATCAATAAAATGAGAAGTTTGGATAGGTGAGAATTAGGGTTATCTGCCGCTGTAGATCCTGTGAATCTGGTGCTGCATTTGTAGTTTTTCTCATTTTCAAGTTAGTGCCTTGATGTCCCCCATGAGCATAATCTGCTCTTACTTTGCCTATCTCTTTCCTCTCCAGATCTGACAGTGCTGCTCTTCCCTGATACTACTACAGCATCTTTTACAACTTCATCATTTCAATCCATAACTTTTGTGGTCTGGAATTGGCTGCTACATTGGGACCAGTGCATGCCAAGCTAAAATAACAGACTTTCACATTTATGTCAACTTTGAGTGCATTTAACCTCAGTGATGGTATTTCATGAAAATGGTGGCTTGGGGGTTGATGTTATTGGGAAGTCCTGATTATTTAATTACAGAATAAGTGTATTTGAGCTAGAGTTTTACAACACCTTACTTTTATCCCTGCTTATTTAAAAACCAAAATATTTAATTTGCTGCTAGTGACCAGAGGTGACTGTACAACTCTCAGAATGTAAAGGGTACACTGCCTCACCTACTACTGGAAAATAAATATAAACATTGGGTTTTCTGTGTGTCCTTAGTAGTGTTGCAAAACAATAAAGGTTCTTTAAATGCAAAATATGGATACTTTCAGTCAAGTACTTCCCTGCTCTCCCTTGAGCCTCACTGTCAGGTGAGAAGATCCAGAGTACAGTGAATAATAGTTGGGAAAAGTATCCATGGAAGATTTGCTAATTTGGTTAGAACATCTGTGCTGTTGAGGCACATTGGGTAATGATTTCAGTCCTGGTGTGAACCAATTAGCTTTGCTTTATTACATACTCAGATTGTATGCTTTACCTACAACCTTTTAGATTTAGAGCTGTAAGGAATCTTGGAAATTTTCTCATCCATCCCTTTCTTTCTGTAGGTGAAATAACTTTCCCAAAGTTAAGTTATAACAGAGCTGGAATTTGAATCGCAGTTTTGGGACTCTGGGACAGCTGGGTGACGCAGTGGATAGACTGGCTGGCCTGAAGTCAGGAAGGTTAATCTTCTTGGGTTCAAATCTGACTCAGAAACTAGTCATGTGACCCTGGGCAAGTCACTTCACTATTTGCCTCAGTTTCCTCATCTACAAAATGAACTGGAGTAGGAAATGGCAAACTCCTCCAGTATCTTTGCCAAGAAAATTCCAAATGAGGTCCCAGAGTCAGACATGACTGAAAAGTACTTCAGCAACAATCTGGGACTCACAAACAGTACTCTTTCCACTGCACCAGGCTCTCAAACTATATCCCCAACCTGGTAACTTGCAACTTGTAATATTTGTTATGTTGCGTTGAACTTTGTGCTAAAATCACTTTGTGAGAGGGCAGAGAGAGAATGGATCCATGGAAACAGTTTCATCTCTATTGGAGAACAAATCCAAATGTATGTACTGTTGACTGTGAGTTAGTTGTGATGAAAGGACCAACAAGGGGCTGAAAAATGGGCTTTCCAGTCACTGGACCTGAGTTTGAATCCTTATGTATTTATTTGGCAAATCATTTACTATCCCGAGGCCTCAGTTTCCTCATCTGTAAAATGAAGGTATTGAACAGAATGGCCTTTGAGGTCCCATTATGCTTCTACATGTAAGCTTTTCTATTCCCACCGTTAAAGTGAGATGTCTTCCCTCTCTCCTTGAGCCATCAGTCTTTTTTAAAATAATGAATTTCTTGGATTGCCATTATTTTTTGGCATTATTTAAATTATGAGCATTTTTTTTGTTTCCTTCTCTCCGATTTCTAAGACTAGAGAGTTAAGAACAAAGTCAAGAGAATTTGAGGTCTAAGCCGAGGAAGACCAACTTGTCAGTGTAGAAAACACACAACCACAGTGACTAAATGACAAGATACTAAATTACAGGTAGTCAGGATTGAAGAGCTGAAAATAAACATGAATCTAGTTCTGCGTTGAGCACGGAACGATGAGTTTGCCATTTGACAGCTCATAAGGACAGGCAATGACAATTACAGCTTTAGAAAAACTTGTGGGAAAAATTGCCCTGGTTGAGAGAGGACCGGTATTTTTCAAACTGCATTAGCAGATGTAACTAAAAATAAAAACAAATTGAGAACATGCCCTGTAAGTCCCATGGCAGAATGCCACTGTGAGACAGGCTTCAGCACAGCCTTGAGGCTCCCAATCTTCCATATAAAAGCAAATGAGACACCAGATTACACAAGTGTAAAAAAGTATGGGAACATTCTTTTTTTGTCCATAGAGATAGCATTTTATTTGGTTTCATCACCCAGATGTTTTTTTTTAAAGAAAAGTTTGATAAGGTTTTAAAGTTTGAGCATATGTGTATAACTGCTCCCTTCCCTCCCTCCCAGTGTGGCAGTTTCTTTAGGGTATGATACTCTTCTCAAGCAGTTAATTAAAAAGTCCTCCCCTCCCAGCTTAAAATATGTTTCTGCCTTTATCTCATATTCTATGATCTTAAATATAGTAACGTACCTTGGAAGTTTAGCAAAGAAGACAGTTTTCTTCTAGAGATTTCTTCTGGAGATTTATTTAACTAAGTGATTGTTTTTTCATTTCCTTTGTGTAGTTCCTACTTCACCACAGTAAGGGATCTCTGTAGGAAATGTGTGTTTGTGTGTGTGTGTGTGTGTATACACATATATGAAATTTGAGCCCCCTTTCAACAGTTGAACAATAAGCATTTGTTATTTATTTAACATGGATTTATTAGGCAATTATATATCAGTCATTGTTCTGAGTACCTCAGATACAAAGAATGAAACAGTTTCTGCCCTGAAGGAGCTTACATAGTGGAGGAGATGTAACTAATTAGATACATACCAAGTATGCGGAAGGCACTTAGAGAGGGGAGGTCTCTGGTATCTGGGGGACTAAGAAAGTCCTGCTGAAGGTGAGCAGAGCCCTGAAGGAGACTAGGGATTCTGAGACATTAAGATGAGGAAACAAGGCACTCCAGGCATCAGGACAAAGCCTGTGCAAAGAAACAGAGATGGGAGATGTAGTAGGGCAATATGGAAAGATGATTGGGAAAAGGAGTATTATGTAAGACAACTAAAAGGAAGAGGGAGCCAAGTTTTGAATATCTATAAATGCCAAAGAGAGAACTTTATATTTGATTCTGGAGGTTAAGTTGGAGCTATTAGCATTTATTGAGTAGGGAGATTGAGTTGGGCATCTGAGTGGCAGATGGATCGGAGTGGAGAGAGACTTGAGACAAGAACGCCAATTAGAAGGCCATTTCTGTAATCAGGGTGAGAGATTAGTACCTACGCTAAGGTGGTAACTATAGGAATAGAGAGGAGTTGGATATGAGAGATATTACCTGGCAGAAGTGGCAATATTTGACAACTGATCCATACATGAAGTAAATGAAAGTGAGGAGTTGAGTGAGTTTGATCCTCAGTGACTGGGAAGAGGGTAGTGCCCATGACAGTAATGGGAAAAGTGGGGTAGAAGAGGGGGAAGGATATTGAGGGGAAAGCTAATGAATTCTGTTTTGGACATGTTGAATTTGAAATGCCTACGGGACATCAGCCAGATTGTGAAGCAGTTTATTTAAATGCCAAACATAAGTGTTTGTGTTTGATTCTAGAAGCTAGAGGTAACTCCTGGAGCTTATCAAATACAGAGTGAACCTGGTCAGGATGATAGAAAAATCACTTCTGCAGTTGTGTATTTAAGATGGATTGGAAAAAGGAGATATTTGAGGCAAGGAGACCTGTTAGAAAGATGAGAGATGTGTAGAATCTGAAAGATTGGACAACTAATCAGATATAGGGAGGAGGCAAGAAGGGTAGGGGGAGTGAGGTATCGGGGTGACTCTAGAGGTTGGGTACCTGTGGGATTGGAAGGATGATGGTGCTTTTGACCAGAGACAGTAAATTCAGAAGACGGGTAGCTTGGTGGGGGAAGGCCCAAGGAATTCTATTTTGGAAATATTGGATTTGAGATGTCTTTAGGACATCTAGTTTGAAATGTCTAATAGCCAGCTGGCAATGCTGGACTGCAGTTGGGAGAGAGGCAAGACCTGGGTACATAGATTTGGGACTCACTTGCGTAGAGGTAATAGTTACCCACAGGAATTTATGGGATTATCAAGAGAGAGTGTAGAGAAGAAAGGTGGCCCAGTACAAAGCCTTCTGTTACCTCCAGTTAAGGGGAAGGATGTGATCTGGTAACGGAGGCTAAAGATTAGTCGGAGTGACAAGAGAGTGGTATCATGCAAACCCAACAGGAAGAGAGACTGTCTGCATGTTTGAAAGGCTGCTGGAGAGGTCAGGAAGGATGAAGATAAAGAAAAGGCCCTTGGATTTGGCAGTGTCTGTTAGGTACTTTATCACCCAGGCCTTGGAAACCTGAATGAGGCAAATACAATAGTACATTTCTCTATCCTTTTTGCCCTTACTTTCTTAGACTCACAATTTCTTACTTATTCTCAGGAAAAGCTCCATTTTGATGGGAAAGGTATGTGGTGTCAGAGTACACTTATAGTTCAATGATACGGCAGGAAATTGCCTTTCATAAAAACAAGATATTTTTGAGCCTGAGTTTCTATAATTATTTCAAAGGAGGACAACAGCATTTATTTTAATTAACTTAAATTTAAAAAGTAAATCTCTTCCCTAAAGCTCTTTTAAGAGGGGAGGTATCATAACGTAAATCAATAGGTTATGTCAGTTCTTAAAAAAAAGGGGATAGACATTTCTGATTTCATTGCTGTCTAGTTTCTTTTCTAAGTCTTATTTATTATTATTTTGTGGTTCAGTCATTTCTGCCTCTTCATGACCCAGTTTGGGGTTTTCTTGGCAAAAATACTGGAGTTATTTGCCATTTTCTTTTCTAGCTTCTTTTACAAATGAGGAGCTAAGAGAGAGAGAGCTAAGTAAATTGCTAGTAAGTAAATGTCTGAGGCCAAATTTGAACTTAGGAAGATGTGTCTTCTGGACTTCAGGCCTGGCTGTCTCTTCACTGTGCCACATAGCTGCCCATTTATTATTACTAGTGACACTTAAGAAGTAATAAAAGAAAATTTGGCATATGTTGCCTTTGTTCTTAAGAGAGAAGCTTCCTCATGCCACTCACAAGTCTCTCCTTCCAAGAGCACATTATAAATAATGGATCATATTCTCATGGAAAATTCCTGAGAGTATAGAAACACTATTGGGGAAAGGAGTTCTACAAGAGATACTAAGAAACAAGCATTTATTAAATGAATATGCCAGGCATTGGGCTAAATTATGTCACTTAAGACCACACAACAACCCTGTGAAGTAGGGGCCATTATTACCATTTTGCTGAAGAGAAAACTTAGGCAGACAGAAGTTAAATGACTTGTCCAGGATCACACAACACTGCTAGTATCTGAGGCTAGATTAGAACTCAGGTGTTCTTAACTCCAAGCCCAGAGCTCTATGCACTATCACCTAGTTCCCTCATTTGTAAATGAGTTTTTTGAAGACAGTGCTAACTTTTCCATATGTTTTGTGGAAAGCCAGTCCTGTTTTGAGACCTTATGACAAACCTCACAAACCTCAGTGAACACATCTGCTTTAACAAGTACAAAGACTTTGAACTTTGGGATTTCAGGAAGCCTAAGTACTCTTATGTCTGGACCAGATTTTTACACTCTGGCTCAGGGACTACCCTATAAAACCTTTGCCTGATCATGCAGGCATTTTAAGAGACTCATGAGATTGTGTACAGTTGCATGTATATGCATTCAGATAAGGATTTTTAAAATAGCTTAAGAGAGAAAGAGGGGAGAGAAAGAGAGAGAGAGAGATAGCCACCTTTTCTCCATTCACTGCTGGACATGGAGTGCTAGGAATAGTTTAGATTGGAAAACCTAAGACTCTTAGGTATCACCCATGTATGAACTTGGGGGTTCCTGAAGATGAATCAAAAAATGCTTTCTAGGTAAACAGCAAACATTCTTGGAATCATACTTCTCTGGTTGGACTCATGCAGATTCCATTCAATGGAATCAGAAGTCATCCAATGGCTTTGAACTGAGTGGGGAAAACATTTTCTTTTCAGAGGTGGCACCAGAATTGGCACATTCTTGGGTGAGTCCAAAATCATTCAGATTTAGCTAACAACCTTACCACCCCCTTTACTTGCTATGTGACCTTGGTCAAGTCACCTAATCTCCATGGACCTTTAGTGTCCCCATCTGTAAAAATTTCTCTGACTTTTCCAAGTCTCAGCTTGCAGTAATCAAGATATGAAGGTGTCTTTTATTTGTTTATTTTTTTGAAGATGTCTTTTTTTAATTAAAAATATTTTTGTGTGTGGATCTATGATTTTATTTGAGGATTTCTCACTGAGGAAACCTCTTCCTACTATGAATGAATGAAGGGAGTGAATTAAGCCTGGGAAAGCATTTATTAAAAGCTTGGTATGTGCCAAGCACTATGAAAAGCTCTGGGGATACACATCCAAAAGCAAAGGATGTCCCTGCCCTTAGGGAATTTATCACTGCAGTGTAAATGCAGAAATTTGGAGGGGAGGGTAGGAGGGGGCACTGAGAGATTAGGGTCACATAGTTAGTATGTGTCAGACACAGACCTTGAACCCAGGTCTTTCTGGTTTTTTTTTAAGTGTCAGAAAAGGGAAGACTTGGAGTTATTATTCCAAAACATCTTCCTAATTGATCTGGGAAAGAAAAATATAGTTTAAAGGTCTTTTCTGTTCTCCACCCCCATCAATCAGAATATAGTAAAACAGCCCCTTGGGTGTCCACATCTTGTTGAAATGACTTCAGCCCATTAGCTTTCCCAGCCAACCATAAAAGTCCCTTATAAATGATCTCCAGCTCAACTGTTTTGAAAATCCTAGAATTAGGGAGACTTTAGTCTGTTGGTTTTTCTGAGATGTCATTTCATCTTAAAAAAAATTGTAAATGCTCATAAATTACATGGGTATATCCTGTGAAGCACCTACAAGGAAATAATGGTGTTTCCTAGCATTATTTGCAAAGCAGATCTTTATTCCCTTATTCACACATGGCCAAGACTTTTTCTGATCTAAAAATACTTATAAGCCTTATTCCACTGTCAGTGACCAGCAGTTCAGTAAAAATTACAAAGTGAAAAAATTCTTAACCAATATATTTATGCTGATGATCATTTGTATTTGCTTCATTTCTAATGTTTGGTACATTGCTATCTGTGGCATGAATATTTTAAATGCTCGAAGTTAGAAATGATTTGATTTGACAGAAATAACTTCTTGTCTCTACTTGTGAGTGTAATTTTGAGCATAACTAACTGTTTCTGCCTTTAGTTTCCCCCAGTGAACTTTAAAATATGTTATGATTTATGATTATGAAGCAGAGTAATTGGAGTTTAACATCATAACATGTCCATTTACTTTGAGTGTTAGAAGTTAAGAAGGCAGAGCTTAGAGACTACAACAATGGTAGCAAGTCCAGGGCCTGGCTGGGGGCCCTGGCTCATCCAATTTGGTGGAGGGAATGTGCTCTACTTTACTCCATCAGCTTGGGTGCCTTTGCCAAGTTGACCTTCAAGTTGACCTCTTCCAACACTTGAAAGGCATTATCCTTGGGCTGCCATCTTGGACCGCCTCAGTCTCTGGGGAGGAGGAGAGAATTAGGTCCACTGCTTATTAGCTCCACCTATAGAGCAGAGAGACCCATTTCCAAGTCCAAAAGCCCCTTTGGGCTTGGATCCCAGCCTTCTCCGGGCTTCCCTTCCAAGAGGACTGGCCGTGGAAGCACATTTTGTCCTGTTGTTTTTAAAAAAAATTCCTGTCTGCGGAAGAAATCAATCCTAGACACCATCTAATTGACTCATCCTTTAAGGGCAGAGTGTTTTCAGGTCACTATTTCCTTGGGAGAGCCTTCTGACAAGTGTATTCTTGCTTTTGACTAGTTGAGAAACTCTTGCCAAGGCTGACTTTTTACATATATCTGTTCTTCATACCCTATCCTAAGGTCCTAAGAAGAGGCTTTAGGTTTGGTGAACATTTGTTCTTGAAACATTCTGTTCTGGAAGTTGATCTTGGGTCCATCTTACTGTCCCTCTGTTGAATTCAAGTAAAGCTAGTAGTATGTTTATTATAAACCATAAATCTTAATTTAATGGAGATTTTTTGATGAGTTTATATTGATATAACAATAAAAATTCAACATTTATTAATATATCAGGCCCTGCAGATACAAAGTTAGAAAAACGGTACATTCTCTGTACCCACGGGGCATGCAACCCAACAGAGGGAAATAATACAGGGTCAAAATTAATAAAAAACATAAAAATAAAAAAAAGGAAAGGACTAAACAAAGTTTCCTGACTTTTTTGTATCTTGGACCTCTTTTGCATTTTGGTAAAACTCTTCTTGGAATAATTTTTTTAAATTGAATTATTTTGTTTGTTTTCAGTGTTCGACAATCATTTCCATATATCTTAGATTTTTTCCACTCTCTCCCTTCATTTCCCCTTCCCTTCCCACTCCCTCCCTGAGATGACATACAATCTCATTTAGGTTCTACATGTACATTCCTATTAAATGCATGTTGCATAGAAGAATTTAAATGAATGGGAGAAACCATAAAACAAAACATAATACAAAAGAAAATGTCTGTTTCTATCCAATTCCATAGTTCTTTCTCTAGACGTGAAAGGCGTTTTGCCTCAAGAGTCCATTGGAAATTTTTTAAGTCCATGCATTTCAATGAAGTACTTAGTCTACCAGAAAAATTCCTCGCACACTGTGGTTATTGCTGTGTACAGAGTTCTCCTGGTTCTGCTCCTTTCACTCAGCATCAGTTCATATAAGTCTTTTGGAATAATCTTTTTAAGGGCATAAAATAAAATATATATAGGAAACAAAAGAAACCAATTATATTGAAGTACTACTATGAATTTTTTTAAACTAAAGCAGACACCCCCAGGTCAAGAACCTCTAGTGCCATAAGAAATTTGATGAAGTAGAAGTTACTTTCAGCTGGGGAGAGATTAAGGAAAAGTGCATAGAGGAAGCAGATGTTGAAGTGGGCCTTAAAGAGGAAAGTGCAAGCATTTATTAAGCACCTACTATGTGCATGGTACTAAGCACTTTACAATATTATCTTGTCTGATCCAAAAACAACCCTGGGAGGTAGATGGCATTGTTATGTCCATTTTACAGATGAGGAAACTGGTGCAGACAGAGGGTTAAGTATCTTGCCCAGATTCATACAACTTACAAGTATCTAAGGCTAGATTTGAACTCAGGTCCTCCCCATTTTGTTCACTGTGCCATCTAGCTTCCTCTAAAGGATTTCAGAAAGAAGTGTGGGGGAGGGGGGAGATGAGCTGTAGGTAAGGAAGAGGGCCTTGGCAAATGAAAGAGAGTGAGATGAGAATAGAAAAAAGCTAAGAGTTTTCTTTGTGTGGAAGTAGAATTTATGAAAAATGTATGGAAAAAAACTAGACTCAAAGATGGAAGCCAGTAAAGGACCTTACAATGAGAGGTTTGCCTGGTGTGTGGTCTCCTAACTCTGAATCAACAAGTCTTGCTTAAGCTCCTGCCATGGGGCAAGCATAATGCTGAATACTGGGGATTCAGGCACAAAAAATGAAAATATCCTTCCGTGTTAGGAGCTTCCATTCTAACATGGAGACAAGTCCATACATGGATGCTTGTTGTTTAGTCACTTTCAGTTGTGTCTGACTCTCCTGTGGTACCATTTGAGGTTTGGCAAAGATACTGGAGCGATTTGCCATTTCCTTCTCCAGCTCATTTTATAGATGAGCCAAGTGAGACAAATAGGGCTAAGTGACTTGCCCAGTGTTACATAGCTAAGTGTCTGAAGCTAGACTTGAACTGGGTTCTTCCTGCCTGCAGGCCCAGCACTTTATCCACCGAGCCACCTAGCTGCCCCAAATAACTGCACAATGTTTAAAGTATCTGGGGATCAGTCTGTCATAGTACACAGAATGCTTGTACAGATTCAATTACCAAGTTTTCTTTAAAAAATTAAAGAACTTAAATAACTGGAGTGATAGTATTCATTGCTGGACCATGCCTATGTAATAAAAATGGCAATGCTAGCAAAATTAGTTTATGCTTTAATGCTATACCAATTAAGTTATCAAGAGGATTTTTACAGAACTCTTTAAATAAATTCACTTGGAAAAATAAAATATCTAGAATGTGAAGGAAATGATGAAACTAGGCGGGACAGAAGGGGAATAGCACTTTCAGACTGCAGACTATATGATAAAGCAGCAGTCATCAAAACCATCTAGTGTTGGTTTAAAAAAATAGGACCATCAGTGAAAAAGATTGGACAAGGGAGAATAAGAAACAATGGAAACCAATAATCCAGTATTCAATAAACCAGAAAGCAAACTTCTTAGAAAAGAAACTCTGATAAAAATCGCTTGGAAAACTAGAAAGCAATATGACAAAAACTTGGCTTACTCTATATGCCACAATCCATTTGAAGTGGATACGTGACCTTAGTATTAATGATCATACTAGAGAAAAACTAAAAAAAGAGTGAATCACAACCAAGTGTAGAAGGTGTATTTTTTTTTTATAGAAATCTATCTTTTTTTTTTAAATATAAGTTTATTTAACTTTTTACATTCATTTTCACAAAATTTTGGGTTCCAAATTTTCTCCCCATTCCCTCCCCCCACACCAATACACGGAGCACTCTAATTTTCCCTATCACCAATCTGCCCTCTCTTCTGTCATCCCTCCCTTCTCTTGTCCCCATCTTCTCTTTTGTCCTGTAGGGCCAGATGACTTTCTATTCCCCATTAACTGTATTTCTTATTTCCTAGTAGCAAGAGCAATGCTAAACAGTTGTTCCTAAAGCTTTGAGTTCCAAATTCTCCCCATCCCTCCCTCCCCACCCATTCCCTTTGGGAAGGCAGGCAATTCAATATAGGCCCTATCTGTGTAGTTTTACAGATGACTTCAATAATAGTCATTATGTGTAAGACTAACTGTATTTCCCTCCATCCTGTCCTGCTCCCCATTGTTTCTAATTGGTCTCTTGATCCTGTCCCTCCCCGAGTGTTGACTTCAAATTGCTCCCTCCTCCCATTAGCCTCCCTCCCATCATCTCCCCCACCCTGCTTATCTCCTTCTCCCCCACTTTCCTGTATTGTAAGATAGGTTTTCATACCAAAATGAGTGTGCATTTTATTCCTTCCTTTAGTCGAATGTGATGAGGGTAAATTTCATGTTTTTTCTCAGCTCTCCTCTTTTTCCCTCCACTAAAAAGTCTCCTGCTTGCCTCTTGAATGACATATAATTTACCCCATTCCATTTCACCCTCTTTCCTCCCACTGCATTTCTCTCTCACCATTTACCTTAATTTCTTTTAAGATATGGTCCCATCCTATTCAATTCACTCTGTGCTCTCTGTCTCTGTATGTGTGTGCATGTGTGTATGTGTGTGTGCATGCACATGTGTAAGTGTGTGTGTGTATGTGTGTGTGTGTTCCCACCAACTATCCAGATACTGAAAAGTTTTAAGAGTTACAAATATTGTCTTTCCATGTAGGAATGTAAACAGTTCACCTTTGGTAAATCCCTTATGACTTCTCTTTTCTGTTTACTTTTTCATGCTTCTTCTCATTCTTGTGTTTGAAAGTCAAATTTCTTTTTCAGATCTGGTCTTTTCATCAAGAATGCTTGAAAGTCCTCTGTTTCATTGAAAGACAATTTTTTCCCCTGAAGTATTATACTCAGTTTTGCTGGGTAGGTGATTCTTGGTTTGAGTCCTAGTTCCTTTGACTTCTGGAATATCCTATTCCACACCCTTCGATCCCTTAATGTAGAAGCTGCTAGATCTTGAGTTATCCTGATTGTATTTCCACAATACTGGAATTGGTTCTTTCTAGCTGCTTGCAGAATTTTCTTCTTGACCTGGGAATTCTGGAATTTGGCCACAACGTTCCTAGGAGTTTCTCTTTTTGTATCTCTTTCAGGAGGTGATCGATGGATTCCTTCAATACTTGTTTTGCCCTCTGGTTGTAGAATGTCAGGGCAGTTTTCCTTGATAATTTCATGGAAGATGATGTCTAGGCTCTTTTTTTGATCATGGCTTTCAGGTAGTGCCATAATTTTTAAATTGTCTCTCCTGGATCTATTTTCCAGGTCAGTTGTTTTTCCCATGAGATATTTCACATTCTCTTCCATTTTTTCATTCTTTTGGTTTTGTTTTGTGATTTCTTGGTTTCTCAGAAAGTCATTAGCCTCCATCTGTTCCATTCTAATTTTGAGAGAACTATTTTCTTCAGTGAGCTTTTGAACCTCTTTTTCCATTTGGCTAATTCTGCTTTTGAAAGCATTCTTCTCCTCATTGGCTTTTTGAACCTCTTTTGCCAATTGAGTGAGCCTATTTTTCAAGGTGTTATTTTCTTCAGCATTTTTTTGGGTCTCCTTTAGCAAGGTATTGACCCGTTTTTCATGCTTTTCTTGCATCTCTCTCATTTCTCTTCCCAGTTTTTCCTCCACCTGTCTAACTTGATTTTCAAAATCCTTTTTGAGCTCTTCCATGGCCTGAGCCCACCGGACAGCCCCCTGGAATGTCTGGGATACAGAGGCCCCGACCTCCATGTCTTTCCCTGATGGTAAGAATTGTTCCTCGTCATCAGAAATGAAAGACGGGAACATCTGTTCCCCAAGAAAGTAGCTTTCTATGGTCTTATTTTTCTTCCCTTTTCTGGGCATTTTCCCAGCCAGTTCCTTGACTTCTGAGATTCCTCTCCACCCCTGCCTAGATCCGCCTAGCTAGTGCTTAGGATTTGAGATTCATATGCTGCTCCCCAGCCTTGCGGCTTTCAGTGGTGAGCGCGGCTGCTATTCAGTGTGAGCTTAAGTTCTGGTACTCGGGTGGGGGCAGGGCCACCTCCCAGACTCAGTTCCCTCAGGGGCTTTATGCAGAGACCTTTCGGTAATGGCCCTGAGCTCCTGCCTGCTGCTCCAGGAATCCTGGGCCGCTGCTGCCTCTGCCGTTCCCTCTGCTGCTGCCTCTCAAGGGGGTCCAAGTCACAGAGACACCCCGCTCCCCTCTCGGCCAGCCCAGACGTCTCTCTCACAGACCTGTAGCACCTGTGGATGGAGGGACCTTCGCAGCCGCCGGATATTCTGTCCCTGAAGCCTGCTCCGATCTGCTCTTCTGGGGCTGCGCAGCCAGGGCAGCGCAGGGGTGGGCTCTGCTGTCCGGAGCGCGACAGACCTTTGGCGTCACCTTTCCAGGGCTCTCTGGAACGGAAATCTCTTCCCCTGTGTTTCTGCACGGCTTGCAGTGCTCCAGAATTTGTGGGGAGTTCTTTTTACAGAAAATTTATGGGCTGTGGGTTCGGAGCTAGCATACGTGAGTTTTTCTACTCTGCCATCTTGGCTCCTCTAGGAGGTGTATTCTTAACCAAATAGATACAGACAATTATAGAAAATAAAATAGATTGCTTTGATTACATGAAATTCAAAATCTTGACAGATACGCATCCAAAAACCACAACTGTGAGTGGATTAGTGATCAAAGCATGTGAAGTCCTTTTTAAAAATATTTTTTCCTCAATTACATGTAAAAACAAATTCTAACATTCTTTTTTTTAATAATTTTTGAGTTTCAAATTCCCTCCTTCCCTCTCCTTGAGAAGGCAAGCACTTTGATGTAGATTATACATGAGCAGTCATGAAAACATAGTTCCATATTAGCCATGTTGCAAAAGAGAACACAGACCAAAAGAAAGGGGGAAAATAAAAAAAGAAAGAGAAATAAAGTGAAAAATAGTATGCTTTGATCTGCATTCAGACTTCATCAGTTCTTTCTCTGGAGGTGGATAGCATTTTTCTTCATCTTTCAGAATTGTCTTCGATCAGTGCGTTGTTGAGAATAACTAAGCCATTCACTGTTGATCACCATTTGCTGTTGCTGTCACCGTGTCCTGGCTCTACCCATTTCATTCTTAATCTGTTCATGTAAGTCTTTCCAGGTTTTTCTGAGAGCATCCTGTTGGTCACTTCTTAGTAGCACAATAGTATTCCATCACAATCACATACCACAACTTGTCCAGTCATTCCTCAGTTGATGGGCATCCCCCTCAAGTTCCAAAGAGTGTCTGTATTGTTGTGCCTGTAAGTCCTTTTTCCTTTGATCTCTTTGGGATATAGACCTTTGGGTCAAAGACTATGAACAGTTTTATAGCTTTTTGGGCGTAGTTCCAAATTGTTCTCCAGAATGGTTGAATCAGTTCACAGTGCCACCGGTAGTGCATTAGTTTCCCAATTTTTCCACATCCTCTCCTACATTTGTCATTTTCCTTTTCTGTAACACTATCTAATCTGAAAGGTGTAAGGTCATACCTTAGTTTTGTTTTAATTTGTATTTCTCTAATCAATCATGATTTAAAGCATTTTTTCATATTGACTATAGCTTTAATTTTCTTCTGAAAACTGCTTGATGAACAGTTTTTAAAAGAATAATTGAAAGCTGTTAATAAGTACATAAAATAATGTTCTGGATAACTAATAATAAAATAAATGCAATTCAAAACAAATAGGTTTCACCTCATACACTATTTTGGCAAAGATCGTGAAAAGATGTCAGTAAGACAATGTTGGATGTGTTGTGGGAAGATAGGCACATGAATGCATTTTTGTTGGAGCTGTGAATCAGTACAACAGCTTCAAAAAGCACTTTGGAATTATGCAAATAAGGTGACTAAAATATTCATATCCTTTGACTGTAAGATCCCATTATGAAGCTTATAACCAACAGAAGCTATTAACAAGAGAAAGTCTTATGTATACCAAAATGTTTGTAGCAAAACTTTTTATGGTAGCAAAAAAATTAGAAACAAAGTAAATGCCTACCTGCCTGGGAATGACCAAATAAATTGTGGTACATAAATATAATGAGCTATTACTCTGCTTTAGCAAATGATAAATATGATTAATACAGAAAATCATAGAAAGAGCTACATGAACTGAAGTCTATGAAGAAAGTAGAGCCAAGAAAGCAATATTCACTATTTCTGAAACAGTGTGAACGGAATGAATAACCACACACAAAATCAAATGTGAATTTTGCAAAATTACAAAAAATAAACATGGCTGAAAAAAAGAGATATGAAAAGATGCCCCTACCTTTTTAGGAGTTGAAAAGTATAATACATTTCACATATTTTCAGACTTTTAGTACACATCAATAAGGATTGCTTCTTTCTTCATCCTTTTTTTTTTTGCTTAAAAGAATTTTTTTTTAATGTTATGGTCTCTAGGAGAATGGGGAGATACTGGGGGAGATTATGGTGACGTTTTTTAGAATGATATCAATAAAAAAACTTACTTTAAACATATAAAAATGCTTGGATAACTGATTTTAAGGTATTTCCTAGCTCTAAGTCTTTATGAATCAAGAGCAAATATTTATTGCCTTCCTAGTATGTTCTATGTTCACTGTGCTAAGTATAAATAAATATAGGATAAGATTTCAGGGGTGGGAGAAACTGATGTGAGTTAGGTATGGCCTTGGATTTTAGCTTAATGAATGGTGGAAGATCATCGTCCAATTAATCCTTCAGTTGAAGGCTAGAGAGCTTTGGACATCATCTTGCTTAGGTGATAATGAGAGTGATTTTGGTTAGACCTGTGACTTCGCCTGTGTGGGGAATGCTTACCACTGTAGATCAGGAGCAGAGTTTTAGTGAGCTGTCCTTTTGGAGATCCTGAAGAGATTAAGTGACAGCCATCTCATTTTAGATAAGAAAACAAGTGTCAGGTCCTCTGGCTCCAGAGCCAGTGCTCTCTCCACTTGGAATGCGCACGGTATATTGCCTCCATTTATGATTTTAAAACACGAGGAAACAAGTTTTCTTAGATAAGTGTTCATTTGTGTGTTACAGTGGTGTCAGTTCGCACCTTAGTGACTGTAATAATGGAGTACAGATGTGACTCACTAAAATGAGAGTTCTAGCAAGGTGTGCTGTTGGCACAGCCGTTATCATAGCTTTGCTATTTATTGTCTGTGTGATCTTGGGCAACTCACTTCACTCCTCTGAACTTCTGTTTCCTCATCTGAAAAATGAGAGCATAGGACTATAAGTGTAGTTTTTAATTCAGGAGGGGGCAGCATCCATGAACTTTTTAAAAGTGTTCTGGGGGGCAACTAGATGGAGTTGTAGATAGAGCATGGGCCCTGGAAGACTTGAGTTTAAATCCAGCCTCAGATGCTTGACATGTATTAATTGTGTGACCCTGGGCAAGTCATGTAACACGATTGCCTTGCCCCTCCAGCCCCCAAATTCTGATGACTATTTCAGTGAAATTGGTGTCTTGGCTAATCCTGTGTGTTTCGTTTTATGCATTTAAAAAACATTGTTTTGATGAGGGGGTCCATAGTCTTACCAGACTGCTTGCCAAGGGGAACCACTGCATTGAAAAGAAAAAGATTAAGAACTCCAGGACCCAGTAATCCCTGAGATCTCTTCTAGCCTTAAATCTTGGATCCTGTGATCCTTGGTTTTCTTCATTTCTCACTCATGGTGATGCTTCCCCTCCTCTCCATTGCTTCTCTGATACCAAAAATGCAGTCAACTTTTTTTCTCTTTGGTTTTTTTGTTATATACATTACAAGTGAAATAATCAAAGTTATCAGACGCATGAAGGACCACCTAGAAAATGACAATTTCCTTAGGGACAAGATTCAAATGATCTATTTGGAAATCTTACAGGAGAATTTAGAAGCAAAGGGTCTTCATGAATCTTTCTTAAGTGTCTTTTGCACCCTATGTTTGCACTAATTCTAGTTTTCAAGTTTTTAATTCATTAAAAGTTCCACCACCATACCACCATTCCCCTCTCTTTTTTTTTTTTTTTTTTTTTGTGACTCCTCAAGGATCATGCTGACCTTTTCCAGACAAATTACCTTTAGCTACAAACTTGTTTCCTTTGTGGCATATCATATTCTAGAATTTCTTTTTAAAAAAGTTTCTCATTATTGGCAAGTGTTCCTGGGTGATCTGAACTGGAGAGACGTGGTATAGGAACTGTCTCCTACTTTTAAAATGCTCTTTTTAACTTGGGAGTCCTGGAGCTGGGGAACTAAATTTATGGGTGAATTAAAGCTAAGGTTTTTCTCTAATGGTATCCTTTGGAGTCTATCTAGCTGCACTGTTCCCTGTGGGTCCTCCAGTACATATTTCTTTTATGGAATAAACTTTTTGTTTCATCAGTCATTTTCAGATATTTTCCTGCAGGCCACCCCTCCACCCCACCAGTATTGAGCTCTCCCTTTTACCACAGGAAAACAGCAGAAATAATAACAATGACCATATCTAAATATATATATGTAATATTCTGTAGTTTTTCCATGTCTTTGCTGAGAGAAAAGAATTATCTACTCTCTGGGACCAAAATCAATCATTAAAGCTATTCAAGAGTCTAGCTTATAGATTAGTCTTCTTTTCACTTGCATTCTTGTTATAGTGTGCGTTGTTCTCTTGAATCTACTCACTCTACATCACTTCCTATATGTGCTCATATTTCTTAGAATTCCTCATATTCGTTATTTGTAACTGCCTCAAAGTAGCATTCATTAGTCAGCCATTCAGCAAGCATTTATTAACTGCCTGCTGTGTTCTAGATAGTCATCAGCCATTTTCCAGAAAATAATAAATTTCAGTTCTTTAATTCTAGTCCTTTGCTACCACAAGAGGGCTTCTATGAATATTTTGGTATATATAGGGACTTTATGTTTTTTTGTCTCCTTGGGACATATGCTTAGTACTGGGATCATAGAGTCAAAAAAGATATGAAAAGTTTAAAAACTTTTCTCATTTAATTTCAAGTTGTTTTACATAATGGTTGGGCCAAATCATGGCATTACCAGCAATATATTTAAAGTGCCTGTTTTCCCACTGCATCTCCAACATTTTAATTTTTGTCATTAACAATTTGCTGAGTATAAACCAAAACTCAAAATTCTACTTTTAAAGAAGAACAAATTATCAGTCTGGAGAACTATTTGGAAATATGCCCAAAGGACTATAAAACTCTGCATACCAATTCTGCATACCTTTTGACCCAGCAATACCTCCACTAAGTCTGTATCTCAAAGAGATAAAAGGAAAAGGACCAGTTGGTACAAAAAATATTTCTAATCAGCTCTTTTCGAAGTGGCAAAGAATTGGAAATTGAGAAGATACCCATCAGCTGAGTGAGGGTTAACCAAGTTCTGTATATGATTGTGATGGAGTGCTATATAATGCTGTAAGAAATGATGAACAAGATGCTTTCAGAAGAAACCTGGGAAGACTTAGATGAACTGATGCAAAGTGAAATGAACAGAACCAGGAGAACACGTCATATGTAGTAACAGCAATATTGTCCAGTGGTCACCTGTGAAAGACTCAGCTACTCTGAGCGATACGGTGATCCAAAACAGTTATGAAGTACTCATGGTGAAAAATGCTATCCACCTCCAGGGAGAGAACTGATGAACTCTGAGTACACAAAGAAGTATAAATTTTCACTTTACTTTTCTTGCAACATGGCCAATATGGAAATACATTTTACATGGTTTCACATGTATAATTAATAGAATATTGTTTGCTTTCTCAATGGATGGGGGAGGGATTCCAGGTCAAGTGGGTGGCAGTATATAAAATGCTAGGCCTGGAGTTCTCCTGATTTCAAATCTGGCCTCAGACACTTAGTAGCTGTGTGACCCCGGGTAAGTCATTTAACCCTGTTTGCCTCAATTTTCTCACTTGTAAAATGAATATAATTTTCCATAACCTGAACCATAGGTGAACCATTCCTCACTGATGGTTATCTCATCAATCTGTTCTTTATGAGTCTTCTCTTTTCCCCATTCCTTCCTGTCAGTGAGGCCTTGATATGCTATACTCAAATGAACCTCATCCTTCTGAGTACCAGTAAGATTCACCAGATAGGACTGGTTTTCACATCTGTATTGCCAGTTGAAACAAAATCATCCTTTGCAATTAGCTTTTAGGTATATCTAATTGACCTGTTGAGTTGTGAGGTTTTTTTCTCCCTTTCTAACTTGGTTTGTTTGTATTGTACACCCACACTTTTGTATGATACTGCTGTCTTTTTCCCCCTCTCCTTTGCTTAGAAAAATAAGCAATCTAAGCAGAAGTCAGAGAAAAATGTAATTTTTAGTTTATTTTTTTTAAACAAGTCAGCAAGCTTTGAGCTCATAACTTTCTGTACCTTGCCTCAAGCTACACAGAATCTTTGGTCAAAAAATAACGAGCATTTTCACTAGTTAAATTAACCAGAGAGTGATACTTTTTTTTTTTACATGATCCACCAATAAGCAGTTCAGCTACTTAGAATCTGTGGACATTTAATTCAAAGCAGTGAGCCATCCACATCTCATTTTGGACTCTTTAATTTATCTGATTCTTCCCACGGTATAATCCAAGACAGTTTGGGGGACTTGAGGGATTTGAGTCTCAGACAAGTAGCTGCTTCCCTGGGGGAGAAAGGAGTCAAAGTAGAATAATGTTTACTCTACTTGGAGGGAGGAATAGATTTTTGTCATATGGACAGTAGAGAAAACTTATGGAAATGGAGACAACTTCCTCTCAACATGCCCCTTCCTCCCCCCAGCAAAATCCAGTACCCAGCTATAAATGAAAATCGTGCCAGTGTCCCAATAGCTTGATGTTTTCACAGTTCCCTCTTCAGCCAAACAGCCCATAGTCTTGAAAGGAAAAAGCATTTCTTTGACATGTTAGGTATTCGAGTCCCCAGTTTTGTATTCACAATGAAATCACAACACGTAAGTAATCCAGAATGGTAGTGATCACTTAGGCAGAAGGTCTTGCCAGGAAATGTGGAGGGGTGATATTCAATTCCCTCTCTTATCTCATCATGACTGTAATAAATGTGTTGTCTGGGAGTTAAATCAGTGGAATTGTGGATTGTGGATGGTGTATTTTGTTCTCGCTAATCAAGTATCCCTGTCAGTGTCTCTCAGGTACTGTTTGAAATGCTCATCTTGATAAATAAATGGATGCCTCTCACACACACACACAGACATACCACTTCTCATGACTTCTCTGTGTGATAACGCGTGGACAGAATTCACTTAAAAACAAAAAAAAATCAGGTCCTTCTCTACTGCCACATGCATCTGATAGGAAATAAATTGGGAACATTTGCTGGCTGGTGGTCTGCATGCCTGCTATAGGACTGATAGAGCCAAGCCTAGAGATGACACCTGCTTTCCCAGCAAAACAGTTCTAAAGACTGAGAGGTTTTTTGTTTTGTTTTGTTTTGTTTTTGCTTAGCTGTTAGATTCCTAGGTTCTTACCTCTTCATCAACCCAATTTAAATGAATCTTGACTCTGGAGGAATGATAGTGAAACAATATCTCCCTTCTTGTAGGAGAGAGGTAGTAAAGTACACATGTAAATGGAGGCATCCATTGTCAGACATGGCTAGTGTGTTGGTTTGTTTTGCTTCTGTGTTATAAAGGAAGATTATTTTGGGAGAAAGGGAGATAAGGGTTATTGGGAAGTGACAACAACATTTTTTTAAAAAATCAATACATATACCCCAAAGAAATCAAAGAAGGAAAAGATATAAATGTACAAAACTAGAGCCGCTCTTGTCATAGTAGCCAAAAATTGGAAGTTAAGGGAGGAAATAGTTAAACTAATTGTGGTATATGAAGTAATGAGATATCATTATACCATAAGGAATGATGAAATGAACAATTTCAGAGGAAACTGGAAAGACTTTTATGTACTAATGCAGAGAGAAGTAAAGAAAACTAGGAGAATGATTTATAATGTGATAATATTATAGAGATAACCAACTTTGAAAGACCATTAATTTGTGAGCTCTTAGGGAAACTTTTTTTTTTTTGGCCCTTTTTATATTCATAGTGCTCAGCACAGTACCTGGCATATAGTAGGTACTTAATAAATGCTTGTTGATACCTGGCTGGCTTTAACTCTGATTAACACAGTGATAAACCACTTTGCCAAAAGAATCAAGATGAAACATTATTATTCATCTCCTGACAGAGAGTTGAGGAACAACTCAGTGGATTCAGAGCCATACATTTTCAGATGTAGGCTGATGTTTAAAAAAAAAAAAACAAATTGGAATTTTCAAGAACTTGCGAACTGTACTCTTGGAAAATGATTGAACTTTGCTTCCTGATTCAGAAAGAAGTAACTTTTTTGTTAGCTGTCTGGGAAAAAATGGGCACTGGGCTCTGGGAAACTTATGCATCTGACAGGGCAGCTAGGTGGTGCAGTGGGTGGAGCACCAGTGCAGGAGTCAGAAGGACTTGAGTTCAAATCTCACCTCAGACACTTGACACTCACTAGCTGTGTGACCTTGGGCAAGTCACTTAACTTCAGTTGCCTCATCCTGGGTCATCTCCAGTCATCCTGATGAATTTCTGGTCACTGGATTCAGATGGCTCTGGAGGAGAAGTGAGGTTGGTGACCTGCACAGCCCTCCCTCACTCAAAACAAAGCCAAGTGCAACTCATGTCATCATTTCTCTCATGTCATGGTCTTCTTTGGCAACGAAGGACAAACACGCACACAACCTCTGACAACATTTTATATAAGTGAACATGGAACTATTTTCCAAAATAGATGCAGTCTGAAAGCTTTTTAACTCCACAGGACACATGACAGCCTCCCTCTTTTCTGCCTTTTGAGCCTTTGGGGCTCTTCTCCCTCTGTTTTACCTTTTGTCTAGAGGGTGACTCAGATGTTGGTTCTCATCATCATTCTTCGATGCTTGAATTACTGGGGGAGATTCCAAATGCAAGTGCTAAATTGCCTGCTGCAGTAGCTTCACAGAAAATAGGTCTCCAGTTTGTTTTCCAAGTCATATTCCCTATGAAGACATGCCACAGTGTTGACTCCAATCCCAGTGCTTTCAGTCATAGTGTGATTCCCTAGTCCACACTGGACTATGTCCAGTCATTTCAGCCATGTCCCACTGTTCTTGGCAAAGATCCTGGAATGGTTTTGGCATTTCCTTCTCTAATACGTTTTTCAAATGAGGAAACTGAGGCGGACAAGGTTGTTAAATGACCTGCCCAGGAATACACGACTGGAAAGTGTCTAAGGTCAGATTTGAACTCGGGAAGCTGAGCTTCCTGACTCCAGGCTTAGCACTCTATCCCCATGTGCCACCTAGTCGTCTCACGCTTGCCACTCTGGTGTGTCCAGTGGAGGAATCACAAATAAATAAAATTGAGTGGCCTGTTAGCATTTTGTGGTGCTATCCACCGTCTCTGTTAAAAATCATACTCTAATTTTTTCATTCTTTCATTTTCCTCTCCCTCTTTTGTTTATTTTACCCTCAAATGCTTTTCTTTGTTCATTCAAAGGCTTTATTCTTTGTCAAGTTTCTTCCCTCTTTACTATCTTTTGTTATTTCAGTTTTTGTGTATATTTTGTCATTCATTTGGTGAAACATTGCTTCCTATCCTCTGGAGAAATTCCTTTTATTCTTTTTTTAGTATTAATCTTCTGTCTTTTCTGTATTTTCTCCCCACATATCATTGGACCTGACTTAGGTCATCATTATAATGATTATAATGGAAGGCAACTACTAGGTCTTCTCCCTCCCTCATTTTAAAGACAAGAAAACCTAGGTGTTCTCTTCCATAAAGGTGAAGTTATTTCCTCAAAAATGACAAAGCTAGGATTCAGACTCCAGGTCTTTGGACTCGAAATCCAGTATTCTTTCCACTATACCACAGTGCCTGGAAAGTTTTTTTGGGTTAGTCATTTGGGCCATGTGACAGTACCTATTATTGGACTTTGCAATAGAGAAGCTCTGAGGCAGGGCTTCTTAACCTTTTTTACATCATGGGCCCCTTTGGCATTTTGCTGAAGCCTGTGGGCTTCTCTAAATAACATTTTTAAGTTCATATATTAGAGTAAAGAGGAAGTCTTTTTTAACTTTTTAATTTTTTAATGTAAAAATCCATATTTTAAATGAACTTTAAGAGCCCATCAGACTAACATCATTTAGGTGGGGAATCCAGAGACCTGAGTTTCTTCTGTGAGACTGACTCACTGCACAGCAAATGATGTAATCTCTCCGCATTTGTCTCCTCTAAAATGAGAATATTAATACCTGTCAACTTGCTGCCTGATACTGAGAGAATTACCTAGTAAATATCTGTAATACACTTTGAGCTGTTCAGTTGAAGGGTGCTAATGGTTATTCATCTTGCCTTAAAATACAATAGTGAATTCCTGCTGATTGATGGGAGAGGAAGTACTAAATTTCACCTTCAGTCTTGGTAAAATTTCAGTTGTGTGGGGTAGATCTTGGACTCTTGAAAGATAATTTGTTGCTTAGTTTATTATTTGCCTTGTATATAGTTTCATGTATTAAATGTTGAGTCATTTTTATAATGTTAAACATGATATGGGATGTACTGAAAAGTATGTATTATAGAATGGCTGATTGGCATAGAGGTTTAGGTTGGTGCCACATGGGGGATGCAGCTTAAAAGATGTATCAGAAAAGGCCTCATTGGCAAATGTAAACTTATACTACAAGACCAAACCCTGGTCAGTGGGGGATGGGGGAAGTACAAGCCTTGAAGAAATTGTGTTCCATTTCTGCCTCAGATAGTGGTGATTTATTAGCTGTGTGCCCTCAGTAAGGCACTAAGCCATTTTTCAGCCTATTTCCTCATTTACAAAGAAGGGAAGGTAAGACCACCTACCTTTCAGGAATGCTGTAAGAATCAAATAAGATAATATACATAAAGCACTTTGCAGAACTTAAAGTGCACCATGTAAATGTAAGCTGTTAATATTATTGTCATAGTCACAGCACAAAAGACACCGGGGAGGAAGGAATACACAGGCACACATGTGACTCGTTGGCCATGTTCCCGAGAGTTGGCATACCAGGTGAGACAGAGACATGTCCATATAAGGGGGGCTTTGTAAGAATACCCATTGTGCAACTTACTTCTGGAACCCCAGAGTCTGAATTGCTCTCTGATGGCAAATGAAACAGCTAAAAGGCTTCACAGGGTACTGCTGTTACTACTAGCAATGAACTGCACTCTTCCTTTATTTTCCTACTATATGTCCCACCCTTTACATAAACCCATTAATGATGATTCAGTTCAGTTCAACTACAAGCCATTCGATATTATACTCCCTCATTTAGTTCTCTCTCTTCTAGCCTTCCTTCTTCTCTTCCTCCTCCCTCTCTCTGTCCTTTTCTCTTTCTCTCTCCCCTTTCCCTTCCTCCCTCTCTGTTTCTCCCAGCCTTCCTTCCTCTCTCGTCCCCATCCTTTCCCCCTTGACCTGCCCTCTCTTTTTCTTGTCTCTCTCTCTGTGGCTTTCTCTGTCTCAGTTTCCTGTGTGTGTGTGTGTGCGCGCATGTGAATGTAAATAACGCAACTGATCTTAGAATATACTTAACGTGAAGCTTATTCTGGCTGTACTGATGTCCATGTATTAGATGCAGATATCTATTAGATGTAGCTATCTGTTATAGTACATTTTCACACACAAGTGTAATAGCAAGAAAAGTAGGATTTTTTTGCTGTTTTTCTGGATTGAGTTTTAGCCAGTCAAGCATCTTTGATTGAATCAGGAATCTTTGATTGGAAACATTATATATATTGTATTGCTTGGAGGGAGAGGAGAGAGATTTGAGAGAAAGAAGGGAGCATGAGCAGGCTAGGGCAACTTGGTTGTGGGGGAAGCCTGGCAGAAAGAATGTTTATGGAGTCGGAAGCCCTGTCTGTTGATCTGTGTTAATTGCTCAGACAGAAGGGCTGTTTGTTGGTCTTTATGAGTGAATTGAGATGATGGTTCTGGTAATGTGTATAAATATTGTTATAGATCTGTTAAGTTTTGTTTTCCTAGAAACATAGCTGTGGGCAGGAGCCCCTGGAGCCTGCTGTCAGGCAGAAGCAGGAAGAGTTTGTAGTGCAACAGTCCCTGTGAGCTGAGAGATAAGGAGCAGGAGGAGAGAGAGCTACCTGTGTGTGAACTTGGCAAGAGCTGGCAGTGGTAGCCATGGGGTTTGGAAATCAGCTTCTCAAGTCAAAATGAGAAAAGACTTTATTTGGACACTGTGTCTAATTAAGGAGATTGTTCTTATTCTGACCTAGGGATAGATGGATGCATTGTGATAGGGAAGACCCTAGCCTGGGACCCCCTGACTTTGGGGATGCAATGATATATGCTGTGTGCCACATGATAGACTGTGTTATGGGATACATATATGTATTAGATGATATGTTTTGCTTTAAGGATGTTGCTATGAATGTTATGATTTACTTTACTGAACAATGTTTAGTGTATTGCTAAATAAATAGAGTTCATTATCCTATGTGATTAGACCCTTAAAATTATTCACAGCTGCAGTCTTCAGGTATGCTGCTGTGTTTGGCGTTACAACATGTAAGTCATACCTGTGTTATCAGTTGTTTTTAAGAGAATTAGAATACAGCTAATCTTAGAATGTATTTAACATAAAGCCCATGCTGACTGTAATGATATCTAGATATTTATATTGTGAAGGGAATTATGATTTTCATATTAATCAATATGCTATTTGTAATGAATATACTAGTAATTTAGATTTCTCAGGAATGCCTCTTCGGTCTTGCAAGTCAGAAGCTTGCAATGATCAAGAAAACCCTTGATAAAGCTCTCACAGTCCCTGAGTTCTGCCTGTATACCCTAAGTGAATTGAATCAAAGGTTATAGAACCTGTTCCCGCATAGAACTCTGGTCCTGTGACCCACCAAGTAACAACCTCCAATGACCTGAAACAGTCCTGTTCCCACAGGACTCCAGAACACTTGCATTGTGGACCCTTAGGCTTGTTGTGGGAAACCACTCAGGCCCTGGAAAGGATTGCTTGGAATCCACCTTTTCCCTCCCTTCCTACTTGTGATTTGTGCATACACTCTCTGCCTTCACTATAGCAAGGTGGAATTCCAATCTGGAGAATTTCAGATTTACAAATCTGTTCCTCATAATGAAACGAATTAATTAAGTCACTACTTGATTACTGGCACTTTGTCTCTGGTCATTCCTAGGTTAGAGTCTGGCTTAGTAAAATTCTGTTAACAATATCTGTTTACCCATTCATATATTTCTAATATATAGATATCTATCTCTAGAATATAGATATCAGAACAACATGAATGGGCTTTGTGTTAAGAATATTCTAAGATTAGCTGTCTTCTAATTTTCTTCAAAACTATTAGTAAAATAGGTATGACTTAACATATATGTGAATGTGTACCATAATTAGAACATTTGATTAACCAGAATATTCCTCCCCCCTTACATGAACTAGTTAATAATTTACCTTCCAGGTAGGGACTGGTCAAAGAGATGTTTGCCTGATCTCTTCTGTTTTCTAGAAGAAAAAAATGGGAGCTTTGTGTTTGTTCTCTTTGCCTGTTTGTAACACCTTCCTGATTAGACATAAAAGTGAGAGAGAAATTAAATAGTAGACTTTAATTAGGAGGCTACATTTCTTTCCCTACCAGAATCTTAACCCAACTTGAACCTGAGAGCAAGAGATAGCCCCAAAGCAGATAATTATGAGAAATGTCAGCTGGGATTTTTGTGTTGTTTAGGATCCAGAAAACTTTATCTTTTGAATATGCCAAACCCCTGAAGGGGATTCCCAAGATGTGTTTTCTAATATCCTAGGCCTTTTTTTTTAATGCCTATGACTTCAGAATTGCTGATTAAGATTTGGGCTGGGGAATTCTTGAGACTGGGAAAAATGATTGGGAGGTGGGTAATGGGTGGGCAGATGCTCTAGAAGGAAGAAATGAGATCTTTGAGTTTTAATGCTAGCCTCTTGCTATGAAAGCCAGCTTAGCCAAAGGGAAGAAACAATTCAACAGATCTTAGATGGTTAAAATTTAGCCCTATCCCCCTATATGCCTCTTTCCATCAATTTAATTAATTTATCTTAAACTAACACATATACATTTATTTATCCTTTCATTTGTTCATTGGCATGTTATCTCTGCATTGTAATATTTTAGGTCTTTTAGGACATAATATTTTTAATTCTTACCATTAAGAGTTATGTGTGGCCAACTCTGGTCTAGAATGATCCATAACCTTTTTAATTCCACGTTGTTATATATACCAAATTTGGAGGTAGGACCTGGGTTGGAGTTCTCCTTCTGCTATTTACTGTCTGGATGTCCCTAATCAAGCTGCTTTATTTCTCTGGATCGCATCTCTAAACCAAGGAAGTGAGACTAGAGGCACTGTCACTAGAGACCCTGCTAGCTCTAAATCCTATGCTTCCATCATTTAATAAGGTATATTCCATAGAGACTGAAATGAAATGACCCAAACTAGGGGCTTTTGTAATTCTTGATTTAAACGTGTAATTTCCACACAGCCCTAAAAGTGGCACTCCAGTAATACTTCCTCTGCTCAGCGGTGATAAATCTTTGAGAAGGACTACCATTAGTATGTATCCAAGGACTCGTTCCCAATGAAGGCCTGGAAATCAGAGTAAGATAATTGTTTCCTCTTTGTTGTCATAGGACCGTTTCTCTGTGGTTTGGGCAAGTAAAACTAACCACAGTCATTCACTCCCCAAAAAACCAACCCCTGACTGTGTGTCCTGCACATTTTTAGGCTCTGATGGGTGCTTTGTCTTTTCATTTAGTGCCACAGAAGATGAACTCAGCTGAATTCAGCGATGATGAAGAAGAAGGTAAAATACACCATGTTAGTCTGTTGCCACCACCCCTACCAGCCCTCTGCCCTCCCCACCAAAAAACTGTAAACGTTTCTTTTGGACACTTATGCGCTTGGGCAGGCGCCTGATGGTGCCCGCTCTAAAACTACACTCTCATGGGTCATCAGAGGCTATTCAGTAAGCATGACAGCTAACGTTTATGTAGTGCTTACTTTTGTTCCAGATTCTTATCTTATCTGAGCCTCACAACAACTCTGAGAGGTGGTTACTGTGACCCTCTTTATCTCCATTTTACGTTGAGGAAACTGAGGCAGACAGCATTTAACTTAAGCCCAGGGTCACACAGCTGTTAAGTGTGGTCTGATTTGGGCTCAGGTTGTCCTGACTCCAGGCCTGCCACTTGGCTCCTGACATAGAAAAGCATCATATGTAGGCTTAGTGACAAAATATATGGCTTCCTGCTGAGAACCAGAATAGCTAAGACATCAAGGTTGCTTGGTGTATAGAGTGTTGGATTTAGAATAAAGAAAACCTTAATTTAAATCCTACCTCTGACCTTCACTAGCTGTGTGACCCTGGGCAAGTCACTGTGCCTCAGTTTCTTTATTATAAAATTAGATTGATAATAGCATCTATCTCACGAGATAACAAATAAAATTATTTGCAAACTAAATAATTTATCTGTTATTAATAAATGCAGAGTTGTTTGGCTACCAGGTTTGTTTTTTTTTAAACAGTATTTAATTTTTATTATGAGGACTTCAGCAATTTGTGATGACTGCTCACTTAGAAGGAAATGTATATTTGCAGTTATGATTTATGTTGATCTGTGATAAAGTCACAGACCTTTTTGAAATATTGAAGTAGGAATTCTGTTTAAAGTATTGTAAAATTAGAGAAAATAAACCTGGCCGCAGACATCAGACACTTACTAGCTGTGTGACCTTGGGCAAATCACTTAATCCTAATTGCCTTGCCTTCTCCTCTCCGGGGAAAAAAAAAGAGAGAAATAACTTTGTATCAAAACTTGCTTTTTCTGTGACTAGAAATGAACTAGAACTAGAATTCTTTATGAGGTGAAGTCAAAGGGCAAGACCACTTAAGAGAGTATAGCTAAGCTTTGAGTGGGGTGCTAAGTAGGCAGAAACACATCGCAGCCTTGGTTTACCATCCTGACCATGTCTCCTTTACTTCCTCCCCATGACAGTTATAAAAAATAATCCAGTGAAAGTGGAGACAGAAGTTGGGGATGCTGTGCTGGATTGTTCTGTGACATCTAGGGCTGCTGAGAAGCCCCCATCGGATGGCTCATTAACATCCCTTCAGGACTCCAGCAAGCGTAAGCAGACTGCAAGTGATGGCGTTGGAGGTCAGCAGGACATTTTACCTAGTGTGAAAAAGAGACGTCTGATCCCTGAGGTGGGTCTCCCTTTTATGGGATTTTTCATGTGGCTTGCTCAGGTGTCTTCTAGGACTGTTAACGTTGTAAAGCATGTTGTTTGTGATGCTGTCGTGTATGCTCATTACAGGGGTGGGGATTGGACCATTGAGTTCATGGGTATAGGAAACTTCCAGTGAGGAGACTCTGCCAATGTAGGTAGACATATCTTTTCTGCAATTTATTATCATCACTGTTACTGCTGCTCATCATCGTCATTAGTTACAATAGTAATAGCTCGTGTTTTTATAGTGCTCGGTGTACAAAATGCTTTATAAATATTAGGGAATTTGCAATGAGGAACTGCCAGTGTAGGGAGAGGTATCTTCTTTACCATTTATCATCATCATTATTATTATAATCACTGGCATCATCTTCACCATCGTTAGTATCATTAATAGTCGTCGTAATAGCTAGTATTTATAGCACTCTCAGTGCAGAGTGCTTTACAGATAGTATCTCATTTTATTCTCATAACAATCCTGGGAGGTAGGCATTGGTCATCATCATCATCATCATCATCATTATTATTTCTATTTAAAGCAGCTTAAGAGAGAACTCGTGTGACTTGCCCGGGGTCACACAACTAGTCAGTGTCTGAGGCTAGATTTGAAGTCTAGTCTTCCTGACTCCTGGCCCAGTATTCTATCCCTGGTTCTACCTTGTTGTCTCTAATCTTAGAGAATTCTTGGGAGCCTGAGATATTAAGTGACTTGTCCAGGGTTACATAACCAATTATGCCAATTATGTGTTTTTATCTGAGTATGTTTTAACTAAGTTTCATGACAGTAAGAACCATCTCTTTTCTTTTATTTTTTTTGAGGGATTAACAATCTCTTTTAATCAAGCATATGTATCATTCACTAATAGAGAAAAACATAAGGAGAAATAAAGACCGACAGAATGGCTTCCAGTTGTCTGACCATTACATACATACATGGTTACCAGAGAGGGAAGCACAACATCTGGGTTTTCAAAGCTGGGTGCTGCTTAGTGGCTGGCAGTGTCTCATCTGGCACACAAAGCTTCTTTCAAAAACTAAGTCCCCTGTCTCTTTAAAAAAAATTATTTTTGTTGATGCCCCTTTGTTCTTTGCATTACATTACATTGCTGTTACTGTGCGCCATGATCTCCTGGTTCTCACTTTACTTTGTATCAGTTCATATAGGTCTTCTCAGATTGTTTTCAGAAACCCCTCTCCCCCATCATTTCTTGTAGCACAGTAGTAGTGCATCGCTATCATATGCCACAACTTGTTCAGCCATTTCCTGATTAACATCCCCTAAATTTTCAGTTCTTTGCCACTACAAAAAAAGCTACCATAAATATTTTTTGTACAGATAGGTCCTTTTCCTTTGTCTTTGATCTCTTTGTGGTACAAACCTAGTAGTAGTGTTGTTGGGTATGCAGAGTTTTCTAGTCCTCTGGTCATAGTTCCACATTGTTCTCCAAAATGGTAATTTTATTCAGTTACCTATATATTTGAGAAATGAGGCCCTTATCAGAGAAGCTTGCTATACAAATTTTGGATGTTACTTCATCATCCCTTTAGCAAAATGTAGTTTTCCTGATTATCTCTCTTAATTAGGTCTCTTTGCTTTTGCTTTGAGATCATGATTACTATCCCTTGCTTTTTTTTACTTCAGCTTGAGCATAATAGATTTTGCTCTCAACCTTTATTCTAACTTTTTGTGTATCTTTCTCTTTCAAGTGTGTCTCTTATGAAGAAGAGGGGTATACATTTCAGTTGAGGGGAATAACATGAGGAAAGGCTTGTGGCAGGGGCCACATGACCTTTGTTGCCCCAGACCTGGCTTAGGGAATTAGGGAAGGGTTCCAAGGTTGTTGTTAAAGATGGGGCTTTTTTTTGTGACAGTCTCACCATTGTATATTCCTTTGGTGTATGTTTTGGCCATGTCCTCAGGCAGTTTATAGCACAATGCTTAAGATTTTGTCCAGATATACACATAACATAAAGGAACACAAACACAGACACCAGCCAAGTAACTAGCCTTCTAAAAGCCACACATTTGCCACAAAGAAAGCTTAACTGACTCTACTGCTGCTTTTCCTCTTTCCATTATAGCCAGCATTACAACCATAGCAGTTCGTGATCAGTGCCTGATGAGTTTATAATTTGTAAATGCTTTAGGAGTTCAAGGGATAGGAGGAAAAAAGAATGAAAAAGTCTATTTAAATTTTTTTTTTTAATTTTTAAAGAAGTTTATGAAGAGGCCAATTTGGGACCACAATTCTGGAAGCTCAAGCCTTCTATGTTGCTTAGAAACAGTCTTAGAATGAGAGAGGGGCTTGTGGCACCCTGGTTATTTGCAAGAGCTAGTCCCTTGCTGAAACTAAAACTCAGATTGCCCTATCTGTTCAACTGTAGTAGCAGCTTGGATTTGGGAATAAGGATGGGAAGGTGAGGAGACTAGCCTCGTTAAAGTAGAGAGGTCTTTGAAGGAGGAGTAGAGAATAAAAAGCCAGATTATGGTGAGCCTGGAATGCCTTGTCAGATATGTAGATGACACCTTGCTGCCTAGAAGTTAAAATGTAAACTCCTCAGCTTGGAATTTATCCTCTAAGTCAAGAGTTCTTAACCTTTTTTGTGTCATAGACCCCCTTGGCAGTCTAGTGAAACCTATGGACTCTTCAGAATAATGCTTTCAAATACATAAAAGAAAATACATGGTATTACAAAGGAAATCAATTCTATTGAAATTCGGGTATCAAAACATGTATTTTTTAAAAGGTCATGATGATTTAGGAACTCTGATCAACATGAAGGATTCATGATGAAACATGTTCCCCACCCTCTGAGAGAGAGAGGCAATGAATACCAAGTGCTGATTGAAGCGTACTCTCTTTTCTTTCTTTGTTTCTTCCTTCCTTCCTTGATATGGCTAATGTGGAAATTTGTGACTATGTATTTATATGTTTTCTTTTTCTTACCTTCATAATGAGTGTGAGAGAGCTGGTAGAAAGGAGAGATTTGGGGACTGAAAATAAAATAAAATGGAATTTTCAATAAATAACTAGGAAGTTCAAGGAACCAAGGAGAAAAACCCCTGTTCTAAGTAATAGGGGTACCATTGGATGTTTTTGAGTAAGGGAGTGAAGAGATGAATTCAATCTTTTAAGGTAATTAGTATAGTCCAGATATGATTCTCATTGGATTGGGCCACTTTAGATGTGGTCATGATTGAAGAGAAATGGTTGATTTCTTTAAATCTCTTATGACCCTGTGATTCCATATTAGAATCACCTCACCTGGAATTAAAAGCTGAAAGGTATAAAATTTACATAAATGTTTTTCTTGAGCTTTCCAGACTAGTTTTGCAGATTCAAGCTGTTCTGGTAATCGAGATAAACATCTCAGTTTGACTTCTGAGGATCTCTCCAAGCCAGTGTTCTAAATATTTCAAGAATCATCCATCATTAGCTGAAAAATGATGAGATCTCACCCCCTAGAACTCTGTTTTGTTATTTTTTAAGAATTCTGTTGTACTTAAAGTTGACAGATTAAAATATATGAGAGAACTTAAGGATTTCATAGAAAGTGTTAAGCTTTAATATATGAAAATCATCCTTTCTTTTAGTTAGAAAAAAAGAGTAATAATAGCTAACATTGCAAAGCACATTGTAAATATTATCTTATTTGAAACTTAGGAGGCAGGTGCTGTCATTATCCTCATTTTATAGATGAAGACATTTTGGCAGACAGAGTTTAAGTGACTTGTCCAAAGTCACTGAGCTGGTAACTGTGGCAAGATTCAAACTCAGTCCTGACTCCCAAGAGCCATGCTTTTTCTACTACACCACTGAGCATTTGTGTAGGACTTTTAACAGCAAAGAAATACAGAAATTTAAAAAAATTAAGAAAGATTATTATAAAATCACAAACTTTTCACTATTTAAAATTTAACAAAAATATGTAAATTACCTTTAGTGGGTAATATCAAATTTATCCTGTTTGTTTATATATTTACACATGATAGCACAGTACTCCATATAATTCAGAGACCTAGAATATGAGTTATGACAAAGTTAAACAGTTGCCATGCTGATTTAACCTAGGTAACATCAGGCAACAAGTCTTTCAAATGTTAACTCCATCCCTCAAATGTGGTTTCAAAGCTAATAGCTTCTTATCCTCTGTTGTTATAGTTTCTTTCTGTGCAGAGGTTAATGTGGAAGAGAAATATGTCAGGTCTATGATGCTAGGGAGTGTGGTATAGCCTGTGATAAGTAAACCAGCCCTTACACTCATCAAATGACCTTAAGCTCATTAAACACTTTCCCCAGTCCATGTCCATCACAATGCTTTGTTGGGGGTTTGAGTGCATCAGTGAGAATCTCTATCAGCAGAGAAAACCTGCTTATAAAAAATATGGTACTATGCCACGGAAAAGGAGGAAATGTGGTTTATTCTTGTAAAAAAATTATCTTTTATTTTCACATCACCGTAATTTGCCAATATATTCCTCCTTCTCCTCTACCCAGAGAGCCCTTCCTTTTGACAAATAGTGGGAAAAAAAGGAGTTTAACAAAACTGACTAGTATATCAATCAAGTCCAGCAGCACATCAAGTGTCACACACTTGTAGCCCCTGCCTTGGGAAAGAATCCTGTAGTTCTTTCATTGATGTAAAATTGTGTCAGGTAGCCTCCCCATTGACCTGCTTTAGGATATTGAACTCCTACCTCTCGAATTGGCTTTTCTGCCAGTTTAGGAAAAGAGTGGTGTTGGCTCTGGTGGTGGAGGAGAGCCTGAATCAATTCTGGACTCTGGGCAGTATCCTAGCAATAGATGAGATCATCAAAGCAGCAGCCTCCCTACCCCAGCAGGTTCTGAAATCCTGAGTTCATGAATCTCCGGGGAACTGCAAGGATAAAGTACAACCCAAAGGGTATACTATGACATTCCTATAGACCATACTAGTTTTAGAAGACTAAGGTCTCCTGTTTGTCCCCTTCCTGTATCTGGATCAAGTAGCATATCCCTCTCCTAACCCCAGAGATCCGATTTGGCAAATACTGCTATTATCCTTGCCAACTGTTCTAAAAGTTCACTTTATCAGTAGCATTGTCCAGAGTTTGGTGATGATAATATTCAAGGTTCTATAATAATTCGTTCTCATTGTTCAGTCGTTTCATTAATGTCCAACTGTTGGTGGCGACATTTGGATACTGGAGTGGTTTGCTATTTCCTACTCTTGTTCATTCTGCTGATGAGGAAACTGAGGCAAACAGGGTTAAATGACTTGTCCAGGGTCACATAGCTAGTCAGGTCTGAGGCCGGATTTGAACTCAGAAAGATCGCTTTTCCTGTCACTTTTCCACTAGGCCACCTGACTTCCCCTCTATAATATAACAGAGTTATAACCCCAATCTGATTCTAGAATTTTAGCGAGAAAGGTAGATAGATTGTCTCTCTCTCTCTCTCTTTTTTTTATAAGCTTCCTGCAGAGTCAATATAGGCTGTGCCCTGATCAGTGAGTAAATTGACTAAAATTGTTGCTCCCAGGAAATACTTGACCTGAATATTAAATATTACACCATTTAAAAAAAATTAGAAGCGAACCAGAATTGACCCTCCCCAAACTGTTTCATTTATAAAGTTATACAACTTCTGTAGGGATACCTTTTCTGCCTTGACAGTTATGAAAGAGTCCCTTAAGTCTCAGTGCTGTGGAGGAAAGTCTGACTCAGATCCTGGCAGGAGACCTCATTTAGCCACAGTGCTAGTAGTGGAATGTGACCTTTTCTAAGTCCCTTGAAGTGTTGAAATTATTCTGCAGCAGTTGTTGCATCATCTGCTGGGCCCGAACACCACTGAGAAGGGGATTTCTTGTAGACTGAATACTTGGCTGTGGTTTCCCATTTAGACCTTGCTGGGCCTTGGTCTCGTGGATGGTAGGTTATGGGTACAAGTCAGTCAGGTTACCGGTGCATGGAGGACAGTCCTCTTAGGAGGAATGGGTGTAACAAGGAGTTTACTTTTGCTTGTTCATCCAGGCATCCATAAAATTCATGGGAATCCCTGAGTCACCAAAGCTAGTTCCTGCAATACCTGCTGGTTTGGAAGTTTTATGAATTAATATTTAAGAGAGTAATTAGGGGCCGCTATGTGGTGCAGGGGATAAAGCACTAGTCCTGGAATCAGGAGGACCTGAGTTCACATTCTGCCTCAGATACCTACAAGGTGTGTCCCTAGGTAAGTCACATAACCTGATTTACCTTAAAAAAAAAGTAATTAATTGGGCTGCCTGAGGACAGGTTGGGAGGGGGTGCTACTTTGGGTCCTTCACCCAGGGATGTGCTGGTCAGTATTTAACAAGTGGCCCTCTGAAGCAGGGTGCACGTTTTAGTTTAATCTGCATCATTAATGTTTTTTCCATCACTTTCTTAAGGCAAAACAATTAATAAATTGAGCCTGCATTTGTAGTGTGTGCCAATATCTGCAATGTAAATACTCATACTCTTGAGCTGGCTTCAGTATGCCCCTGCCTTTACCCATAGTGATGAGTAGACTAGCCTGTGTATGACTCTGTGTGTTACTTGGGATTTAGGTGGACTAGACCTTGTTCTGTGCCCTTCTGTGCCCTGTACATAGGAGGGACTGCAGGAAAGCTCAGAAGGTGCTGATGGGACCACCCTTGGCTTCAGGCCCAATCCAAGGTAAGACTAAAATACGGGGATGTTGCCAGCCCGGCGTAAACAAGCTGGTTACTGATACCTCAGTTTGGGCTAATTTGTCATGAAAAATTCAATATGGCTAACTTTTCTGGACATTAAGCAATCAGGACAGGACTATTTTGTGACAAATCCGGACTTAAAATATGGAAGGAGCAAGCATAGCCCCTCCCCCCTGCCTGATATGGCAAATTCAGTTCAGTCCAGACCAGATTGAGGGACCGCAAGTAGCGAGAATTATAATTATAATTCAGATGGAAGGGGAGCGGAGCAAGGACGTGCCAGAATTTCTTTAGAATTCCTCTCTAATCCATCTACGAGTTATGGTTGACTCGTGGTTCATGTGAGGTAGGAGATGGGCCAGTGGTAGTCAGCCCTACCAGGTAGAATATGACAAAGGCCACTTTGGCATAATCTATGGAGACACTCGAGGCATGACTTAGAAATGGAAAGTTCCTTAGACCAGAAATCCTGTGAAGTCTTCTGCCCTATCTGAGAAAGAATCAAGATTGCTGGTTTAAGGCTAAAAGTGACCAGAGATCATTTTATTTTACAGATAAGATACCTGAAACCTAGAGATTAAGTAACTTGATCAAGGGTCACTTAGGTAGTAAATGAATGACCCAGCAGCTGACCCTACTTCCAGAATAATTCCTTTGCTTTAGACAGGTCCTCAGACGCTTCTAGGGGAGGAAACTGTTCTTCAGATTTCTGGCCCAGTTTAGGGGCTTAACAGGGATTTTCCTGTTGTCTGGGTTGAGAGTAGGGGAACTGGGATTTGTTTTGGTTTTGATTTTGAGACTAGATTGAGTAATCCTCACCCTATGGGTAGCTACATGGTATAGTGGATAAAGCACTGGGCCTGGAGTCAGGAAGACTTAATTTCAGAACCAGCAGCAGATACTTATTAGCTGTGTGAGCTGAGCAAGTCCACTTTTACCCTGTTGGCCTCAGTTTTCTCATCTATAAAATGAGCTGGAGAAGGAAATGGCAAACCATTCTAGTGTCTGCCCAGAAAGCCCCAAATGGGGTCACAAAGAGATATAACTGAGCAGAAACAAAATACTCAAGAAGAGGATGGAGTCAGAATTAACTGGGTAAAGGAACAGGAGTGGTCTGGCCTATAGAATTTCCCAGGTAATCAAATTCAAACTATACTCGAGGGCAGAAAAGAATTCATAACTGAAAGCCTAAAGCCTGGGAGTCCCCCAGAGTCCATCCTGGAGAACACTCTTCAAAGCAAATGTAGGTATCATGACTTGTCTTAAGTAGCTTCTTCACTTGAGACATTTTTTTTTCTTCTGCTGGTTAGCTGCCCCCACCTTTCTCTTGCTCTGTGGCTGTCCAAGGACTGATTTAACCAGCCATCTAGGTGGGGGTTGTTAAATCTGCTGTTGGCTCTACACCTTGGTGTGGGTACTCCACCCCCTGAAGCAGATCCCTTTCATACCACAGTGGATCATAGATTTGAAGCTGGAAGGAACCCTTGAAGTCATGAGTCCAACCCCATCCCTTAACAGATGAAGAAATAGAGGTCCATGGAGATTGAGTAATTTTTCCAAGGTCTGGGGTGGGGAGGAAGTGGGGAGATGGGGGCAAGGTTGGGGTTTAAACCACAGGCCCTCTGACTCTCAGGCCTGGGCAGCCAGGCTGCTTACTCAGGAATGGAGTCTGAATTCCAAAGACCTAGTAAAAGGAAACATGGAGCTCACTATTAGGCAGGAAAAGTAGCCAACTAGATGATTCAGTAGATAAGAGTACACCTGTAGTCAGAAAGAGCTGAGTTCATATGTGATCTCAGGCACTTAATTATCTGTATGAATCTAGGCAAGTCATTGCATTTGCCTCAGTTTCTGCCGAATGAACAGGAGAAGGAAATGGCACACCATATGTATGCCAAGTAGACCCCAAGCGGGTGCCTAAAGACTTGGAAATGTCTGAACAGCAACAAGAAGATATTGAAGGAAAACCCTGGGTGAAGTTAGGTAATAGAAGTTATAGGGTATCCTCTCCCAGTAACCTGCTGGTTTTTTATAGGATCTTATCAATCTAGATCTAATAGGCCTAAGTTTTGAGGGAAGAGAGCTGGAGCCTGGACAGGGCGATTGATATACTGACTCATGCAAGTGATGAGAGGGGAAGACTTCTGGGAAATCTGCCTCTGGTTGGGGCTTTTACTAAGCCTGGTGTTATTCTGTCAGAGTAACTTCCTTGTTTAGCAGTTTAACTAGTTGAGGAGCCTATACCATACTATTCCTTGCACTAACTTTATGGTAGTATCAATAAATTTTAAGGAACAATTCTTTGGGTTGATTGTTGTTTCAGATTTATTAATCATGAGAATAAACTTACAGTTCGAATTCTCATCTACTATTAAATGCTTGAAGGTCGAAAGGTTTGTTAAATAGTTTTTTTCCTAAACATGTGACTTATTTTAATGTAGCTGTCTCCACCCAACAGAGTTGTCCACTCAGTCTGATGTAGGCCCTCCTCACCACTGGCCCGGCCAGCTGATGTGTCTCCCTGCCTCAAGCCTCAACTCCATCCAGACTCCCAAGAACTATCCCATAAGTCTTGGTTTGACTTGGTCACCCCCTCCCCTCCTCAGTAAACTCCAGTGGCTCCCTATTCCTTCTGGATGAAATATCCATAAAATATATTTTGTAGGATCAAAAAGGAAACCATTTATATTGAAATAGTTCTCTCTTTTTCTCTCTATACATACATGTATGTGTATATGCACATATATATATTATACATATATATGACATGTATGTGTTTATAATTTTTTTTAAACCAAGTTCTCACATCTCAGATTAAGGACCTCTGTTCTTGAGAGATCCTGGTACCAAGTGTGGGTTCCCATACTGTGGCTATGAAGGTGTTCTCTTACCTGACCACAAGTAGGGTGGTTTTCACTCTGAGGAAGCACAGTCTCGTGGTTCAGTTCATTCTTATTCTCCCTCTCAAATACTGAAGGATTGCTGAATTTCTGAGAGGGATTATTTAAATTAGCAAGGGAAGTGTGCTGAGGATGTTTCCTCCCTTCCCCCTCAGCTGTGCATTTTCCAAATCCTCCCGAATACATTCTCTCTGCCAGGGAAGCCTTTCAAAAGAAGTGGGGGAAAGGTCCCTGCACTGGCTACAGAGATAAGGGGGAGAAATCCATTGATGCCTATGAAATATTTGAGGAGAAAAGTGTCGCGTAAAATCAAAGTGGTATATTCCTTTAAACTGTGCTTTTCAGTGATAAAGGAATAAGGCGGTGTCTCAGCAAAAACCATTTATCAGTTATATGCAATTATAGCAAATGTGTATTTTTTAATGTTATTAAAGATTTCAAGTCCCAACTCCAAATGAATAGTCCTTATATTGAATAAAGGTGCCTGATTCTCTCCTGATTTGGCTTTTAAAAATATATATATCTCCAGTCACTGGAATAAGTCAGAGAAAAACAACTTCATGCCCTGTTAAACATTGCATTATTCATTGCATTGGGAGACTTGAAGAGCTTGGATAAATGAAACACCATGATAGCCCCTTTCTTCCCAGCCTCAGATGTTTGGGCAGAAGAGCTATAATAAGTTTCAAAAGAAGTGAGAATCCTCACCATTTGGATAGAGAAAGAGAAACTTTGATAATCTACAAACTAAATAATTGGTCTCTGGGCTGGCTTTACCATTCATGAAGGTTAGACTGGAGTTCCTTGAGAAAGTTCTTTTTGTCCATTGACTTGCCAATAGAGCCTGATGTCCATTCCTTGCAGTTAGCATTGCTATTGCCATTTCATTCTTTCATTCAGCAACTACTTTTTTCTCAGAATTTATTTATTCATTTATTTTCAGTTTTCAACAATCACTTCCATGAGTTCCAAATTTTCTCCTCCTCGGTAATGTTAATGCAAAGTTAATGGTGGGTGGAGGAAAGAGTTAAAGATCTTCCCTGCCTATTAATAGGCCTTAATACCTTTTGTTAATTTCTGTTGAGGCGCAGGGTAAGAGAGTCCTGCCCTCCAGTTCTGAAAAGTGTATAAATACTCTGAGGTGAGGTTTTACTTTGGGGCTTACTCATTGCAAGTGTTCGTTTGACCCCATGAGACTCTGGGAAGCCCCTGGCTTTGAAAACTCCGATGCTGGTGCTTCTCTCTGGTAACTATGTACTGCATATGGTCAGACAGTTGGAAGCCCTGTGTGTTGGTCTTTATTTCTCTGTTTGTATTTTCCTTGAAGTTCAGGGTGCTGACTTTCCCCCCTGAACTAAGTGAATGATATATGTGCTTGATTAAAGTAGATTGTTGACCTCTCAAAAGTTGCTTTCCTTTTAGAAGAGCAGATCTAAGAACCTGTACAGCAGGCCTTTTTGTGTATAGTGGAGTCCTTGCTGATTCACCCTCCCTCCCCAAGATGGCATACAATCTTATATGGGTTCTACACATATGTTCCTATTAAACACATTTTCACCTTAGTCATGTTGCATAGAAGAATTAAAATGAATGGGAGAAACCATGAGGAAAAACAAAACATAACAAAGGAGAAAATAGTCTGCTTCATTCGGTGTTCCAACTCCATAGTTCTTTCTCTGAATGTGGATGGCATTTTGCATCACTAGGCCTTTAAAATGTTTTAGATCCTCGCATTGCTGTGAAGGGCCAAGACTATCAAAAACAGTCCTCAATCACGGTGGCTATTACTGTATATAATGTTCTTCTGACTCTGCTCTCGTCACTCAGCATCAGTTCATATAAGTCTTTCCAGGATTTTCTGAAGTCTTCCTGTTCGTCGTTTGTTATAGTACAGTAGTATTCCCCCTTACATTCATATACCACAACTTGTTTAGCCATTCCCCAATTGATGGGCATCCCCTTGATTTTTAGTTTTTGGTCACTACAAAGACAGTTGCTATATTCTTGTACATGTGGATCCTTTTCCCATTTTTATGATCTCTTTGGTATATAGCCCTAGAAACTGTATTGCTGAGTCTCAAAGGGTGTGCACATTTTTGTAGCCCTTTGGTCATAGTTCGAAATTACTCTCCAGAGTGGTTAGATCAGCTCACAGCTCTACCAACAATCAGTGTTCCAGTTCTCCCACATCTTCTCCAGCATTTCTCATTTTCCTGTTTTGTCATGTTAGCCAATTTGATATGTGTGATGTGGTAGCTCAGAACTGTTTTGATTTGCATCTCTCTAATCAATAGTAATTCACAGCATTTTTTCATATGACTATGGATAGCTTTAATTTCTTCCTCTGAAAACTGCCTGTTCATATCTTTTGACCAATTTTCAACTGGAGAATGGCTTGTGTTCTTGTAAATTTGATTCAGTTCTCTATATATTTTAGAAATGAGGCCTTTATTACAGACACTAATTATAAAAATTCTTTCCAGCTTTCTGTTTCCCTCCTAATCTTGGTTTCTTGGCTTTGTTTGTGCAAAAACTTTTCAATTTGATGTAATCAAAGTTATCCATTTTGCATATCATAATATTCTCTATCTCTTGTTTGGTTATAAATTCCTCCATTCTCCATATATCTGACAAATACACTATTCCTTGCCCCCCTAGTTTGTTTATGGATCAGCCTTTATACCTATATTGTGTATCCATTTGGACTTTATTGTGGTGTATGGTGTCAGGCACTGGTCTATGCCCACTTTCCGTCACATTATTTTCCAGTTTTCCCAGCAGCTTTTGTCAGACAGTGAGTTCTTACCCCAGAAGCTGGGGTCCTTGGGTTTATCACATGGTAGACTGCTGTAGTTATTGACTACTGTGTCTTATGTTCCTAACCTATTCCACTGATCTACCCCTCCATTTCTTAGCCATACCAAGTGGTTTTGATGATTCAGCAACCATTTTTGAGAGGTTGCTGTATACAAAGCACTTACCCACTTTGAAAGCCACTAAAGTCCTTAATTAATACACATTTTCTACTATCTCTTCCCTACTCTCTTAGAAGCCCAGTGAGAATTAGGTAGAAGGAGCACAACTACATTAGAAACTATCATTCTAGGAGCCTGCATTTCAAGCCAAAAGTCCAACAGTCTCATTTTACACTTGAAGAAACTGAGGCAGGCAGAGGTTAGGTGACTTCTCCAAAGTGACACATTGGAAGCAAGTGGCAGTTTGTGTTATAACATAGAGCTAATATTTGAACATAGGTTCTCTGACTCTAAATTCAGTGACCTTTAGTATACCATTTTGTTTTCCAGACATTTGTGCAGGCATGTACCTTGTTTTATTGTGTTTAGCCGATATTGCATTTTTTAACAAATTGAAAGTTTGTAGCTGCCCTGTGTTGATCTAATTTGTCAGCACCATTTTTCCAACAGCATGTGCTCACACAGTGACATCTCTGTGGCACGTTTTGGTAATTCTCGCAACGTTCAAAACTTTTTCATTATTATTATAATACGTTATAGTGTGAGCAGTGATTTTTGATGTAATTGTTTTGGGGCACCATGAATCATGTCCATGGAAGACAGTGAACATAATCCATAGATGTTGCATGTGTTCTGACTACTTCACTGATCCCCTCCCCTGTCTCCTTCTCCTCTAGCCTCTCTATTCTCTGACACACAACAATATTGAAATTAGGCCAGTTAAGAACTCTGCAATGGCTGAGCCAATGGATGAGGCAAACTTCATTGTTGTCTTATTTTAACAGATTGTCACAGCTTACCCCAGCAGCCACCACCCAGATCACTCAGCAGCCATCAAGGTTGAGGCTAGAACCTCTACCAACAAAAAGATTACGACTCACTGAAGGCTCAGATGCTGGTCAGCATTTTACTTAATAGACTATAGTATAGTATAAACATAACTTTTTTATGAACTGGAAACCAAAAAATTTGTGTGACTCATTTTATTGCAGTGATCTGGAACCAAACCTACAATGTCTCCAAGGTGTGTCTGTGCTCAACTTCCAAGGCCCAGCTCTGCAGTGAGCTAGCTCTTGTCTGTAAAACTGATTGAACTAGTTGGTTCTGTTTAGTGCAGGAAACATGTTAAATGCAGATATACACAGGGTACTGCCTGGAGATTGTTGGGGTCAACTCTAATAGAAGTGAGGGGCAGGGCACTAAGCAGGCACATACTGAATTTAAAAACCATATATTAAAATTATCTATGTTATATTGTATTTTTATTTATTTTGTTAAGTATTTCCCAATTGCATCTTAATCTGGGTCAGGCTGTACTAGGGAGTATTATAGACCATTTGTACATATTTGACACCTCTGCTGTAAATGATTTATTTCTAAGGTGTCTCTTAGAGGAAGCTAGATGGTACACTAAATGGAACGCTGGGCGTGTGTCAGAAAGACCTGAATTCAAATAATTTACTATGTGACCTTGGGTAAGTCACTTAATTTCTTTCTACCTCAGTTTCCTCACTGTAAAATGAAAGTAATAATAATGCCTATTTTTTAGGGTTGTTTCGTGGGACAAATGACATTTATAAAGTGCTTGGTGTAATGCCTGGTACATAGTAGCCATTTAATTATCTTATGACTATATGAGCTGTTGATAGAAGGGTAAAGGATACAGCAAGGGAAGAAAAAGGGATTCACAGAGGGGTAGAGGACTTGGATGATGTTAGGTTTGAAAATTAAGGTAAACTGAGAGACAAGATTCTGAGCATGATCAATTTATTAGTTAAGCTAGCACTAATGAATGAATTAGGTCAGTGGTCTCTCTCAATGACCAGAGATCCTGAGTGAGGGTTGACAGGGTCTTTTGTGACAATTATCAAGATGACAGCACAATTTAGAGTGTTATAAGTGTACCTAATCTGATTGGCCTGACATTACATCACGGCAATGCTGATTGGTAGACGTTTTAACGAGAAGGTTGGTTGAATCACCCCTGCTCCTCCCCATTACTTCCTCATTAGGAAAGAGGAGTAAACCTCAGGTGATTGAATTAGTCTGCAGACCTGGATGTAGATCAGGCAAATTTTGCTTGAATCCTCTTGAATTTGAGTTAAGTGGGTGAGGTTACAATGAAACTTAAATATGAGGTAAGTGGGTTGTGGGGGAGGTTACAAAGGTGGACAATACAAGGATAGAGATTCAATTCACAATAGAATTGAGTCCTGAGTAGAGGTAATTACATGAGAAAAGCTTAAGCAAGTTTCTTTGATATGGGAGAATATTAAAACCCTTGCCAGCTTAGGTCTTAAAAATTGATTTAAAATCAATTTTCAGTTTTACAGTGACATATTTGTTCTCTCACAATTTTGCTTAGGTTCAGTCTTAATTAACTTCTTGAATGATGGCCCTTACAGAAAGAAAACTATGTTCATTCAGGGATTGTTTTTTTTAATATTCACAGTTTGAGATAATTCTCCCACTTTTTCTTCCCAAGAGATGACTTTTTGTCTAGTACCTACTTTGTCATTTTGCCTAATGCTTCTCCTAGAGCAATCAGTCAGCGATTTATTAATAAGCTCCTACTGTCTGATAGGCATTGTGCTTGAGGCAAGGAATCATATATCTATTTGCCTGTATATAAATATATATGTATATGTGTGTGTGTGTATGCATATGTGTGTGCCATATATCTAGTACTGGAAGGTACATCATAGGCTAAGCATTAGAAAAAGGATTTGAACCAAGTCTTTTGGTTCCTGGTGTCATACACCCTTTAATAGGGTATATGGACTAAGTTGAATCAATAAGCTTTTTATCAGGAACCTACTGTGTGTCAGGCACTGTGCTAAGCACTAGGTATACAAAGAAAGGCAAAGTAAAATACCATCTGTCCTCCCAAGTATCCCACAGTCTAGAAAGGGGAAATGACAATGTACAAACATGCTACATAAAAGGACAAATTGGAAATAACCTCAGAGGGAAAGTAATAATGATAAGCGGTACCAGGAAAGGTTCTTTGCAGAAGGTAAGACTGGGGAAGCCAGGAGGCAGAGATGAGGAGATAGCATTCCGGGCAGGGGAAACAGCCAGTGAAAATGCCCAGCTGTCCGGATGTATTCAAGAAACAGCACAGGAGACCAGTGTCACTAGATTGTAGAGTCCTTAAAGGGGAGTAAGACTTAAGAAGACTGGGAAGGTAGGAGGGGCTGGGTTATGAAGGGCTTTAAAAGACAAGCAGAGGATTTTATATTTGATCCTGGGGATAATAGGAAGCCATTGGAGTTTATTGAAATGGAGCATGACATAGACCCATGTTTTGGGAAGCTCTATCAAATTCATTTGATATCAATTTGATAGCTGAGTAAAGGAGAGATAAGGCAGGGAATCCAACCAGCAGGCTATTGCAGTAGTCTAGGCATGAGTGAGAAGAGCCTGCAACAAGATGGCAGCAGTGCCAGAGGAGAGAAGGCTAGGCATATATGGGAGATACTGCAAGGCAGAAATGACAAGACTTAGTAACTGACTGGGATAAGAGGGAATGATGGATTGAGGATGACATACATGGGTGGCTAGCCTATGTGACTGAGCCCTTAACGGTAGTAGTGTTTGCCCTATACTCTTCCTTGCTCAGACACATCCAGAGCATTGCATGTATGTGTTTAATTGTTCTGAGTGCCATAATTTTGGAACAACATTGAAAAGTTAATTGTTTTGATACAGGGCTGTACCAGAGTCAGAAAAAGCTGAACTCAAGCTCCCTTCTGAGAAATAATGTTAAGAATCCTTCATCTATGTTCATTTTTCCCCCTCTTAAAAAAAGAACTTTTCCTTTTCCCTTCCATCTCTCAAAACTATAATTTTATATTTCCTTCCCTTCATTGCTAAACTCATGGGAAGAATACTTTACATTTTCAGCTTTTTTTTTTTTACTACCTGTTGCACAATCCTTTATAATCTGACATTTGATCTCACCACTCTACTGAAACTACTCTCAAAGTTCACCAATGACCTCTTTAAAAAAAAATTGCTTTGAACTTAACATCAACAAACATGAACTTTTTTGATATAAAAGAATAGATATATGAAACCATGAACTTCTGTTATGGACCATTTTTGAGTGAATATTAAATTTAATACATTAGTAACAAGACTACCTTGCTTGACTATGTCCTCTTTTGAAAACTGATTTTAATTCAATTTTTAAGAACTAAGCTGTCAAGGATTTAATATTCTCCCTTACCAGAGAAACTTGCTTAATGGCCAAGCTTTTCGCTTGTAATTACCTCCACTCATACTCAATTCTATCCTTGTATTGTCCACCTTTGTAACCTTCCCCACTACCCATTTATCTCAAATTTAAGTTTCACTGTAACCTTACCCACTTAACTCAAATTCAAGTTGATTCTGAGCCGAAATGTCTTCTGTTCTTGTCTGTGTGTTTTTAATGTTTCATTGATATTCTTTTCTTCTTCCTTTTATATCATTACTCATTGTTTTCTTCCCAGAATTCCTTCCTTGTTTCAAAAAAAAGTAAAGAGAAAAAACACATTAGCTGTATCTGAAAATACATCTCATTCTGTTCCTCTAGTCTAGCCCATTGCATCTCTAACAGCAGGTGGGAGGTGTGTTTCATCTCCAGTTTCCTGATATCATGATTGGTAACTGCATTCAGAGTTCTGTAATCTTTCAGATTTGCTTTTTCTTTAAGTTATCATGGCCATATAAATTGTTCTTCTCATTCTATTCACTTCAGTCTGTATCAGTTCATACAAATTTTCAGAGGTATCTCTGAACATCCATTCATTTAAAAAAATTCAATATTTTTTATTTTTTATTTTATATTCTCTCCTTCCTCCCCTCCCCCCCCTTCCCTACCTACTGAAAAGGCAAGGCAACAGAATCCATTGCAAAACATACAAAACAAATTTCCATTTTAGCCATATCCAATAAAAAAGAAGAAAACATGCAGCGATCTGTACTTTGAGTCCATCAGCTCTCTATTGGATGGGGCATAGCATGTTTTATCACGATTCCTTTGGAGTTGTGATTGTCATTATATTGATCAGAGTTCATAAGTCTTTTAAAGTTTATTATCTTTATGATATTGCTGTAACTGTGTGAATTGTTCCCTTAGTTCTGCTCACTTCACTTTGCCATCAGTTCATACAGGTCTTCTAAGGTGTCTCTGGAACCATCCCCTTCATCATTTCTTTTGGCACAATAGTATTCCATACCCTTCATATACCATAACTTATGCAACTATTCCCCAAATGATTGGCATCTCCTCAATTTCCAACTTCTTGATTCTACAGAAAGATCTGCCATAAATATTTTTGTATATGGTCTGTTTGCATAATGGGTCTGTTTCCTCTTTCTTTGATCTCTTTGGATTGTAGACCTACCAGCAATATTGATAAGCCAGAGAGTTTGCATAGTTTAGTAACTTTTTTAACATACCAGTGACATCTTAATTGCTAAATTTGATACTCTTTTCCAAGTTTTCATCCTTCTTGATCTTCGTCATTTGATTTTGTTGTTCCCTCCTTCCTGGACTTTTCTCTCATCTCTCAGCTTCTATTACGCTATTTGCTGTCTGGGTATTCACCTCCCTGATTTCTCTTCAGTTTCCTTCATTCATTATTCCTGCTCCCACCCCCTAGTTACAGTTGTCCCCCAAGGCTCACCGTATCCAAAACGAAACTTATCTTCCATTCCTCCACTACAAATTCTCTCTCCTAAATTTTCTTATTTCTTTATATAGAGCAATGCCAGCCTCCCAGTTATCCAAGCTCAAATCCTTGGAATCCTCTTTGATTTTTCCCTTTCTTATCCCCACCCATATCCAGTCAGTTGCCAGGTTCTGTCTTTTTTTACCTGTATGACGTTCCTCACTCTTCCCTTCCTCCTCCCTCACAGTGCCACCACCCTAATTGCAGACTCTTATTGCCCTTGTCTTGCACTATTACTATAACACTTCTTCAAACCAATCCCTTTATTTCTAATGTCTCATCTCTCTAGTTCATCCTTCCAGAGCTATCAAAGTGAGCTACCTAATTCATAGAGGTTGCTTGCCTTCTCAAAAACTTTCAGTGATTCCAGTTCCCTATAGGATGAATATCCCTGTACCTCTCCAGTATCTTTGTCAAGAAAACCCCATGGACGCTATGGTCCATGGGGTCATGAAGAGTAAGACACCACTAAACAGTTCACTCTTTATGTCTTGTGTGTACCTAATTATTTACATGTTGTCTCCCTCATTAGAATGTTAACACCTTGAGGGTAGGAACTGTTTAAAAAGAATTCTCATAATTAAAAGAAATTCTCCCCTTTTTCACCTTGCCTCTCCTCCCTCCAGTATATTCAATCAGATGGTCCTCCACGTCTTCCTCATCTCTGTTGGTTGAAATCTCTCTTTGTTCAAGAGGTGAATTCAGGTACCACCTTCTCCATAAAGCTTCTCCAGATACATCAGCTAAAAGTATGTTTTCTCTTTTTGTTTCTGTCTCTACCTCTCTTTCTCACCCCTCCCTCCCTCTCTCATCTCTCTGTTTTTCCTTCGTTTCCCTCCTTCCCCCCTTCTTCTCTCTCTGTATATCTCTGTGTATATGTATGTTTATACACACACACAACTCGTAAGATACTTGAGTATAGGGACTCTATTTCATCTTTGTATCCCTAGCACCTCCCACAATGACTTAAACAATTTTCAGAGAGAGTTTTGGCTCCATGTAATGGAAAAACATCCATCAGTTAGAACTGTCTCAATGTCAGATGAGCTACTTCAGGAGGTGATAAATTCCCCATCAAGTGAAACTTGGATGACTCTAGTCACAGAAGGTATAGAGGAGATTTTTGTTACACAACAGGGTGGACTAGATGAACTTTGAGGTCCTTTCCAACCCTAAAATTCTATGATTTTCCCATTCATCAAACAATCTTTGCCTCATTTGATCCCATTCTCCTTATTTCCCTTTCAGAAAGAAAATCAAGGGGACTTAGGGCCATTTTCTCTTCAAGCAAGGGCAACTTTCCTACATTCAGATTTATACCATTCCAGAGCAACATTGGGGAGGGGAAAAAATACCATCCTCAAAAAAATCAAACAAAAGCCTATGTAGAGACTGGTTTGGCACCATTGAAAGCTCTGTAGCCAGATAGAGCAGATGGTGAAGGTGAAGAGCCAAAGTTTTTGTTGGTACCAATGCCTACTTCTTTTTGTTCACAGAAGTGTGGGTGAAATTCAAAAGCTCTCTGCCAGGTAGAAGTTAGCATTTATTCTCTTATCTTTCCCCACCCAAGGACACAATAATTCATTGTTTTGTAAGAATTCTAAAATGTTCACATGATTTTTTTTTGCATTTTGTGAGACAGAAATATTATGTAATAAAGACTTTCATAATGTAAGCGGGAAAACCTTTGCTAGAGTGGCAGAAATGGAGGATATAGCTCACCCTCTTCCCCCTATCTCACCCACACCCCCCTCAAGGGTTGCTGAGTGCCTCCTTGAGTTTTGCCAGACTTGGAAGGTAAGTTACGTGGCTTAGGTGCTAGCTGCCAGAGGCATGATAGGAACTGAAAGGAATTTACTTGCTCCAGAACTGCAAGGAGGGAAGGTTGAGAAACTACCCTTGGTTTGGTTGAGTGGGAAAGGACATTAGTTAGACTGAATTCAACAAATATTTAGTGAGGGACTACTGTGTGTTGGGAGGAAAGCTAGGAGGAGCAGTACACAGAGCACTGGGCCTGGAGTCTGGAAGAGTCAGCCTCCTGAGTTCAAATCTGGCTTAAGTGTTGCCCTGTTTGCCTCAGTTTCCTCATCTGTAAAAATGAGCTGGAGAAGGAAATGGCAAACCACTTCAGTGTCTTTGCCAAGGAAACCTCTAATGGGATCACAAGGAGCTGGACAAGACTGCAAGACCCTAACCACAAACATGTGCTGGAAATGAATACAAAGATAAAAACAAAACCCACTCTGCTCTCAATTCTCAAGGAATTTACATTGAAGTTTTAAAAGGATCTGGACAGCTCCCTGCTTTTCTTGTGTGTTAGCCTAGGTGACTGTGGGCCTGATTTACAAAAGAGCTAGAAATAGATTAATTGGTGCTGAGACCAGTTGGCTCTAGAGGTTATCACAAAAGAATGATAACACTTCCTTTGAGGGCAAAGCCTGTGGCACCAGCAGCCAGCTCTAGCAGATGGGAATAGCAGAGAATAGTTAACTTCAGAGGATAGCAGAATGAGAACTAAGAGATTCCAGTTAGAGAAGGGCTACGGAGACTAAGCTTAGTTCCCTGGAGGGAAGGGCTAAGCATCTGGAAGGGAATCACGTGTGGCCCTTGGAGAGGAGGAACAACTTTCACTTGGCCACAGAGAAAAACATCATTGTAGCTGCAGTAATGACCCTGGAAAAACAAAGCAATTCCTGAACCAAGCCTTGTGGAGTGAAGAGAAAGAGTTCACAGACAGCAGCAAATTGGATCAGATCTATGTACAGGCCTTTCTGACCTAGCCCCCTTCTACCTTTCCTCCAATAATCCCAGCCCCTCTCTGGGCCTTTTGTCTTACTGTCCCCCAGGCCTGGAATGTTCTCCCTCAACCCTGCCTATTGACTTCCTCAGCTTCCTCTAAGTCTCAACTAAAGTTCCATCTTCTATAAGAAGCCTTTCCTAACCCCCTTAATTCCAGTGCCTTCCCTGTGTTAATTATTTCCTGTTTATTCTGTACATAGCTTGCTTTGCATATTTTCTTTGATGGTAGATTTTAAGCTCCTTGATTTCAGTGACTATTTTTTGCCTCTTTTTGTATCTCCAGAGCTTAGCACAGTGCCTGGTACATGATAGGCACTCAATAAATATTGATTGATTGATTGATTGATTAATTAATTGAAGTTCTTGGACTAAGCAAGAGTTCTAAAATTAAGCAGAAACTCATGCCAGGGAGCAGTAAGGACGAAGGCCATAACATAGAGCCACAGATCTTACTTGCACTTAATTGATGTATGAGCCATGTGATTTGTGTCATGTTGAAGGGGTGGACTTCATAATAATTTCAGATAGTTTCCTCTTTGGGAGAACTTAACCACTGGATAGAACTCTAAGTCTGGAGTAATTTATGCTCTTGGGGGAAGGAGAGTTGTTTTGACTGCTAATGAACTCAGGTGTGAATCGTGTCCATTTTCTGTTTCTTTGCGGGGAGGGTATAAATTAATTATGTCCTGTATTTGACATATTGTTAGCCTTGAACCCTTGTATGTGAGTGAGCCATGCATTCTTTACCTTTTCTGGGGAGATCTAGACACATATACTGATACTCTCATTAGATACAAACCAAATCCTGATTTTCTAAAAAGAAACCCTAGATGGGGATGTGAACTAATGAGTGATATGTGAAAAGTCCTCAAGACCGAACCTGATTTGTGGAAACTCAGAGACGAGGGCACAGTCACATGCTGTGAAACTTTGGGGAGTAGTAAGTCACTGAATTTGGAATCACACATTCTTGGATTTGAGCTCAGTCTCTGTGAGTCACAGTAGACAAACTGCTTAGCACTCCTGAATTTCGGCTTCATTATCTTTAAAGTAGGGATAATAATATCTGCACCACCCGCCTCATAGGACTGATGTGAGGGAAGTTTTATACAATTAGAGGCATCCTGTTTTAATGGTTTGAGACTGGAAACTGATACCATTTTATCTGTTGAAATGATAAAGAGACATTAACATTTGCTCTACCGCTGTACACTAAGTCCATGGGCCCTTTCCATTGGACTTTCAGCTGAAGTACTGCCAGCACTAGTCATGTGATGCTAGCCACATCGTGTAATCTCTCTCCACCTCAATTTCATCTTCTGTAAAATAGAGAAAATGATACTCATAGTACCTACCTCAGAGGGTTGTGGTAAGGATCAGGTGACATAGTGCATGTAAAATGCTTTGTGTAAACCTTAAAGCACTATATAAATAAACTCTTAATATAATACTTGTATAAGAATCTTAATTATTTAGATGTCCTGTTATCATTTGGCTTCTTAACATGTTTTATTGGGTGTTAGGATGACCTTTGTATTGTTGGGTATAAATCTCTCATTAAGACAGGGCCTTGTTATTTACGACTTCTGCCTTGCCATTTGATATTAAGAGGTATTTCTGGGGAAATAGATACTACACAGGATGGTTTCTAATACCCATTTGGTTTAGCTGCTGGTATAGTACCATGCTCCTCACAGCAGGTTATCCTGACCTGGTGTGGACTGCCTCTTCACCTCAAGTCAAGTTCATTTTTGAGACCTTCTGCTGGGTTCTTGGTATCACAGTTCCTGGGCTGACTGTGCATCATTTAACGGGTTCCTATGTAGTGAGCAGAATCCAGTGCCTGGATTCCTAGTGAAGGTCTTTGAATTCTTGGAAGGTGTCCTTGGTGATCTGATAACCAGCACTGAACTTGACATGATGGCCTGGAACCACCCCCTTGGTGATTTCCCAGTAGTAGTGACCTCAGGCTCTGTTTGAACCTCTATGTTAAGATTTGTTGGTGGGGGGTGGCCAGGGGAAGGTTACTTTCAATTTCACAAGGGCTACTTCGGCACCTGAATCTGGCTTTGGAGAGTAAACCAGCATCCCAGATTTTGAACAGCAGCTTCAAAGGTTCCCATAAGGCTGGAGGACAAGTTCGAGGATTGGGAACAATGTGAGCCAGGAAACACTCTGCCAAGTAGCACAGATTTAAAGATTTCTCGATACTCCTGGACAGCTGAGCAGAGTGATCTCTATCATCGGCCAGCTGTAATGTGCAGCCAGCCCTGGTGTAGTCTTGGCAGTGTGAGCAGAATGAATCAGAGCGCTGTTGACAGGACAGAGAATGGAGGGACAGCTAAGAAGTTTCTCTGTGATGAAAGGGTTTTGTTTTGTGGTGTTTATCGAAGGTTTCTTTAGATGAAGAATATTGCCCTCTGCTGGAGCTTGGCAAATTTCTCTTTTAAACGTGTGAGGCCAAAATGTTTAAAACAAAAGCAAGGATTTTTGGGAGTCTTAAACCTCAGTAGGAATCAAAATATTTTTATTCATCAATTATTTATTAAGCTCCTACTAGGTGTGAGTACTAGGTGCTGGGTAGGGATACAAGTACAAAGAATTAAACAATCACCAAAGGAATTTATATTCTAATAGGGAAGACAAGTGTGCATATTAGTATATAGAGAGTAAATATAAAATTAACAGTTAATACCAATAATGAATAACAAATAAAAAACAAATATTAAATAAATAATCAAATGAACAAATTTCAGTTATATCAAGAAAGACTTCGTTTCAAGGAGGATACCTGAGCTAGATGTTAGAAAAGGAGGGGCTCTGCGAAAGAAACCTAAGTAAGCAGGGACTGCGCTGGAGGCGTAGGGGAATGCCGTGTGCAGAGACATGGGACCTAGAAATCAGCTGTATTGTGTGAAGCACAAGAAAAAGCCAGTTTAACTGGGCAGGCAGGAGGAGAAATGACTAGCGAAACTGAGCATGTAGATTGAGGCCAGGCTGTTAAGGGCTTTAAAAATTAGAACAAAGTAGTTTACATTTTATCCTAGAGGCAATAAGATAGCCACCAGAATTGATTGAGTAGGGGAGTCATGCGATTAGATCTGCACCACTGAAGGAAAATTAGTTTGGCAGTCAAATGTAGCATGGACTGGAAGGTGAGAGCTTGGGGGTTGGGAGGCAGTGTATGGAGGAGAGAGGCCATGAGGGGCCTGGACTAAGATGGTTCTCTTATTGAATGAGTGCAGAGAAGAGGTTTGCAAGAGAGGCTGTGGAAGTAGAAATGGATCAGATTAACTGGTTAGATATGGAGGGGAAAGGAAAGTGAAGGGGGCCCCTGGAACATCACGAATGATAGTATTTTTTTAGGTGACTTCCCACCCAGTCCTGATTTTTCCCCTCCTTTATTTAGTCTTATTCCCCCTTTTTTTTAAATCTGAGAAATAAAAGCAATGAACAAGATTATCTCTTGCCCCTTCTGTTGTTGTGGTAGTTTAGTCGTGTCTGACCCTTCATGATGCTGCTTGGGGTTTTCTTGGCAAAGATACTGGAATGATTTGCCTTTTCCTCCTCCAGTTCATTTGATAGATGACAAAACTGAGGCAAACTGGGTCACACAGCTACGAAGTGTCTGAAGCCAGATTTGAATTCAGGGAGATGAGTCTTCCTGCCTCCAAGCCTGGTATTCTAACTGCCCCCCTCAGCTCCCAATATCCTGTAATTCTGTGATTCCCATGTGAGTGGATGCAAACAATTTCCAGGAGAAATTGAAAGGCTTTTTTTTTGTTGGATACTGGTTTTCATATAGTTACATTCAGTAGAGAAAAGGTCTTCAGCTTCAGTTTTCTTTGCTAAAGAGAATGACCTTTGGAAAGGAAAAGACAGAATAAAAATAGCTAATAGGGAGTTGATACCCAAGCTGAGTAGGGCTGTGATAGTAAGAGAGTGCTCTGATTCTCGGTTCACTGAAATGAAATCAAGCTTTGAATATTGAAACAACTGGTAGGTGTCATTGCTGAGCTGCTGTCAGTGATATCTGCAAGATTATGAAGAATAGAGAGGTTCCCTGGGAGTGGTGGATAAATGTTGTACTAATTTGAGAGGGAGAAGGTAAGAGAGAGAGAGAGAAATAGAAATGAGAATGAATGAATGTAGACCTTGACATAGACTTCTGGAAATGTTGTAGAATATGTTACTAAAGAAATGGTTTACCTAATTTGCTGCCATGCATGTCCATCCCATTGTTGAGAACTCAAAATATGGAAATACAGCAGATAGCTCATGAGTCAACTGGCTCTGAGAATTTGTGGAATATCAAAATGAAAACTAGCAGGGTTCTACTGTACTGCTTATTGAAGTATTGTGATTATTTTAGGCATTTTGATTCTTACAAAATATATACTGTAACAGTATACTTTGTACAGATTTAAATTTTATTTGAAAAATGAAATAAAGTAGGCAAAAATAAAGATGTTTATTTTTCATGTAAAAAAAAAAAGAAATGGTTTATGAATGTCTAGAAAAGGAATTGGGAGCTACAAAGAGGTAGCTTGGGTTCCTTAAGAACCCACTCTAGACTAACCTGATTTTCTTTTTTGACAGTTATAAACTAGTTGATCAGGAGAACACTATTAAGTTTACTTTAACAAAATATTTGATAAGGCATCTCATACTACTCTTGTGGAAAAGATAGGTGGTTGCCAGCTATCGTCTAATAGTACAGTTAGTTGGATTTGGAATACTACAGTTAGTTGAATGGCTGGACCCCCAAATAGACAGATGGTTTGATGTTAGCTTAGAAACAGTCTCTATAATGGAGCGCCATCTATAATTGTCCCTGTGTTGTCTAGCCATTTTAACAGTGACTTGAATAAAAGGACAGATAAAATGCTTATCAAATTTCAGAGTCAATAAACATTTATTAAGCACCTACTGTATGCTAGGCACTGTGCTAAACATTTGCTAAGGATACAAAGAAAAGCATAATACAGTTGATGCCTTTAAGAAGCTCATGGTCTCATTGGGGGAAGACATAAAAAGAAACAGAAAGGGGGTATAGGGAGGGGGCTGTTACTCAGGGCATGATGAGGGCCTGCAGCTGGGTGGGAAATCAACTGAGGAGGTGAGAGTTTCAGAATTGATTTCATCTTGCCAAAGGATGAGTTTCTGGACATCATAAAGTCCAAGAAAGTGTCTGGGTTGTAAACGATGAGGTGAATGCTCCGGATAGTCTCTTTAAATGGTGGAAGCTCTGGGAGGGACTGTCTAGTGAGCTGCAATAACTAGCATACTGAGTGATAGGATCTAAAAAGAGATCTCAGCAAGAAAGAAAATTAGAATCTAATCAGATGAAATTGAGCAGCAATAAATTTAAAGTCTTCGTTGTTTTTGTTCACTCATTTATAACTCTGTGAATGCTTTCAAGGTTTTCTTGGCAAAGATACTAGAGTAGTTTGCCATTTCCTTCTCCAACTCATTTGACAGATGAGGAAACTGAGGGAAATAAGGTTAAATGACTTGCCCAGGGTCCCACAGCTAGTAAGTATCTGAAGTTAGATTTGAACTCTGGTCTTCCTGATTCTAGGCCCAGCACTCTGTCTATTGCGCCACCTTGCTACTCTTTAAAGTATAAGACTTGAGTTCAAAAAATTAACTTCATAAATACAAGGTGGAGGAGGTATGGCTAGGCAGCAGTTCTCATAACAGTCTAGGGGGTTAGCGGATTTGAAGACTCAGGATGAGGCAACATGTGATTTGGTAGCCCCCCTAAAAGCTAATACAATCTTGGGCTACAGAGAGGCAGAACTTCTTGAAGTAGTCCCATTGTACTCTGCTCTAGTCATTTCTGGAGTATGATGCTCAGGTCTGGGCAGCATATTTTAGAAAGGACATTCATGGGTTGAAAAGAACACAGAAGGTAAGGGTCTTGAATTCAAACAATGATCTGTTGAGGGATCTGGGAGTGTTTAACCTAAAGAAGAAAAGAAACATTTGGGATATGATGTTGTTCAGTCATTTTTCGGTTGTGCCTGACTTTTTATGACGCATTTGGGGGTTTTTTTTAGCAAAGATACTGGAATGATTTGCCATTTCTTTTTCCAACTTATTCTACAGATGAGGAAACTGAACCAACAGAAAAAGGGTAAAGTGACTTGCCCAGGGTCCCACAGCTAGTGTCTGAGGCAGGATTTGAATTTAAGAAGAAGAATCTTCCTTGACTCCAAGCTCAGCATCATCTGGCTGTCCTAGAGCATGGTAACTGTCTTCACATGTGTGATGTAATCTCACATGGAATGAGAATTAGATATATACTGTTTGGCCCCTGAAGGCAGAACCAGGAATAATGAATAGAACCTGCAAAGAGGTAGATTTAGGCAGGGAAAACTTTATAGTAATTAGGGCTCTCTCAAAGTGGGATGAGCTATCTTAGAACATAATGAATTCCCCTTCAATGCGAGTCATCAGAGCAGTGATGGACCGCTTATTGGCTGTGTTGCAGCAATGACTTTTTCTGGCATGGATTGAATTAGGTCATCTGTCTTGGAGGTTCTGTGGTTCAACATGTAGCTTTTTCTATCTGGGCAGTATATATGGCACATCTCCCATTTACATTCCTAATGCTATCGTGGGTTTGTAGGTGTGACTAATTTTAGGCAAGAGATGTGTTTCTGAAGATTTATCTTAAAATCCAATTGTAACTTATGGTAATGGGGCAGTACACCCCCCCCCCCACACACACATTAAAGAATTTGTTCATTAACTCTTTTTTCAAAATAATTTGTAATGTAAATAATCATGTACTAATTTCTTCATTTTGTAAATTTGTTGGTTTGTTGTTTTTTTTTTAATATAACTTAAAGACCAGTGGGACCTGAAAAAAGCCTTTTTATTGTGGTGGTATTTTATTATGACTTAACATTGTTGGAAACCACATTCCCATCTACAGGAAACAAAACAAAAAAGGAAAATGCTTTGAACTTCTTGGGGGGTGGGTAAGAAGGAGAAGTCAAATCCACACATTTGCCTCTCCCACCTTCCCCCTTTGCCTTCCCTCAGCTTCTTCGTGTGCACACACTCATGTAAACTGCAGGCTTTCTATCTGGTGATATTTTCTTTGCTGAATTATTTGGAGGGGGGAGAATCTAGGTATTTTTTCTTTTCTAATTTGGTGATTACTACTATAAGGCAGAGCAAGAGAATCTTGAAGAGCTCAGCTGTAGAACTCAGATTTCCTCTCTCCATCCCAAATAACAGTGTAAATATCACACAGTCATTTCCAGTGTAGAACTGGATTGCCATTAGGTCAGGAACAATAGAAGGGATTTCCACTTATGTATTTATTTATTGGTTAGGGATTATTTGCTGTTCCTGTGGGCTTTCTGCTGTGATGTGAAAATAACTTACATAAAACTGGGTATTATAGATGTTATTAAATAAACAATATTGTATCCTAAGCATTTATACTTAGCACAGTATAGCCTTCATTTTCTATGGTAGACCCTCCATTCCATAGATTCTTTGATCTGTCTCTAGGAATCTGTGGTCCATCGATCAGGTCTGAAGAGAGAGCAGGATTAGTAAAGGGCTCTCCCGGGTCATTCATTAGCTAACATATGCAGCTCTAGAAAGGCATTTGAACCACTCATCAGGTCATTAGAGCTCTAATTTGATTTTCTTTGACTTATAGCTATTAGGGAAGTAAAGTGGCTGTGATTTAATTTGTGAGTGTATTTTTGTTTTAAGATACATCTATTGACTTTGTGGGAGATGCCAGAGCAAAGTTAATCCTTCTTTAACATGATGCAGATTAATTCGCTAAAGGGAAGATCCTTAACGCAATCAATGAAAATGAGATACATCTCTGTAAGCCTGTGAAGTACTGAAGGACTAAAGATTTATGTGCCCATGTTAGGCAATCTCCATTTCTTGACCATCGCTAGCGTGGTATATTCTGGGTCCTGTGTTACATACCAGACGCTGGTATTTGTACAGCATCTGTAGTTTTCCTCTAGGGATTCTGTCTGCATTTTTAGCAAGCAGAATTAAGTATTTCAGAGACTAAAATTTGTTCTCTCCATACTTTTAAAGAAGAGTCAATCAATGAGTGTCATTTAAGTACTTACTATGTGCAAGGTACTATTATGAGGGCTAGGGATATAAAGGAAGGCAAAAGCAAGTCTCTGCCCTCAGGAAGCTCACAGTCTGGTAGAGGAGAGAAGCAGCAGATAAATATGGACAAATAGGAAATCATTAACAGAAGGGAGGCACTGGGATTAAGAGGGGTTGGGAAAGACTTCTGGTTGAAGGTGGGATTTTAGTTGGGACTTGTAGGAAACCAGGAGAGGGAGAGTATTTCTGGACCTGGGGCACAGCCAGAGAAATTTCCAGGAGCGAGAGGTGGAGTGTCTTGTGAGAGGAACAGAAAGTAGGTTAAGTGTCACAGGGTCCAGGAGTATGTGACAGGGAGGAAGATTGGAGAAGACTGGAAAGGTTGTGTTTTTTGGGGGGTTGTTATGTTAAGTCTTTGAAGGCCGGGTAGAAGATTTCTTATTTGATCCTGGAGGTGATAGGGAGACACTCGAGTCTATTGAGTATGAGGGTGACATGATCACACTTGCAAATGAAACTAGACTGTGTCTGGGCAGTTGAGTTAACAGCAGCGATAGCAGCTACTGCCCTTCTGGTTGAAGATGGCCCTTCCTCTTCCAAGTGAGGACATGTGACCTAAAAATGCTCCTCATTTGAACACTCACTTTCTAAGTGTAACAAGACTGTGTCTGTCACTGCTGATTAATACTCTACTTAGGTCCAGCCGTGTACTTCCCTGTGCATCTAAAAGTGCCCATTAATCAGCTTGTCCACTCTCTACCATGTCTGATTGTTTAATTAAGCCCTCAAAAATACATTCAAGTAAAATTCAACCTGAAAAAAAAATTCACTTAATTTGGGTGTACTGTGTTGCATACAGATTTTGGAATTTCTCATTAAGCTAGCAGGTTTTGTACTCACAATGAAAATTAGCTGTGCCAGCAATTTTGTCACTGGCTTTGGGAAGAGCACCCACTAGGGGCTGGCAGGCAGGTAGGGCTGTACTCCTGCTATGGAATCCCACAAAGCAGATAGGGGGAATCAAAAGGGGATTGCCCTCATGGAGGCAATGATATATAAGTAGGAGGTTGCCATTTGCTGATCGTTATACAATAATCAGCTAGGTCAGTTATTGTCTAGGATGCTGCTATATTGAGGTCAAGATCGTCTCTGCAGTAACTATATCCAGGGCCACTCTGATTAACTGTCTTTTTTGTTCTCTGTGACCCCAGGAACCAGAGGTAATGAGGGGAAATTGCAGAGAGGCATATTTAGGCTCTATGTAAGAAGAAACTTTGCAGTAATTAGGCCTGTCCTAGAATGGAAGGGGCTGGATTCAAAGGCTAGACCACTCTTTGGGTATTTAGGTTCCTTTAATGGACCATGTTTGTTTGTCTGTCTCTACTGAGAGGGCAGATGAGTCAGTCTACTGGAGGAACTTTGAAAGTGGAAGAAATACATTTTTAAAAAAGATATAATTTATTACTTTGGGTTTTATTTCACAATAGGAAAGTCAGTATTGGATATAGCTTCTCCCCTCCCATTCTACCTAGGAATTAAACTTTCATTTGTCCTTTTTTTCTTTGTCAAATATATTCAGTTTGATGCTTTATTTCCCCCAATTGCATATAAATAATTTTTAATATTCTTTTTAGAAAGTCTTGAATTCTCAATTCTCTCCCTCCTTCTTCCCCCGTCATTGAGAAGGCAAGCAATTTGATATAGGTTATACATGTACAGTCATGCAAAACATATTTCCATATTAGTCACATTGTAAAATAAAACCTAGACAAAAAAACCCCTGAAAAACAATTTTTAAAAAGTATGCTTCAATCTGTATTTCTTTTCCTGGTAGTATGTTGCATTTTTCATCCTCAGTCCTTCGGATTTGTCTCGGATCATTGTATTGCTGAGAATAGCTAGGTCATTCACAGTTGATCATTGTACAGTATTGCTGCTACTGTGTACAGTGTCTTGGTTCTGCACACTCACTTTGCATCAGTTCATGTAAATCTAAGTTTTTCTGAGAGCATCCTGCTTGTCATTTCTTATGCCACAATAGTATTCCATCACAATCGCATACCATAACTTGTTCAACTATTTCCCAGTTGATGGACATCCCCTCAATTTCCAATTCTTTGCCATTGCTAAAAGAGCTACTATACATATTTTTGTATATAGAGTTCCTTCTCATTTTTGTTTTTTTGTCTCTTTTGGAAACGGATCTAGTACTGGTACTGCTGGATCAAAGGTATGCAAGGTTTTATAACCCTTTGGGCATAGTTCCATATTGTTCTCCAGAATGATTGAATCAGGTCACAACGCCACCGATAGTGCATTAGTGTCTCAATTTTCCCACATCCCCTCTGTCATTTGTCATTTTCCTTTTCTGTCATATTAACCAATCTGATAGATATGGGTTGGCACCTTCCACTTGTAAAGAAGACAAACAGTTGAGTAAAACAATGAACACCTTATCAAATCTGACAGTCTATGTACCATTCCGCCCTCATCATCTCCGCTTTTCTACTGAGAAAAGTATGTTTCATTTTCTGTTCTCTGGGACCATTGCTATTTTAATTATGTTGTTACATTATGTATACTGTTCTTTTGGTTCTGTTTATTTAGATTCTGTCTTAGTTCATACAATTCTTTCTTTTCCCGTGTTTGAAACAGTGTTTTCAGACAATAAAGCTGACACATGCTGCGCTTGAGTAGGGTGTATTATCACCCCCATGAGCTACTAGGGGCAGCAAGGTGGCGCCATAGAGTACAGAGTGGTAGGCCAGAGTCAGGAAGACGCTTCTTTCTGAGTTCAGATTTGACCACAGACTCTTACTTGTGTGATCCTGAGCAAATCACTTCACATGTTTCTTGAACTGTAAAGTGGGGATAATAGCATCTACAATAATCATAAAATCATAATATGCTTAGCACAATACCTGGCATGTAGTAGGCACTATATAAATGCTTCCCCCTCCCCCCTTCCACATGAACCATCTGGAATAACCCACCATCACTCCTGCCTCAATTCTGCAATTCCTTTGGCCTTTATGAAGCTTGAATATCACTTTTTTGGGGTAGAAAGTCAAAATTTATGTTTCCTTTAGGAAACGCTGGAGAATATTTAAAGATGATCCTGTTTGCTATAGATAGATCTATAGATAGATAGATAAATAGGTAGATAGCTAGACAGACAGATTACATGTATCTGTGAGTTAAAATCTTCTACCTTGGCTTCATTTACTTTTTATTTATGCCATCAAGTCAAAGTAGGATATTGTTCTTTAGAAAAAAATACTTTGTACTTCTGTGGAGCCTAAGACTCCCTCTTTTCCCCTTTTTGTAGAGAAACTAAGACATGGAATTAAGTGACTTGCTCCAAATTTTGTGGCGGCTCCAGAATCCACTTTTTATTTATGCCTTCATCAAGTCATTTCCCACCACTTTTTAATTTTGACCTTGTCTTGTAATAAAGAAAAGCAAGTAAGTGAAAATTTTTAACGCAGAGACCTTGTCTGACAAATATTCTTCCTAGTAGTCCTTCCCTTGTCCTTCCCTGCAAAGGAGGAGCTAGCTATATTTCATTATCTCTTCAGATGGTCCTTATTTGATTTTTGTTATCTTTCAATTTATATTATGGTAGGTATTGCGTATCTTGGTTTTGCTTACTTAGCTTCACATCAGTTCATAGAAATCTTCCCATGTTTCTCTGAATTCCTTATATTTGTCATTTCTTCTTGCATAGTTATCCCATTATATTCAGATGCCCTAATTTTTTTAACCATTCCTCAGTTGATAGGCACCTGTTATTTTCCAAAGTGTGCATGCTTGTATATGTATGTACCTAGTAGTGAGACTTATGATTTGATTTTCAATTTTGCTTCTCTCTTAATTTTCTAGGAGGTTTTTTTTTTGCAAGGTGTTTATTTGGCAGAGAGGCTAAGCATTTTTAAAACTAAAATCTAAAGTTTTGGAATAGGAAATATTTTGAAAATGCAGTGAAAGACATTTGAGAAAATGTAATGCTAGGAAGTAATTCTCAAAATACACTTTTTGTAGATTTTCATTTGGAGATTTCCTAATCAAATGAGAATTGCTTTCAAACATTTAGAATACAGTGAATACATATATGTATATATATATATATATATAAATACAGTGAATATTTACATATAATACATATAAATACTGTGAATATTTATATATATTTATATATGTTATTACCATTTATTTTAGTTATAGGTGACACATGGAATCACCCTTGTTGCTTATGAATTGGGTCCTTTTAATCCGCATTGTTTTGCCTATAGCTTACATTCTTTACTAAGGGTAGCTTAAATAAAATATTCTTATTATTTGCTTTGAAGCTAGCTTTTTAAAACTTTAATATAGTTTCCTAACATCTCATGAGGACTTAGCATCATCTTTAGAGGTGTGAAGCTCTCCTCAATCCCTAGATTTGGTTTCTAGACTAGTCCTCCAGTGACATGACATGTTACATGTCCAGTGATGCTGACATGGAGTCAGTGAAGTATATAGAATAGTCAAAGGATTTAGCCCAGGACTTGAGATGCAATCAAATTTGCCTGAGAACAATATTTTGATTGCCTAGAAGGGACTCTTAACCTTTTCTGTGTCATGGACCTTTAGTTATTCTCATGAAGCCCATGGACCCCTTTCAAGACAAAAATTTTTAAATGCACAAAGTAAAATACATAGGAATGCAAAGAAAATCAATTATTTTGAAATACTCTTATTAAACTATAAGAAGAAAAAAAAACAAACAAAAAGGTAAACTTCAAGTTAAGAATTTGTGGCCTACAAGGAGAAAAGACACTTTATTATTGAAATACGACAAATGGATTTTATATTTTTCAATGATATTTTTGTTTTTCAGTTTTAATTTATCAATCTTGGTCGATTTGATATTTTTTCTCAGTTTATATTTTCCCACTATTTGTCTTGAGTCCCCAGAAAAACGTAAATAAAACTGGGATCATGCTTTATAAATTTTTATGGTCAGAGTATACTCTGCTTCAGTATACTCTGAAGGGTTTTTCTTCATTTCATAGTCAGTCAGTCAGTCAGCTAGTCTTTCCTAAGTGCCTTCTCTTCCTGTGCTGAGTGCTGGGGATGCAAAGAAAAGACAAAAGACACTCATAGATGATTGGAGTTGCCTTAAAATATGATAGTGTTCTTGAGAAAAAAATCCCTTACACTGCTATAAAACTGAAGATCCCCTCCTTTTCTACCCTTTATGGAAAAACAGAGGTGCTGGATTAAATGACTTGTTTAGAATTTTGTGGCAAGTTTGCATTTGATTTGACACCCGAGAGTCCACTTGGGCTTGCTGGTTCAGTGTTGTTAACCACTTATTCTGCCCCCTTTTGGCTAGTATTTGCATTCTTTCTGGAGTATTACCTATAGATCTGCAGAGCCGACATTCCCATTTGTTTTTAGGCATTTCCTTATACTACAAGGCGACCATTTAATAAGCCAAACAACCAAAAAGCCTTCTAACATTCTTTTAGAAGACAACAGTGAGAAGTCTAGCATAGGTTATTGGCAGCTAGGGCCAGTCAGAAATACCAACTGTTGAAGGCATCATGGAATCTGAACTCATGAGTATTTGATATATATATATTAGAGTCAGACTAAAAAAAAAATCCTACCAAAATAATATTGTTTTCTCCAAGAATGTATTGAGGAAAATGTGCTTCTTTTCAGAGCCTATGAGTTTGACTTTACCTGTGAATCCAGGAAATCCGTTAGAGGCAGCTATGTAGTTCAATGGTAGAGGTCTAGACTTGGGGGTCAGAAGACTTGAGTTCACATCTTGCTTTAGGTTCCTCATCTGTAAAATGGGGATAATAATGCCTAAGTCACAGATTTATTTTGAGGATCAAATGAAATAACCTTTGTAAAGTACTTAATAAAACAAAGTATCATATAAATGCTAGATATTATTCTTATTACAGATAAACACCAGTGTAAGGTGAAAGACTCATTAGAGTTTTAGTCCTAATTCTTCCACTGACAAGCTGTGTTGGTTTTCCTACTTCCAGGCCATTTCCCTTTACCTTCCTTATCCTGCTGCCTCCTGATGCCATTCCCATGGGCGAGTTCTTCCTGGAACCTCCATCTTTGGGGAAGGTCTCAAAGCAGCCGTCTGTTATTCTCTAGACATCACTATCTCCAGACAAGGATGCTTTCTTCCCCTTCTTCTCTTTGTATGTATTGTCTTCCCCATCACTGTGGGCGTTCGCTGAGGTCAAGGTGCTGCCTCTATGCTGGCACACAGTAAGCACTTAAAAAGTACGAATTGAAGTGAATGTTGAAAACTGTCTTAACATGTAATTGGAAAAAACAAAACACTGTTAAGTGGGGAAAAAGTAAAACTAAAACACACACACAAAATTCTTACTGACTGATTGTTACTTAAAACGGATATAAAATGAGGTGTTTCTCCCCAAGTGTGATGTTGAAAGTACTGGGAGAAGCGAATTTCCAGCTCCCTTTCCACAGGAAATAATTGCCTGCCTGGGAATATCCACACTATGGAAAATCCTCCTGGCACATGAATTAATGTGGGTACAGTTTGAATAAAGGGAGATGCCATCTTTTCAATGCTCTCAGTCCTGTGGTTGGAGGAATTCATTTCTGCTCTCTAGACTTTGCATTGGGGGAGGCACAGATTTGGGTTGCAGGAGCTCCCGGGCTCTGTTCATATTCACTGTATGAACCATTGAGTAGTCCATTTCTAGTCTATGCTAGGACCAGAGATTGAGGACCCTTGACTAAGGATAGAACAGTTTTAGGGAACCTTCTTTGGATCCTAAGCCTCTCTAGGGGAGTTTGAAGTGCCTACATTTTTTTAGATTTTCTTAGGAGGAGAGCTTAGAGAAGTTCCCATCCAGGCTTTGCTGAGATCTCTATTATGGAAAAGGATTCCCCCTGGACCTACTAGAATCATGGACTAGAGGGATAAGGAGTAGGATCTGCAGAATTGTCATTCTGGGAAATTCAGCAAGTTGTTTCCTGCCTCTGCAGAGAAAACATCCCCTACGAGATAAATGCTCGAGGTTGGACTTGTTCAAGAAGGAATGAAATTGGTTGGGCAGCTAGGTAGGATGTACAGTTAAACTGTTCCAGCTTCTCTTCCCCCTAGAAGCATTTGGATTAGCTTCTGCTGTCATTGCTTTATAAAGTACTTTGAGGTTTGCAAAGCACTCTACAGAGTGTCTCGTTAGCTCTTCAACAGACCTGGAAGGCACGTACTACTATTATTCGCATTTTATGGCTGAAGAAACTGAGCAGGCAGCAAGTAACTTGGCTCAGGTTCACCCAGTTATTAAGTATACAAAAACAGATTTGAATTCAGATCTACCTGATTGCTGGGCCAGTTCTCTATGGCGCCATCTACTGGTCTTGACTTCTTGTGCTTTTGTGTATTTTTACATTTTGATGACTTTTTTTTTTTAACCTAAGGGGTGAAATAATTTGCCTATCACACAGCTAGATAGTAGCAAAGTCCAAACTAGAACCCAAGACTGCTACCCTATGTTTTCAATTCTTTTGCAGAAATATATAGCCAGGCCCTATACTTTTTAGTGTATGAGGGCATATGGCCAGCACCAGGTCAGGTCCAATAATGGAGTTATTCCAGATTCTCATTTCTTTGTCGTCTCCTCAGGGAGAAGAAACTCGGAGCCGTGTCTGGACCAGTCCCATGAAGTGGGAACCCCCTATCACCAGTAGCAAAAATAAAAAAAATAGAAAACAACAAGAATAGTATTAGTAATAATAGGAAGCCCTTTAAGGTATGCAAAGCACTATGCATATGTTGCTTAATTTTTACATTATAAGCTGATTTAGAGCTGAGGGTTGACTAGCCTAGGTGAACTTTAGCTGATTGGGTTTCTCTGAAAGGACTAAGATCAGGGTTGGAAAAATTCTCCCTCTCCGTGAGCTTCTTCCAGTTAACCTGCCCTCACATCTCCGTCAGTCATTAGCATTTCTCAGTGTGTCTGCCTTGGATGCGGGGGATGAGAGGATAGATAAATGGTAGAACCCACTTAACCACTATGGAAAACTTTTTTTTTCCCCCTAGGCCCTTCTGGCTGGCATGAAGAGCAGAGACACCAGCTCCCCCAACCAGGGGAATGGAGAGCAGGCCAGCAAAAGCAAGAGCTCTGGGACTGGGTGGCTGTGTGAGGAGGAAGCCCTGAGCGATGTGACCACCCCCTCCTACAAGAAGCCTCTGTATGGTATCTCACACAAGATCACTGAGAAGAAGAACCCACCCAGCGGAGACCAGCTTACCAACTACGAGCTCTACGAGAGAATCACTTCCAACAGCAGTCCATCACCCCTCCGGCTTCTGAATGAGCAGAGGAAACGGGACTCCAACAACACTGCTCCAGGGGCCATACTTGCCGGGGCTGACAATGACCCCAACATCTACTCCTTAATTCAGAAGATGTTCTATACTCTCAACAGCCTGAATTCCAACATGTCTCAGCTGCACAGCAAAGTGGACCTGCTCTCCCTGGAAGTCAGTCGGATCAAGAAGCAGGTAAGCCCTACAGAGTCTGTAGCTGAATTCCAGCCACCACCTGAGTACCAGCTCACCGCAGCTGAGCTCAAGCAGATTGTGGACCAGAGCTCGTCGGGGGGTGACCTGGCCTGCCGCCTGCTGGTGCAGCTCTTCCCAGAGTTGTTCAGTGACAGTGAGTTCAATCGGAGCTGTACCGCCTGTGGCTTCGTGAACAAGAAGAAACTCGAGTCTCTCCATCTCCAGCTCATCCGAAACTATGTCGAAGTCTGCTACCCCTCGGTAAAGAACACGGCTGTGTGGCAAGTGGAGTGCCTGCCTCAGGTCAATGACTTCTTCAATCGTTTCTGGGCCCAGCGGGAGATGGAGAGTGGTCAGCCGGGAGGCCAGACGTCCAGCTTTTATGAGACAGAACAGGTGGAAACCCCTCACTTTCTAGATGACAAAGAGCAAGAAGAAGCTCTGTCCCTGGACCACAGCAGTACAATTGCCTCTGACTTTGTCCTTGATGCACAGGACCTCAATGAGTTCTTAGATGAGGCCTCCTCCCCTGGGGAATTCTCCGTCTTTCTCCTCCACCGACTGTTTCCTGAGCTCTTCGATCACCGTAAGCTGGCAGAACGATACAGCTGCCATGGAGATGGTGGCAAACAGGAGTTAGACCCCCAGCGCCTGCAGATTATCCGCCGCTACACAGAAATCTATTTCCCTGATGTTCAGGAGGAAGAGGCATGGCAGCAGCAGTGTGCCCAGAGGATCAATGATGAGCTGGAAGGCCTCTGCCTTGACGGCAGCGAGTGTGAGCAGTTGAGGGATGACTGTTATGACTCCTCCAGCCTCCCTGATGATGTGTCTATCATCAAAGTGGAAGATAGCTTTGAGTATGAGAGACCCGGCCGGCGGTCCAAGAAAATCTGGCTGGTTCCCATTGACTTTGACAAACTGGACATCCCCCCTCCCGACTTTGAAGTGCCAATGTCTGACTATCTGCTCAACAAGGAACAGATTCGGAGCATCTACGAAAGCAGCCTGTCCATAGGGAACTTTGCCTCTCGGCTCCTGGTTCACTTGTTCCCTGAACTGTTCACCCATGAGAATCTGAGAAAACAGTATAATTGCAGTGGTTCTCTAGGCAAGAAACAACTTGATCCATCTCGGATCAAGCTTATCCGGCACTATGTGCAGCTCTTGTACCCCAGGGCCAAGAATGACCGGGTTTGGACGCTGGAGTTTGTTGGCAAGTTGGATGAGAGGTGCCGTCGGAGAGACACAGAACAGAGGCGCACCTACCAGCAGCAGCGAAAAGTGCTCGTGCCAGGCCTCGAGAGGAGGGACTTCATGAACTATGCAATCAACCCCGAGAGGTTCCGAGAAGAGTTTGAAGGACCCCCATTGCCTCCAGAAAGGAGCAGCAAGGACTTCTGTAAGATCCCTTTAGATGAATTGGTTGTCCCTTCCCCAGATTTCCCCGTGCCTTCTCTTTACCTTCTGTCTGACAAGGAGGTCAGGGAGATCGTGCAGCAGAGCCTTTCTGTGGGCAATTTTGCTGCCCGGCTCCTGGTCAGACTTTTCCCAGAACTCTTTACCCCAGAGAACCTCAGACTGCAATATAACCACTCTGGTGCTTGTAACAAGAAGCAACTTGACCCAACCCGACTGCGATTGATCCGCCATTATGTCGAAGCTGTTTACCCTGTGGAGAAGATGGAGGAGGTGTGGCATTATGAATGTATCCCCAGCATTGACGAGAGGTGTCGGAGACCCAATAGAAAAAAGTGTGATATCTTGAAAAAAGCCAAGAAAGTAAAAAAGTGATAGGAAACTGTTGAACCTCTGAAACTTGGGGTCACTGAGTTCTTAGTGAAGGGCCTACTTGGAGACTCAGATGGTTATTTTTTAGCATTGGTGTGGCATCCATAGAGGTGCTCACTTGCAACAGTGGGAAGTGGCTTACTACATTTGCACACGTAGAGACCTACTAAAACAAAGCAACAAAAAGCTTTGAATCTTTTCTAGCCCTGGTCTAAAATGCATATGCACCAAGCTCCCTTAGCGCTCAGGCAGACAGACTTTGCTCTGAGCAGTAATTTTCCAGCCTAGGAAGGAAGGGCTTTTTACTCCTTCCTTTTTACTGTTTAAATGGCAAGTCATGCATCTGTATTGTTCCTCTCCCCACTTTTGCATCTTCCATTTTTATCACTTTTTAAAAATTAAACAGGAAAATCACAAAAAAAAAAAATCATTGAACTCTTTGAGGGCAGTTTTCATGGGAAAAAAATAGCTTTTACACAGTTGAGCTGAAGTACTGTAACCAGACATTTTCAAACTTAAGAGTTTTTTAAAAAGACATTTGAAGATTTTTGTAACCCTTGGAAATACCATGCTTGTTAGAGCCAATCTCAGCATCAGGCATGGTATATTGGCCATGAGTCCTGCTGTCCATGTCCTAATGCTTGGTTTTGGCATGACCAAGATCACTACATTGATGTCAGTAGGGTGAAACTGCCCATGTTTTTATTTTCACTGTGATCAATACTGAGGTATAGGCATGGTGTACATGTGTTATCTCTTGTGATCCCACACTCAGTAGAATGTTAGACTCACTTATCTATAGGGAAAAAAAACACTGGATGATAATAAGAATGTAGACAGATATTGAAACCCACATTTAGCGCACCATCAGAGTTTTAGCTGTCCCTTTTTCTCTCCCTTATTTTACATAGGGAAAGGAAAAACACGTTTCCTGTGAAATGCATTTTGCCATTAGGTTCACTATTCTGCCTGAAAACAGTTCTTTTTATGGTTATAAGAAGGTACCACTTACATTTCCTAGATATCTTCCAAAAGGCAGACTCTAGAAACAGTCTGGTGATTTCAGGTCACAGAATCTCAAGAGTGTGGAGAGAATTCACCAACTTCAGTGGCTGTGCCGGGAATCCATCAAAAGATCCCTACACTTCGGGACTAGCTCAGTGCCTGCCCCAGAGCCTCTGCAGTTGGGGACAAATGCCACACTTGGTCTCAAACTGTACCATATTTTTACATCCCACTCACCTCCCAAGTATCCTCTCTGAAATTTCCCTGTGGACTCCTTAAATTGACCTTCTCTTTCAGTGCCTATTTTATTTCTTAGGCCCGTAGTTATGTCAGTAGAATATTGTCCTGTTTGTCTAGCTAATGAAGAAAGACCACTCTAGCCTAGTGGCATACTATTCAAGGAGTTACAACTCTTAGAGACTCAGAGAAATCCTTATAAAAAAGGTGATGTCACAGACACTTCAACCTGTTTATGTGGTCAAATACCTAAGAAGGTACAGGTACCTCACACTGAAAATTAAGTAGGCTAAACATGAAATTAATAGATTGCATCCACAGTCTTTATGAAATCCTTGTGAAATTTTTAAAATTTAAAATTTTTAAAGTTTAATAATACAGTTTGAGAGTCAGCATGGCCTAAGGCTTGCCTTGGGAGTCTAGAAGACCCTTGATTCAAGTCTCACCTCTGACATATTTCTACTATTTTCACTCTCTTTGCCTGTCCCTCCCCCCCAAAAAAAAGATGTTAAAGGATTTTTTGTATCTGTAATTTTTCTTGAAATTCACAGTTAATTCCTTCAGCCATTGAGCAGTTTACCTTTTTATCTTGATATTTATAAATTTATCTCGGCATCTGGAATTGGAAAACATTATGTGTAGTTGTCTTAAACTTCAGGAGATATGTTGTTCCTTTCCACCCACAAACATTAGGAATGATTCCTAAGTTAATGAAATTTCAATGTGCACAAAGATTGTCCAAATCAAAAAAGTCCTCATTGGCTTCAGAAACGTCCAGACAGCCAGGGGTTGCCCTGGGAGTCACCAGAGGCATATTTTCTTTTATTTAGGCCTTTTTATTATGTCTAAGCTTTCCCTCATTGGTCTGGTCTAAGGATTGTGGATTGCATCTTCCTCCTAGCGGCATCACTACTCAGTGAGATAGCTCAACCGAATTACTGAGGATTTGGTAAGTTAGTAATCAGTACCTGTCCTCTGGAACCCTTCTGGAGGGGATTCTAACGCCAATGAAAATTATCCTTGTTTTTAGAAGATGGAACACAGCCCAGTTCCTCCTATAAAGGTACAGTCATTTAATAATTCATTTTTAAAATACCCATTTGCCCTGTTGGTTTCTAAAAAAAATTATTTTTTTTAGAGAAATTAGCAGAAAACAGCTATCAAATAAGCTTCTTTGTTGTAACCTCTGAGTTAGTTGGAGAGGTTAGTCTTCTTTCCAAATCTGTGGTGAGCTCAACTCTTCCTTTATTTTCTTAACTGCCTAGGATTTTGCCTTCCAGAAAGTAACTGGAGGGAATAAACTCCGGTATAAAGTCGTAGAATAACTCTGGAAAGCCATTTCTTATCTCTTCTAGCCAGGAAATGCCTCCACATCCTTACCCAGTACTTATGGTATCTTCTGTGTTGTCATTAGCAGGCCACTTCAGCCCACTTTTTATATTTAAGCAATAGAAGTACAGAATACTTGATATTTCCCCAGGAGCTTAGAAGCATTCTGACACCCTTTTGGCATGCTATTTTGCTTCTAAAATCTTTTTCTTTTTTAAACCTTGTATTTCAAAGGCCAGAAGAATTAGCACAGTTATCTCCTAAAGTAGCACATACTCAACAGCCATCACCTGTTTGTGGCATCTAAAAAGAATGTACAGTTATGAATGTAATTTAAATTCTCCTAGGCTGTGTCTACACTATCACAATCCAATAGGGAATAAAATTATGCCCTGGGTAATAGGTGCTTTAATGTCTAAGTGAGGGAACAAATCCCACTTTGTCACTGTTTACCTTTTCACTGTCTTTTTTTCTTTTTTTGGTTGGGGGAGGGTGAGAAAAGGGAGGAAGGGGAGGGAAGGTTTAATCATCAATCGATTGGATCTACTTTGTAGGGAATTGAATTGGCAGTTAAAAGTGGTAAGAGGAAATGGGTTGGCCATGGTCTACTATGGACCGGTATGCTATGGCCTTTGGGCCCACCTTGGTCTCTGAATGTTTTGTTTTATGCTTGATTAGGGGTGGGGTTAGGGGTGAGTCTAGAGAAGAAAATCTTCTGATTGACTTTGGCCAAGTGAGTTCTTACCTTGTGCATCTGGGGAGGCAAAAAACTAAAAAAGCAGAAAACAAAAAACCAATGAAAATAAAAGCTTGCCTGGGTAGATCCAGCCTTAACCCTTTCTGACATTCTAGATATAACAGACCATGCAAAAAGAGGATGCCAGGGTAAAAACCTTCTGTAGAGAAATAAGAACAGTTTTACCAAAGATAATGAACTGATACCCCATAATGGCTGCATCTTCCTTTTGATTCAAATGCATCTTTAGAAACCTGAATGTAACACAAACCCAGGACTTTTTTTTTGTAATTGTATGCTCTTTAGTAACTTTGTGTGAATTTTTATACAAGCACTGTTTTATGGGTTATATAAAATGTCATAGAAAAAAGCAGAGTCTTGCAATCTAGTGTTTTAACTCTGGAGAGTGGTTTTGGGGTTTCCCTCCTCATCTTCAGGCCATGGGTCTGTGAGCTACTTGGTTTATTTTTGCCTTTCCAGTTTGGCACTTGCTTAACACCTTCTGTACCAAAGAATATAAAAACTACTTGGTCATCCTTACCAGTGGGGTGCTTTGGAATCTAATACTTGGTGCTGATTAATTGCTGCGTCTTTTGTTTCAGTCACAATTAGGCCTGTTACTTTCCTGATAGAGGTCAGTCAGAGGAGTTCATTCACAAGCCATCTCCCTAATGAGCCTCTTCGGGGGAGGCTGCTGACCCCTTGGTCACATGCCAGACCATTTCTAACACTCTTACATTGCCTTCTGAAATGCTCCCCTTTATCATTTTGGATTAAATTGGACTCACTTCATTGATGCTGGTCTCTATTATTAGCTGATGACAGGAATGCCTCATATTCTTTCTCCTCTTATCTCCTCCGAATTTGCTATTTTATAAATTCAGGTATTTATAAATTCATTGCAGAGAGAGGGACTTTAATTCGTTGGGAGATTTTCCTCTCAGGGGCTATTGAGATGTGAAGGTGAAGGACATGATTTTGAACACTTCTGGCAGTAGATATTCTCCATCTCTGCTTTGTTTTTCTTCCTTTTGATAGCAGTAGAATAGAATTGGGGAAATATTTGTATTTAGGGTACTCTGACCTAAGGTAGTAGTAACTACCATAGACCTACAGCATTAGCGAGTGATAATTGAACTATGTGGTGCTCTCAAACGCAAAAGTGAGGATATAACATTCAGATCACTTGTAGGTTTAAATGAAGAGTCAGTTGGAAAAAAGGTGAGTTCTTTGAAATTCTTCTTATAACTAGGGTCTTGTTTCCTGGAAAAAACAAAATATATAGGTGATTTTCTTTTTTTTAAAGAAGTAGGGATTTCTATGCATAGCTTAATACGTTGTGATAAACCGTTTTAAAACATTTTTAAATTTTACCATTCCTCAAATAAGATACAGGGTGGGATGGTGGAAAAGAGTGGATAATGAAGTTAGAAACATGGATTGAAGGCCCAGGTCTGCTGTGTGACCTCTGTTGGACAAATCATTTAAGCTTTCTCAATCTCATTTTCCTGATGTACTAATTAATACAGATGACAATGATAATGATAGTAAATAGCTAATATTTATATAGCTTTAACTATGTATCAGGCACTGTGCCAATAAGCATTTTACAATTATCATCTCATTTGATTCTCAGAACAAACCTTCAACGTCCATCCTCTTATTATACCCATATTACAGATGAGGAAACTGAAGCAAAAGGGTTAAGCAACTTGCCTAGAGCCCCACAGTTAGTGTCTTTAGGCTGGTTTTGAATTCAGGTCTTCCCAACTCCATGTGGTCCCAGTGAGAATAATACTACCTGTACCATGGGGGCAAGTGAGAATCTCAAAAAAGGGATAATATATAGTTAAAAAGCTCTTTGTAACCAAAAAGGACTATGTAAGTGTGAAGTGGTTAAGACTGCTAGACTTGGAGTGGGGAAGACCTGAGTTCAAATCTCACCTGATATTTGCTGGACAAGTCACTTAACCTATTTCAGCTTGTTTATCTGTAAAATGGGAATAATATAATAGGACTCACCCCATGAGGTTGTGTGAGGATCAGATGAGAATACAGATGGAAAGCACTGTGTTCTCAACATTTTATGTCCCTCTCTCTGTTCTTGACACTGCCTCTCCCTGGTGTGGGCCTTCATTATGTCACAGCTGAACATTGCAGTAGCCTACTGGTTTTCTCTTGGTCTCAAGCCTCTCCCCATTTCAGTCTGTCCTTCACCAGAAGTTAAATTCATCTTCCTAAAGTGAAGATCTGACCATGTGTCTCACACAAAATTACATTCATTTACACATAATAAATTCCAGTGACTCCCTATCACCTGGATCAAATATAAAATCCTGTTTAGCATTCAAAGTCCTTCACAGCCTGGTCCCTCCTGCCTTGCTTCTCACACCTTCCTTCCTTCCTCTCCCCACATACTTTGCAATCTCATGATACTGACTTACTTTACTGGCTATTCTATGAACAAGACACTATCTCTTGGCTCTGGGCATTTTCGCTGGTTGTTTCCCATGCCTGGAGTATTCTGCTTTGCAGCTTCCTTTCAGTCTCTGCTAAAATCTTATCTTCTAGGAGAAACCTTTCTTAATCTCACTTAATGCTAGTGCCTTCCCTGTATTTATTATCTCCATTTTATCCTGTAAATCTTTTTTTTCTTATTTCACATTTTTTCCAATTACATGTAAAAAGTTTATTCTTTTTTCAAATTTTGAGTTCCAAAGTTTCTCCCTCCCTTTCCTCCCCCTCATTGCGAAAGCAAGCAATTTGACATGTTATATTTGTGTAGTCATACAAAACAGGTCATTCTGTGAAATAAAACAGACAAAAAATCACCAAGAAAAATAAAAAATATCTTTGATCTGTATTAAGGCTCTTCCAATTCTTTATCTGGAAAACATTCATCATAAGTCCTACTGAATTCTCTTGGTTCATCATATTGCTGAGAATAGTTAAGCTATTCATAGTAGATCATCATACAATATTGCTGTTAGTATGTGCAATGTTCTCCTGTTTCTGCTCGTTTCACTTTGCATCATTTCATGTTAAGTCTTCCTATGTTTTTCTGAGATCGTCTTATTCATCATTTCTTAAAGCACAGTAGTATTCCATCAGTCATATACAACAGGTATATGTTTAACTATTCCCCAGTTGATGGATATCCTTTCAATTTCCAATTCTTTGTCACCACTAAAAAAGCTGTTATAAAATATTTATGTACATGTGGGTCCTTTTCCTGTTTGTTTTTTATCTCTTTGGCATACAGACGTAGTAGTGGTATTACTTGGTTAAAGGGATGCATTGTTTTATAGCCCTTTGGGCATAGTTCCAAATTGCTCTCCAGAAGCAATTCCTTTTTGTGAAATTCTGTGAAATTCCAGAAGATTGAATCAATATACAACCTCACCAATAGTACGTTAGTGTTTTAATTTTCCCACATCCCCTCCAATATTTGTCATTTTCCTTTCCTGTCATATTAGTCAATTTGGCAGGTGTGAGGTGGTAGCTCAGAGTTGTTTTAATTTGCATTTCTTCAATAGTAATTTAGAGCATTTTTTTCATGACTATAAATAGTTTTGATTACTTTGAAAACTGTCTGTTCATATCTTTTGACCATTTATCAACAGAGGAATGGCTTTTATTTCTATAAATTTGACCCATTTTTCTATATGTTAGAGAATTGAAGTCTTTATCAGAGAAATTCACCATGAAAACTTCTTTTTCACAATAATGATTACTGACTATATATTTTCTTTCATCCTATTTCCCCCTCCTTTTATCCTACTCTCTCTCTTTTTATCCTATCTTTTCTCAAAAATGTTTTGCTTCTGACTTTTACCTTCCGTATATTGCCCTTCCTTCTATCAGCCGTCTCCCCTCCCCAGCCCACCCCTTCTGTTATCTCCTTCCCTTCCTACTTCCCAGCATGGTAACATACATTTCTACACCCAACTGAGTGTGTATGTTATTCCCTTTTTGAGCCAGTTCCAATGAGAGTAAGATTTGTGTACCCCCCCCCTCCCCAGTTCCCCTATTTTCCTCTCCATTGTAAAATCTCAGGCCTCTTAAATTAGATAATTTATCCCATTCAACCTCTCCCTTTCCCCTTTTCCCAGCATTTTTCTTTCTCATCCCTTTATTTTTTTTTTTTAGGTAATCATACCATCATATTCAACTCATACGGCTTTCTGTCTATGTATACTTCTAACTGCCCTAATAATAAGAAAGTTTTTAGGAGTTATAAATATCATTTTTCCATGTAGGAATATAAACAGTTTAATCTTATCAAATCCCTTATGATTTCTCTTTCCTGTTTGCCTTTTTATGCTTCTTTTGCATCTAGTACTTGAAAGTCGCATTTTCTTCTCAGCTCTGGTCCTTTCATCAGGAATACTTGAAAGTCCTCTATTTCACTGAATGTCCATTTTTCCCTTCTGAAGGACTATACTCAGTTTTATTGGGTAGGTGATTCTTATAATCTTAGCTCTTTTGTCTTCTGAAATATGATATTCCAAGCCCTACGATCCTTTAATGAAGTTGCTGCTAAATCTTGTGTTATCCTGACTGGTTTCATGATATTTGATTGTTTCTTTTTGGCTACTTGCAGTATTTTCTCCTTGATCGGGAACTCTGGGATTTGGCTATAATATTCCTGGGAGTTTTCATTTTGGGATCTCTTTCAGGAGGTAATTGATAGACTCTTTCAATTTCTATTTTACCCTCTGATTCTAGAATGTCAGGGAAGTTTTCCTTGATAATTTCTTGAAAGGTGATGTCTAAGATCTTTTTTTGATCATGACTTTCAGGTAGCCCAATAATTCTTAAATTATCTCTCCTGGATCTCTTTTCTAATGAGATACTTCATGTTTTCTTCTATTTTTTCATCCTTTGGATTTAGTTTGATTGTTTCTTTATGTCTCATAAAGTCATTACTTCCACTTGGCCCAATTCTAACTTTTAAGGAGTTGTTTTCTTCTACAAGCTTTTGTGTCTTTTTCATTTGGCCAATTTAAAGCATTCTCTTCACTGAATTTTTGTATGTGTTTTTCCATTTGGCCAATTTTTCTTTTCAAGGCATTATTCTCTTCATTGGATTTCTGTGCCTCTCTACCATTTAGCCTATTCTGTTTTTTAAGGTGTTATTTTCTTAAGTGTTGTGTTTTTTTGTGCCTCTTTTACCAAGGTTTTAACTCTTTTTTTTCATTTTCTTGCATTATTCTTATTTCTCTTCCCAGCTTTTCCTTTAGTTCTCTAACTTAATTTTAAAAATCCTTTTTGAGTTCTTCCATGACCTGAGACAAATTCATATTTTTCTTGAAGACTTTGGATGCAGGAATTTTGACTTTGTTGTCTTCTTCTGAGTGTATGTCTTGATCTTCCTTGTCACAAGAGTAACTTTCTATGGTCAGAATTTCTTTTTCTGTTTACTCATTATCCCAGACTATTTCTGTGCTAAAGAAGAGCTGTGATTCCCAAGTGGAGGGGGCACTATCCCAAGTTTTAGGGTTTTTGTGAAGCTGTTTTCAGAGCTAACTCTGGGGACCTGTAACTTTTTGGCTCTTTCAAGGTGGTGTCATCTGGGAAGAAGTGTTTTTACTACTCTCCTATACTGTGCTCTGGTTCATGAATGATCCCTACATCTCTTGAACTGTGACCGGGGTTCCTGCTCCCCTGTGACGAGAAGCTCCCCTGTGACCTTTTAATACTGGGACTAAGACACAAGACTGTGACCCAGATTCAAGTGTAAGCAATGCAACAGAGACCTGCCCTTGGTGCCAGCAAAGTGACTCCTGTAAATCTTTGAACCCGTTGTCCAATCCCCTTACTGTCTCTGGACTTAGAGGTCTGGAAACTGCCATTGCTGTCACTGATTCAGTTGCCTTGAGACCAGTTCCTGGTTTGTTGGGGCCTGGTCCGCATTAGCCTGCACTCCTTTTTCACCCTTGTATCTCTCCTGCTGACCTTCTAAGTTATCTTGGGCTGGAAAATAGTTTCAGTCCATCTTTTCGTGGGTTCTGCTGCACTAGAATTTGTTTAGAGTTGTTATTTAAAGGTATTTGGAGGGGCCTGGGGGAGGACTCAGGTGAGTCCCTGCCGTTTCTCCCTCATCTTAGCTCTGTCTCTATCCTGTAAATTTTGTTTGCGCATAGTGGTTTTCATGTTGACTCTCATGTTCAGCTGAACTCCCCTAGAAAAAGGATAGTTTTGTGTCTTTGTATCCCTAGTGCTTAGCTCAGTACCTGGTACATTAGTAGGTATTTAACAAATGCTTAGGGACCATCTCAGCAATTGCTAAGAACAAGTAAAGCCTTGGTCCTTACCCACCAAGGGATCATATATTTATTTTAAAGGCAGGGCAGACAGATGTGGTTCTTTAGCGTTCTAATTAATTACATGATATTGTTTTTACATTTTCTTTTTTTTTTTAAAGAAAATCAAATTTAAAAGTAAAAAACCCACCCATACTTGCCCATTCCCATATAGGATCATAGTTTATGGGAACTGGAAAGATCCCTCAAGATCAGCTAGTTCAAATGTGTTTTACAGATAATGAAACTATAAGGCCCAGAGGAGTGGAGCAACTTTTCCAAAGTCACACAGGTTGGGATCTGAACCCAGGTTCTCTGACTCTAAGTGTAGTGCTCTTTCTATTATGCCACACTGTCACAAGGACTGAGGGTTGGACAGGCCTGTAGATATAACTTGAATGTGTTCCCCCTTTGTACAGTGAGGGAGACTGGGGCTCAGAAAGGAGTCCACATACCATCTCAAGCCAATTCAGGTGGGCATAGGCTCCACCTTCACCCTCTTGGGCAGCCAGGAGGCAGGGGGCTGCTCCCGTTTGCCACTTTGTGGTCTATGGCGCTGGGCAGGGGGCTCTGCCTTGGGTGTTGCGGGCAGGGCTGGCAGGATGGGGGGCTCAGCCTTCACCTGTATTGGGAGGGATAGAAGGGGTGGGGCCCGTTCCACCACAAGGGGCCCCTGCCATTCAGGGATCTCCAAGCATAGGTGCTTCATGAGCTTGGCCATGACATCATCGACATAGCCATGAATTCAAAGGTCAGCCTGGCAGTCGTGCTTGGTGCCTTGCAGGTTGACTATGACCAAGCGGCCTCCTTTCAATTTAGTGAGCAGAGGCAGGTTACCACTGGGTCGGGTCTTCGGTGATGTACCCAGAGTGATGGAGAGATCTGTATTCCTGCAGGCTTCATCAGCAAGGTTGAGGTCTCGCTCAGGCAGGGCATCTTCCCAGTCCAGAATGGTGTCCCTCAGTTCTTCCCTACAGGTCTGGAGACCTCAGGCCTTTGCCACAGTGCACAGGCATCCCATTGCCTTGAGGCCCATGCTGACTATCACCACATCACGTACATACTGCATCTTACACTTGGCACATTCTTCCACAAACATGTTCCCGTGGAGCTCAGCAAGTTTGTCCCTGGGGAAGCCGGAGCACACATGCAATCCATCTACATTCTGGCTCACCAGGAACTTCAAGATACCCACTTGCTCCAGCTGTAGCAGGGCCATGTGAGTCTTAGAAGGCTGGGCACTCTCAAATGTTATGTCAGACTTGGGTGCCAGGCCCTGTTCCTCCATGGTCCACACACCCTGGGGGCCCCTTTGAAGACAGCCCAGTCTGCTATTCCTCATTTGGAAGTTTTTCTTATATTGAAACACAATCTAGCTATAGTCCTTGCATGGTGCCTTCTGCCCAGTCTGGCCACCCTCCTCTACACAGACTTCAGCTTGTCAATGTCCTTCCTGAAGTCTGGGATGCCTGAGGATGTGCTGATACCTGCACCCGTGTGAAACACCACATTGGAAGATCTCTGAATCATCTGGGCCAGCTCCCATACTTTCCTGTCTAGTTCTTCAGGAGGGTTGAAGACCTCGGGGGGCCTGCACTTGCCCTTATCCGCTTAAGGCGAGAGCCCGGCCACATACTTCACCAACATCGTTGCCCAGAGGCCCCCCTGTTTTGACATTTTCAATTATCTGTGTAGCCATAAGGAATTTTTCTTTGGTCTTCAACTACTATCCTTTTAAAATGTAAGGCTTAAATTTTTTTTTAAAAAAAGAAAAACTACCTAACATCTAAGAAGACTAAAACTGCCAACTTAGCCTCTGCTGGGGAACATAGAGAGACAGTGCGTGTTCTGATGGCAGACCCATCAAAGTCGTTAGGAAATTAGGCTATTATCAGGAGCATCATTTTTGGTATGTAAGAAAGAGCTCATTTTAAAGAAAAACTTTAAAAAATCAAGATAATTCTTAAGTTCAATTGGCCAAAAGATGACTATTTTTCAGAAGATAGTTTCCAGTGGTAACTAGCTCAAAAATTACTTTCTCCCCCTTGCCCTGAGACTAGTGTGTAAGAATTAAAAACTCAGGTACAACCAAATCCAGAATTTTGTTTTGCTTGGTGCAAATAGTGAGACAAGACCATTGCAAATAGGGTTGGATTGCTGTCCTGCCTAAGGCATGTCCACAGGGCTGCACCATTTCTTGGCCCTCTTATTCCTCTGGAGATTGAAATACACAGTTGTTAAGTGTGAGGTGAATGCTATTAGCAGTGCTCAGCAGCCTGACTTTGTGGTGGTGTATGGTCCTATTTAGGATGTTAAACCTTAGCCTCTACTCTTGTGACTGGGTTTTCGAAACATCTTACCTTCACTTCTGCCTCAGTTTCTGAATTTCTCATGGGGTAATAATGTTGCCATCATCATCAGACAGATCAGAAGAAGTTAAGGGAATTATTAATAAAGGGGATATTTAAATTATGAGATGGAAACAAGGGACATTTAGATTGTGCCTGACCCATGTCCTTTAAATCCTCTTTGGAAACATTCTTGTTGGTCACTATTACTTTACCTGTCCTAGCGTCATTCTTGGATCAGATAGATTAAAAGTTATTTTCAGGATGCTTTGGCTGGACATATAAAAGTTAACCCCAGTGTTCCTACTGAAGAGTGACTGGTTCTACCCACCTCTAATTTGAAGTGTTAGAACTCTCATTCTCTGTTCATCACATGAATAAAAGTCTGCACCTAAAATAGGTATTCCTGGTTCTTAACCAACAGCTAGGAGAGTTGACTTGTGGTCAAAAGCTTTGTTTCTTTTGGTTATGATTTTTTTCCTAGTACTACCATCACCTTCCTTCCTTCCACCCTAACCATACGTGCCCTAACCATATTGCCTTTAACAGTTTTTTTGTAACTGACGATTCTCTAACCAATATAATACAATAGCCTTGTTCTAAATGCAAAGTTTCTATGTGAAAATAGTTCTGGGAAAGCATTCCCTACTCCTGTATACAAGATGTGACCTTTAGAAGAGTTGATGTGCTTTTTTACCCTTCAGACAAAATCAGTTTTCCTTTAGTTTCCTGAAGTGATAGCTTTTCTAACCCATTACTGCCCAAATAAACCATAACTTAGGAATTATACACAAAGTGTTGCGTTTTCCATGAAAAAGAAAAAAATGGAACTCTTGCCTATCCATACTACAGTTTTCCAGGAAACAGTTAAGTGCCATTTATCAGAGAAATAAAATTAGCATCATATTTCTCAAAAGAAAGTTTCTTTGAAGAGATGATATCTACTGAGAAAGGACCTGGAGTTCTCCCCTCCCCTCTTTCATTCTTGTCAGCTGCCATGTTAAAATTTAGACTTTTAGACCATCCATAAAAAACTATCAAGCAGAAAAATGGGGGCATTTTCCATGTTTTCCTAGAAGGCCCTGAATCTCTTCCTCTAGTAGTTATAGTAATTGAATGAGTCTCTTAAACTGTTTTTCTTCATTCTATTAACATTTTCATTAATGGAACCTCACTATGATTAGTTTATGAGGCAGCTGTCATTAGTACAGAGTAATGAATGAGTTTCAAGAGTCCCATAAAGCATTTATGAATTGCTTTTATGCCACTGCTAATGTTTCCTAAATACATTACTAGTTCCTCTTACCCATAGGGAATCTTGTAATACATGCGTTTTTTGTTTGTTTTTTTTTTGGTAACCAAATGCTTTTTCCTTACTTTGACTTTTAAGGAAGACCAAGTCTGGCCAAGGTCACACCCAGACAGGGCATCAAGCTCATTTGTCAATCATTCTGTGAGCTCAAGGGAGAAAAGCCACGATCTTCCTAATATTCTCAAAGTATTTTCATCCCTTCTGATCTTCACATTAACCTGAAGTGGAACAGTATTATTCTCCTTCAATGCAGTGGATTGAGAGCTGGCCTCAAAGTCAGGAGAACCTGCTTATGACATGCTGGCTATGTTACTATGGGCAAATCACTCAACTGTCCCAAACCTGGTGAAGAACAGTGTTCTAGTCGGCTTTAAAAAGATAAACTGCAAAAAAAGGCAGCAACCTAAATTCATGAGGGAATTTTCTCATCTGGAAATCCCCTATACCAATCAGATGACAAGTAGACTCTGACAGATAAAAAAGCTCAGTTGAGGAGAAGTACATGGGATCATAGGGGCAGCTTAGATGGTGGTGCAGTGGATCAAGCACTGGGCTTGGAATCAGGAAGACTCATCTTCACAAGTTAATATCTTGTCTCAGACCCTATGTGACCTTGGGCAAGTCACTCAACCTTTGTTTGCCAAAGTTTCCTCAACTGTAAAATGGGCTGAGGAAGGAAATGGCAAACCATTCTAGTATCTTTGCCAAGAAAACCTCAGAGGGGTTATGAAGAGTTGGATGTGACTGAAACATCTCAACAACAACATAGGAGCATAGACATAGAGGCATCAAACCCATTTCCCTCTTTTTGCAGACCAGGTAACTGAGGCTAAGATACTGTGACTTGCTCAGGGTTAAAAAACTGTCAGGCAGGATTTGAACTCGTGAAAATAAGTTTTCCTTATTCCAAGCCTAGTGTTTGGAGTCTTCCTTACTTCCAACCAAGTATTCTATCTACTGTACCACCTACCAACTACTTAGAATAAGTGACTTGACCAACTTGAGTAAGTCCATCCCTATTTAATGGCAAAGCTGGGAAGAGCAGTCAGGCCTTCCTGACTATTCTTACTATTGTAACAGGCTGCTCCCCCCACCCATGCATTTCCATCTTAAACTTTGGAAGGGAAAGTTTGGGGGGGGGGGAGGAAAAAATCTGAAAATGGATCCAAATTCACAAGTATTTCATAAATAATTCATGATGTGGTAAAAATTAAATTAACCAGTCATAAACTACTCCCTTGGCAACACTGCAGAAGACATTGATTATGAGCTCCTGAGAGTTTATTTCACCTTTTAATAAAAACCAATTTTCTATAACCTCCTTTCTGTAACCTGTTTTTAAAAAAAACTAGGACTGATGGAAGACTTCAGGGTCGCAGGCCCTAGCACCATATGCTTTGATTTACATTTAGCAAGTCTTTTTTATTACTAGGAAGCCCTTTTAATTAAAACTTCCCAACCCTAGAAGACTCAAAAATTGAAGACAAAAGAGAAGTTCCTAAAGTGTATTGCCTGTCCTTAATCAAATCAACAAGAAGGTTTCTGCTTGTGGTGCTAGCCAGTCACCTTCCAGGGGGCTACTAAACCATTTTATTTGGGATCATGTTCAAACCTTGTCTGGTTGGTCACATGGTGCTTCTGCTCCCCAAAGGTACGGAGATAAAAGAGTTGAAAGAAGGGAGGCACATGGATGTGGGTAATCTGAGCCAGAACAACCGTTACCAATACTTGTATCTGAGTTATCTGGACAGAGCAGTCTTGCCTGCGTTCAGCTTTGCTAGAGGAAGCTTAGTCTCAGAGAGGCATTTTGGCTGATAAGTATAAAACAAATAAAAACATTAAGAAATAACAAGGCCAGTTTTATTTTACAGCAATCATGAGGTAGTTAAGTTAGGAAAACAGGCAAATCACTAAAAAAGCTCTCTGAATTTAATTCATTCACTGCACATCTTATGCTGAGTGAAATGATCTGGAAACCAAATTATTCATTCCCATGCCTAGGAAAAAAGTCAAACCAAGCACAAACCAAGTTACCAAGAGAAACTTGCCGAAGCCTAGCACTAGGCGTGTATGGAGATGTGCTTATCCCTTTTTTTCACAAAATGGTCTAGCAGATTCCAGAACTGATGAGATTTTATTTTAATAAAAATGTCCTTTTTCAGAAAGGCCCCCTTTGCCCCATTTCCCCACTAGATGAAAACCACGTGAGTTCCTGGATTCTTGCTACCACAGGAATCTGGCTACTTAGAAATGCTCTTCTTAGGCAATCTGATTTTTTTCCACCGGCGTAAAAGCACTCGGTACTTTTCAGACTCAGTTTTCTCTTCTGACACTTTTTTCAGGACAATTCGCATAGCTGTCTCTGTTTCTGATTCTTTATCTTCTCCAATGGTAAGATCCAGTATATCACCCACTTTCACCTGGAAATTTAAAAGTGACCATCATGACATTCTGGAAAAGAGATTAACTTAAACAACCATTTGAATTTGATTTGTTTTTCATAAACTAGAAATTAGCTGGCACTGCCAACAGTACAGTGACCACTTTCCTAGAATGCAGTCTGGGACTTAGTACAAACAGAAAGCCTGGTTTTTCTTTTAAGGCTGCTCATCAGTAGTTCTTTGTCTACTATTGAGTTAACTTCTGGGCCTCATCTTTCTCAGCCATAAAACAAAGAGGCTGCACTAGATGACCTCTCAGACTATGACCTTATGATTCATTGTAGAAGGAAGCTCAGGCTCAAATAACTTGTTGCTTGTTGAGTTCTTGAGAACTCTTTGGGGATGACACCACTCACTCTACTGGCATGTTCCAAAGGGCTCACCTGTGAGGTAGAGACTCAAGTACAAGTTGTGTACCAGGCATGAATGCAGGGGAGCACTTTGCAAGTCAACAGGATGCTGTAATAAGCTATCCCTACACCACTGTGAACATGCGTTGTAAAGGAAAGTTAGGGTTCAACATTTTTTGTTGGTTTCAAATTGGGTCTGTTTATCTGTCTGCCAAATAAATAACCTCGGTGCACAAGACTCATTCTGGTTGTTATAGAACCCAGTCATCCATTCTTTCAGAGACTGAGAATTTTCTTGGAGAAATGGAAGGAAACAGCATGTCCACAGTTAGTCCTAGTAAGAAAGGAGCCAGAAGTTTTACCTCAAAATATCAGACTGTATAGGAACAGACCACAGGATATGCAGGGTGGGAAAAAAGTGAGTTCAGAATCAGAGGACCTGGGTTCAAATCCTGACTCTTCTACTTACTGTGATGTTAGTTAAGTCAATGGACCTTGGTTTCCTCCTATATAAATTGACTAGGACACACAGACACTTAGGAAGCCTAAATAACTTACTCTGCCCTGCAGGTGAGAAATCTGAAATATGGTTCAAGTGTCTTATTTTTACCTTCTTTTCTGTAAATGTGTACAATTAGCTCTAAATGTCCTTTAGGACAGGAAAACCCGCGTGTGTATACATCTATTTATGTATATGTATGTGTATACGTACACATATACACGCATGCACACACATACACATACACACACACACACACACACACACACACAGCATCAGATTGTGAGAGTTCCTTGAGAGCAGGAACTGGGTTTTTTTGGGTTGTTTAATTTTTGCCTTTCTTTGAATTTCCAGCCCTTAGCACAGTACAGTGGCCCTTAATAAATGATAATTGACTGACATGACTTTCAGCTCTGACAGACTAAAAAGTGCCACACTGAGAATCACCCATGAACCACCTTCCTCAAATGCTATCTTGAATGAGAGTATCGAAGATCTTTTATTTCAAATGAAAAATTGGCAAATCAGAGCAACTTGGTACAAAACTGTATTCAGTAGCCAGTGCATGCACAATACCCTTGAAAAAGCAGATTTGAAAACCTATCAATTTAGTCACCTCCACACTGAAAAGAAGCAAAACATGTTCTCCAAGATGTTTATCTCCATCCTCAGAGCAGAGAACAAGTGAGTTGGACTAGTTTTAAGGAATTATAAAACCTGGTCAGAGTTTTCTTACTGGTACCCAATGTCCAACTTTCTGGAGGAAAAGGAGAATAAGTGCATGAAGGCAATAGACGATGTCTGTTCTGTCCCATGAGGAAAGAATAACTAAGTTACTGCACTTATGTAGCACTTTGTAAGGTTCAAATAATGCTTTCCTCACAAGAACCCTGGCATTACTTACTCGCAATCTAGAATGACCTCTGAGGTGGGCAATAGAAGTATAAATTATCCTCATTTTATATCTGAGGAAAGGTTTAGGTCACACAGCTAATAAGCATCAGAGCTCAGATGTGAACCCCTGGCTTGAGTCTGGCCAGTACTACACTATGCTATCATGCACCTCAGATTGGATTCCCCCTTGTCTTCATTCAGAGGAACGGAGGACAGTGTCTTCGATGCTTTTCTGATCTTGTGTATGTTCTCATAATAATAAATGCTTAGTTAAGGAGCCTAAAGGAAATAGGGGCAGATGAGTTTGACGGAGCACTTCTTATACAAAGTTATCTTGTATTTTGTACAAAGTTACTAGCTCCACAGATCAACACTTGAAAAGCACTTCATTTTCAGCATATTGAAAAGTTTTTACTGGCTCTGCTATACTGGGGCGTAGCTGTGATGCTGAACAAGGGATTAGCCAGGAATGATACCTAGGAAGGGGCAACCTCATGGGGCATCCAAATGATAATTCTTTGTTTCCCATTTGCCCTATTGTGGGGTCCAGGGACGAAAACTAGGCTTGATATCTACAAAAAGCAGAGTTGGCATGATTCAATGGTTCCAACAATCTACATTTCAAATCTCCACTTAGTTACACTGTTACTATGACTACCACATTTCCTAGTAACAAGGCAGGCTAGCCTCTCAGGCAGCAGAATGTTAATACTGCCCTCATCCTCCACTGACCCCCAAGAGAAATCTGGAAAGCAGTGAGGCAACATAAAACTGAAGATGGGCTGGGGAAGAAGCAATTAGGTTGTTAAAAGCACCTCATAGCAGGGAGAAAAAAGGCATGATGTTGGGGAGGAAGAAATGGCCAGGCTGGGATGCAATCATTTTTTGCTCTGGGAACACTGTATACAAAATATTACAATAGTTAACTGAGGAAGTCGCTGGACTAAGTTCAAGGAAAAAAAGTTGATACAAAATGCTCAGCCCAATTTCAGGGTGAATGACTAATTTTTGTAATTCATATCTGCAGTGACTGACTGACATGAGGTTCGCCCACTATAAAAAAAACTATAAAAGTCAAAGAGGAAGAGTTCATTTGGCTGAGGGCAAGGGCTATGAAACTAGGAGGAAGAGGGAAGAAACGAAGAGGTTTTCTTTGTATTGTGTGTGTTTAGCTGGGAGAGCTTATATAATAACATCCCCCAAACAAGGAACATCCCCATGGAGTGCCCCAGAATTACCAAGGCACTGCTCTCAGAAGCCAATATGCCATGATTCATTCTGAAATGAAACGGGAGTTTATGATGAAAAATAAAAAGTGCTCCTTAGCTATTTTTCCCAGAATTACTGGGATCTCTACTAAATGCTTACCTGAAAAAATGATTCTGGCTTTCAAAGGAAGCTTCTACAGTAACAGGTGCCCTCTGAAATTCACATGCTTACAGCTTATGCAAAATAGTTCCTTTAGGGCACTGAAAGCATTAGTTATACATGTTTCACACCACAGGAAAAAAATACATGATTCTAAAATATCCATTAAACATGTTTAATTTAAAAAATTTTTAATCCAATAATGTTAATAACAAAGTCCAATGTTTCTTTACTGTCCTTTATCTACCTCTCTCTGTCTGAATCTGGGGTCCTTAACCATTTCTGTCATAAACCCCTTTAGCAGTCAATCTGGTGAAATTGACAGAGCCCTTCTTACAATAAAGATTTCTATTGAATAAAATAAAATATGGAATTACAAAGGAAAATAATTAGAATAGTTACCTTAATTTAAAAAACAACAAATTTTTAAATGCCAGGTTAAGAATGTTTCATCTAATCATACCTCCCGCTCCCCCAAGGTCCATCTCAAGTCTCACTTTCTCCTGAACCCTTAAAGAATTCAGCCTATAGGGATCTTTTTTTCCTTTAAATTCTCAAAACTCCTATAGCACTGCTTGTCAGTACCATCTCTGGTCAAACCCAGTTTCGGTACTGCCTCATACTGTTCCAAAGACTGCAAGTTCACTGAAGGCAAAGGCCTTGTCACGTGCTTACTTTGTATTTTCTACAGGACCCAGCATTGGGCTATTAGTTTAATTGACTACTGAACAGAATACCGGCTCTTTGATATGAAGCCAAAGAAACCCTCAAAAGAAAACCTTTCTCCACTGCTACTCGGGGTATATTACTGTGGAAGAAGCAAAGAAAACTCAGGGGTTCAGTCAATTGTGATCTCCCTAGGTTCTGACTTTGACTTGCGATAGTACAGAAAAAAGACATGAAATCATTAAAATGACAGCTGAGGCTCCTGAAGAATAAAACTGTTTAATATGATCTTTGTCTCTCATTCCCACCAGAATTTCCTAAGGGCCACTGGCTCTGGCTATGCTCTGAACACTCATATTCCACCGAGGAAATGAATGGATTTGGGATGAGGGAAGAAGTGGCACCAGTTCAGGATTGGTAGTCTCTCTGACAAATGTATTTCAATATTAATTTAAGTTTAAACAACTCACCGTTCTGCTTTTCTTCCATAACTTTTCACCATTCAGTCTGAGTTCACCTTTATAGAATGCATCTTCTATTTTACTTTAGGGGAAAAAAAGACAGAGTGATGTTCTAGAGTAGTATTAAATTTACAACGGTCAGTAGACCTGCTGGAGAAAGTCTACCAGCGGTAGTGAACGAATGACTGGGAGTCTAAACTGACTGTCCATGTTGAAAGCAAGGGGGCATCAAGGGTTAATTCTATGTCTTTCTAAAACAATGACATCAAAGGCCATTTCCGAATCAGTGAATTGATGCACAGATGTCACAATGACCTTGTGCTGCCTACCAGTACTCTTACGAGCCCATTATGGACACATATTGAAGTTACTGTCTAGGGCTGGAGGCTCTATGGAATCCCACCAGCTGGGAACTTGTCTACAGAGTTAATATGTTTTTGATTATCAACCAAGGCCCCAATTGGTGGGATCCTTCTAAAAAGAGTTATTATATTCTTTATCATCATATGTTTTTGCTCTAGGAAATCAGAAGCAGTATGTACAGTGAGTGCCATCTACAAACCCCACAGCTGTACTGCAATTAAACAGATGTTAAATGGGCATTTCCCATGTTTATAGCATCCTACTGAAATTTATGTCAGCAACTAGATTAAAAGTCAGTTCCTTTTCACCTTGGCTTTAAAAAAAGTTTTTTTTAAAGACTGTCAAACAATAAACAAGTTTCTTTTTTGTTTTGCCATTGTTGTTTTCCTGATCTGTGTGACTGGGCGTATATAAACTAAGTAGCAGATACCCCTGTGGTACACAGGGAAGCCACCTTTAGAATGGAGAGTAGAGGGATCATTCTGACTGGCCAGAAGAGAACCAGGACACTACTGATGGGAGTCATTGACTGCTTGAAGCTCCAATTCATTCTGTGTCCAGATACGAGTTGAAGATGCATCAAAGCACTGAAAAACTAAACAACCTTCTCTATAAACACAGGATGTCTGGCAAATTGCACACTTGAATAAATAAGGGAACAAAGTAACAGAGAAAAGTGATGCCTAATAAACTCAATTGTGGAGAATAAAACACTTTAACTTCAGCCTCATGAGAATCTTTACTCTTTTTATAGCTAGCTAAGCAAGAGGTAGAGAAAAACACTAATGACTCTCTAAAAATAGTTAAAAAAATCGATTTGTGTGACCATAATCATCACCCTTCCTCATGGATCCAAAAGCAACCAAAGGCCAAAAATTAACTTTTTATTCCCCCTATTTGTAGTTATAAATAATATGGCAAAGTGGAAAGAACTCTGGTCTAAGAGGCATGAGACCTAAGTTCTGTTCTTATATCTCCCAAAAACTTGACTATGGGGTGTCAAGTCACTAATATTTCTAAACCTTTATTTTTCTACTTGTAAAATGAGAATATTGGATAAGATGATCCTCTTGGGAACCTTTCAGCTCTGAAATTCTGCGATTTTATTATTTTATATTATTAGTCACCCAGGGTGGGCACATGAATATTTGTAAAGCTAGATTACATCAACTGATATAAAAAACAAATGGGTAGTACCATCATATACCTTCCAAACTTACTTTCTTGCAAGATCCAGACCTGTTTTCAAGATGACATCATACCGAAGAGAGGGGACAACTTTCTCCAGATCCTTATAGTCTTTTACTACATTGGGATAATCTTCAAATTCATCTTCCTGCTCACTCATCTCTCCCCGATCTTCATCAGAGTCATCGTCATCATCATCTACTTTCCGCAAAGCCTTTTTACTGGTCTTTTTAGATCCTGTGTTGCTTTTAAGTCTTACAGAAAAGAGTGAAATGCATTCTGGGGATATTAAAAGCCCCGGGAGTTTCACGGAGGAAATGCTATAGAAGAACAGTGTTCTGTAGTTTGATGGATTTAACTGATAACTAGAAGAATTTATGTAGTGACTCCAAGAGGTACAGGGTTTATGTGCAAGAGATGTCTCCCAGAGTCCAATCCAGGCATTTGGTTTTCTTAAAACATGGAGGGGCAATCTGAGACTAGTCATAGCATACATCTCCTGAAACAGACAGACATTAAATCAGAAACATTTTCCACATGTGGCATTATTGAAGGTGCATAATATAAAAAATTCACAATGGCAGATCTGCCATCTCCTTTTCTTAGGTCAAATTTAAGTCTTTCCTACAGCTAGAAGATATGATTCCAGTGAGTGGGCATGCTGCATACACTCAAAGTAATTAAACTATTTATTCCCAGTCTTGGTTCTACTTCCAGAAGAGAATTAGCTTTGGGAATAGTGACAAACCATGCCAATGCACACAATTATTGGTAGTAATTACCTAACAATTTTTTTAAAGTTGGAAAATTATGTAGACAAAATTTTTAGGATAATTTTTCTCTAACTAGTGTTTTTGATTATACTAATGAGATGTGACAACAAGGATTTGTGAAATCCAAAGAAAATTCTCAACCTTCCCTCATTTCAACTTCCTTCCTGACCCCAACACAAACAGTTAACTAGCCAAATCAAGATTTGAATTTCATTTACTCCTCTTCTTTTAGCATTTTCCTTATCTTTTCCTATCTGGTAAAAAATGGGTGAAAAGAATGAACAGAAGGGACTTTTGGCTCCACACAGGTCACCACAGGCAAGGTCCCTTCTCTAAGTCATAGAAGAAAAATTCGCAAGTCAGGAAACAAAAAGACAAGGGAGTGAGGGAGGGTAGTGTCAATGATATAAAAATTTTCATATACCACCAAATTGAGCCAAAGAGCAATCAATTTACCACCACTGTCAGTAGAAACTACCTTCTTAGAGAATATATATATATGCTTCCTAATGTGTACAAAATTGGTTTTAGAAACTGATTCAATAACCATAAAACACAAATGCCTTCTAAATGACCAACAAGTGGGTACCTGAGTCTGAAAAAGTACTTTTTTGCTAAGGTTATACATTACAATTGATATCCTTTAATAATGACCCTCTTTTTATTTATTTTTTATTATCTTTATATTTTACTTTACTCAAATTTAATAAATTTACAATTTATTATCTTTTTTCCCCTTTCATCTCACCATATAACACAAAGTGATCACCAACAACCACCCACAAGTCTCACATAAAAGCAGGGAAGCTACTGTGATATGTCACTAGCCTCCATCTGCTGCCATTTTGGGCCTTGTTTTTTGTTGGTTTGATGAGATACAACACTAAACACATAACCTCTTGTTTCAATGCTTTCATGGTCCCCCAGTCTACAACTGCAGCTCATGTAGGAAATAAAGCATGCCCAAATTAGTGGCTGCTTTTACAGAAGAGGTCTGATTTAAAATACTCCCGAGAAAGTACTTCCTCTGATGTAAACAATTATCAGGCGGTGAAAGCCATATACTGTCATATGGCTAACCCAACTACAGGCCACAGACTCTCAGTCACTTACTCATCCTGATGAAGAAATATTGCCAGAAATGACTTTTCATCCCATTCTGTTCCATTTGGCAGAAGATGGGTTGTAACTATTAACAGAAGAACGCTCAGGTCAGAGTAGGTTACCAGAGAAGGCCGTGGAGATAAAGAAGATGTGGGTCAATAAGAAGAACAGCAACCACTGGCATTACACAGGGCCTTAAGGCTTTCCAAGTCTTTTACATGTTATTTAATCTGATCCTCACAATCTCATGAGGTAAGTGCTATCATTATCCCTACTTTAAAAGTGGGAAACTAAAGTTGAGAGAAAAGCATTACAGTGATGACTAAATAACTGAGGCAGGATATGAACTCAGGTCTCTCCTACTCATTGGTCTCCACTATGCCATCTGGCTGCTTCCAGTGAATCTACATGTTAACAGTAATAGGATTTAATTTAAATTTATATAATGCTTAAGATTTGCAAGGCATCAAAACACTAGCAACACAGAAAGGGTAAGATCTATTCCATCACTTTGAATTTTGTTTCTGGACTGAGACTTGTGATTTCACCAGTATAGGACCCTGTTCTGGTTTCCTTTACCAATACAAATTGGGATTTTTTCTGCAACTTGTAGTTTTAAAGAATTGCCTGGGAAACTCAGATATTAGGTGACTTGGGCCAGTTGGGTAACTGAGACACTCAGAGGTGAGGTGACTAACCCAATGAAATAGGTGACATGTCAGCAGTAAGACTTGAACCTAAGGAGACTTGCTCATCATTCAATACCCCATGCTTTTCAGCACTTCCAAAATCTACTTCCTCTCCCACCCTAAATCACCAAGTAACTAAGACTTGGTTATATATTCCCTAAGACCCTGAGGTACTTTATAAGTTAAGGGAAGAACTATCTGTAACTCAGGAGACAGGAAATATTGCTTACCTTGGATGTGGGGAAAGGGCAGTGACTCTGGAGTCAAATACTATCTCTGAGGCTTACCTCTCTGACCTTGGGTAGGTGACTTAACCTCCCTGGATCTCAGTTTCCTCATCTGTAAAATGAAGGGCTTGGATTAGATGGTCTCAGAGGTCTCTTTCATATGACATATGGTAGTAAGTTTCAGACTCAAGTCCTTCCATTGCCATCAATAATAATAAATTTAATAATTGCTACTATTTATATAGCACTTCAAGGTTTACAAAGCACTTTACAAATACTTTCTCACTTAATCTTCACAACAACTTTGGGTGGTAGACACTATTATTATCCCCATACATTTGAGGAAAATGAGGCAGAAACTTGCCCATGATCACAACAGCTCTTTTGTGTGGTTAGGGCCCTTAACACTGGCAGCATCAGTCAGTTCAAAATTACAACATGTTGCTGGGCATCAAGTAGATGCATGTGTGGGATGCCTATCCAGTGGGGAAGGATTAAGCCCTAGGTTTTTATCACTTTTATTAATGCACTTCAGCAAATTATTTTTTGCTTTCTGGCATTCACGTGAAAGGACTCTGAAGTCCCTGAGTATGGGACATAGTAGCAGAGATTTAAAACTAGAAGAGATCTTAGAGATCAGCTAGTCCAAACTCTTCATTTGGAAGTGTCAAATGACTTACCCAAGGTCACTCAGGTAGTAAGTGGCAGAGTTATGATTAAAACCCAGGACCCCTGAGCCCAAACCAGAGCTCTTTACACTACAAAACAAAGCTGTCCTAAACACAATCAGATATAGCATTGGTGCTCAGGTTAGAGGTTAGGGCTGGGCCTATTAGATTTGGAGGTCAATTCAATTCAGCCAACATTTATGAAGTTACTACTTTATGTAAAATGCTAGGAAAATAAATGCATAATCTTATGGAAATCACTTGACCTCTTTTGCTCAATCTCATTTAGAAAAAAAACAGTGAGTTGGTGTAGAGGATCTCTAGAGCCCCCTCCTCTAAAGCTCTAAAGCCAGTGACTCCATGTTCTATGCCAACTGAGCTCTCATCTTGAAGATCTGAGGTCAAAAATTCTGAATTCAAACGAAATCTCTACAATTCGGCTTGGGTGAGATTTTGAGTAAGTCACTTAGCCCCTTAGGACCTCCATTTAGAATAGATAATTCCAGGCTTGAAAAAGTGGGTAAAGGTGAGGGCCTCAAGGCACCAAGATGGTTGGAAAGGTGTGTTACTACCTTCAACAGGAGTTCAAGCTTTGACCTTTATATCATTTCCTTAATCCCACATCAAATCTTTCCTTTTTGCAAGCACAAATCCTACCCAGCCCTTCCCAAACTACTCTAGCCTTAGTGGCCAGAAACCCTGAGGGTCTTCCCCTCCCAGATTAAAATTTTTTTCTTTTTCTGTTGAACTACGAAGCAATTTTCTGTCTTCTTTCTTAATCACTAAACTGGACAGCGTCTCAGTTAAACTGAGACCAGTTAAAAAAGCCAAGGTCTTCCCCGGTCCTGATCTAGATCTCACCACTAGAACCTGATAGCTCTGGAGAAGAATGCTGGGCTGGTGACTTTGCACAGCCTTCCATCACTTAAATACAATTGATCTACATGTCATGGCATCACCTCCCTCACGTCATGGTCTTGAGAATGAAGAACAAACAACAAAACTAGTGTTGGAAGCCAGACCTCAGAAACCATCTGATCCAACTGCCTAATTCTACAGAGGAAAAAACAGATGCAAGTAAGATAAATGATCTGCCCAAAGTTACACTGGTAGCAAATGTTATGGATGGGATTTGAACGCAGGTTCTTTCACTCAGACAAAGCTGTTCTGAAGGTTAGAGTCACACCACCAGGACTCCCAGGGGGATCTTAGAGCTGTAATAATTGGTACCATACCACAGACCACTCATCTATTGTATGTTAGTTAGCTCCTCTAACTGTGCCCTGTGTTCTAAACTCCTTAAAGGTCATGGCTAAACCCAACAAAGTTCTGTACCCATGGTGAGGGAAGGGGAGGAGGGAAATTTTAGTAAGAGAGGAATGAAGCTAACAACAGATACCTCTGCCCTATCGACTTTCCCTGTCAGGAGTTCTTAAACTCATTTTATGTCATGGATCCTTTAAGCAGTCTGGTGAAGCCTATGGACCCCTTCTCAGCAAAATGTTTTTCACGTATAAAATACATGAGATTACAAAGGAAACAAACTGTATTGAAATACAGTCATTAGACATGAGGGTTACAATCATATAGGATCTAACAGCAGGTCTAATAACTACAGTAGTTTTGAAATAGTGATGAGCATAAACGATATTTTGAGATAGCTCCTATTATAACGTGGTATGAAAACATCTGATTTCTATGGATGACGTCACAGGAACTGCTAATACTTCTACTGTGGTTTGCTGCCTACATTCCTAATGGTAGGAAACGCTAAATTTCAGTTAGATATTAGTGAAAATAAAGATACCATTCTTTTCCCATCCAATTTTAGACTCCATGAAACCTATCTATAGCACATCACTGATCCCAAATTAAGAACTCCTATTCGAAGTCAACGGAATCTTCTACTCACTGAGCTCCACTCACTCCTGTGGAGAAACCCTTGGAGTTATAAAGGGAATTGGGTTTCTCAGAAAAAGAATTCTAACATTAACATAGCACAGTTAAGGTTTACAAAGTGATTTTACCTAGACTCTCATAGAGTCTTCACACAAATCCTGGAAGGTGGATGCTATGGTCACCCCCATTTTGCAGATGGGCAAACGGAGGGCACGGGTCAAGTGATTTGCCCGAGTGAGGAAGCGTGTATGAGTCTGGGCTTGTACTGGAGTTCGGGTCGCCTTTCTCCAAGTCCTCTGAACCGTAACCAGTTAGCCATTTTCAGGATGCAAAGGGCGTTTGAGCCACCCACACGACCGCTATCAGAGCCCCACTTCTAGGCAGAGCAGGAAACTGAAGCTGGGGGAGAAGCGACCTGCCCAGAGCTACAAGGCTGTTAAAAGCGTCCGGAGGTCCCGGTGGAGCAGGATCTTCCCGACTCCGGGCAGAGTGCCCAATGCGCTGCGCCCCGGGGTCACCTTGCCTCCCGCCCCCGCCCTTGGGTCCCCTTGCCCCGCCCCTGGGCCCCCTCCCCCCTCAGCCCCGTAGAACGCGGCCACGGAGGGCAGCGCATTTTCACCAAGGTCAAGAGCAAGGAGAAACCAGACGCTCAGGTTTCCGTAGCGCAGAACTCCCTCCCCCCACTCCCCTGTGGCCCCCACACCCACGTGCACAAGCCCCCACGCACACGCGGGCTTCTCTGGGGGCCTGGGTGGGCCGCTCGGGCTCCGGCTGGGCCCAGCCGGCTGGGGCCGGGCAGGGGGCGTCCGATGGGGGCGGGTTACCTCAGTGCGTGAAGGGGGCGGGGACCCCCTCGACGACAGCCCCGGCCTGGTCTGACAGCCCCTTCCCCTTCCACCCCAGCGCCGGCGCAGAGCAGCGAGGAGAGCGGAGAGCTGAGAGAGAGCGGCCCTGGGTTACCCCCAGAGGGGACGGAGCAGCAGAGCCCCCTGCTGGAGAGGCGGGCTCGGAGGACTCCCCGCCCCGGGCGCGCCCCGCCCTCGCCCCGCCCTCGCCCCGCCCCGCGCCCCGCCCTCCGCAGCCTCCACGCCGCGCGGCTCCTCGTTGCCCAACCTCTGCCGCCTTTCTGTTCTCTCCTTCCTTCCTACCTTCCCCTCTTCTTCCATTCTTCTGCCTCTCTTCTCTCCTTTTCTTTTTCCTTTCTTCCCTCTCTCTCCTCCGTTTCCTTCCCCCCTCCCTCCCGGTCTTCCTCTCTCTTCCTCTCCCCTCCCCCTTTCCCTGCTCTCTTCTTGCCCTCTGTCCTTTCTTCCCCCTCCCACCTCCTTTTCTTCTCCCTCCTTGGCCTCCTCTTTACTCCTTCTCTTCCCTTCTCGGGTCCACCGGTCAGTAAACATTAAGTGCCTACTGTGTGCCAGGCACTCTGCTAAGTGTGCTAAGGAGCTTACGGTGAACGGAGAAGACAGCAGACAAATACATACGGAGCGCGCCGGAGGCGGGGGAAATAGGAAATAAGGAAAAGAAGGCGAGCCCTGCGTTGAGGGTTAGAGACGGCTTCCTGTAGAAGCTGGGACTTTGCTTTTCCACCCTCCCCTCTTCTCCTTCCTCTTTCTTTTCCTCTCCATCACTCTTACTCCCTCTCTCTATGCCCCCCCTTCTTCCTCTCTCCTTTTCCTTCCACTTCTTCCTACTCCTGTCTTTATCTCCTCCTACCTCTTTTCCTCTCCCTCCTTCCTGGCTCTTTTTTTTTTTTACTTACTCCCTTACCTATATTACTCTTTTTCTCCTTGCTCTGTCCTTTACTTTCCCTTCAGTCTTCCTTTTCCCTCTGTTCTCCACCTCTCTTACCCTCCTACTTCTCTGACCTCTGCCTCTTCTTCCTTCCTGTTTCCCTGCTCACCTCTTTTATCCTATCCCTTCCTTCCCTCTCCCTCTTACTCTACTTACCTTCTCTCCTTTTCCCCTCTTCCTTCCTTCTTTTCCCCCCTTCAGTCAACTAATCAATCAGCTAGCATTTCTGTACCCTTTCTTTCCTTCATGTGTTTTACCTTTGAACTTACTAGCCTTTCCCCCGCTCCACCTTCTCTACCGCTTACTTCTGCGTTTTGCTGTTATTGCTCTGTTAATTCTTGGGTCCCTAGAAATGGAACATTCTCCAGGGTCTGGCCCTAAAGAGGAGTGAGAACTGTCAGTGGTAGAATCCAGGCTGAATAATCAGTGACCTGCCAGGATGATCTTCCAACAGACGTGGGCAGGGGGAAAGGCTACATGAAGCTTAGAGAATTCTTTCTCCAGAAAGTGGTACCACATGTTATCACATCTCCTTCAATTAAAAAAAAAAAAAACAACTAAGTATTTTAAGGGATATCAAGATGAAGGAGACTTACTCTGCTCCAGTACTTAGCATGTAGTAGGCTCTTAATAAATGTTGATTGATTGGCTGCAGTGGATAGAACTATTGGTGGAAGTTGCAAAGAGGAAAATTTAGACTTGATATTGGGAAAAACTTCCTAACAACTAGAACTGTCTAGGATTGAAATGGACTGACTACCTGATAGATGATGATTTTCCCGTACTTGGAGGTCATCAGGCACAGCTGGAACCATTTTTAGCAGAGGATAGCAGTATGCTTATGATAGAGATTCCTTTTGTATATGGGTTATACCACATAGCCAAGTGTCCATTCCTTCTCTAAAATTCTTTGATTCATTCATCTAATGTGTCATCTAATTTGTCAAAGTACCACAAAGAACATAAGGCATTACAGCTTATAAGATCTCACCTAGCTACAGTTATTGTTGATTATTGTTCTTGGTGCTGGTTTGTTGTGGTTGTATTTTAAGGATAAGGGATCCTTTCCCTGGTCAGCAAAAGCAGCCCTCTGTATAGTAGGCTATGACACTTTGTGGGAGGAAAGGAAAGAAAGACCCAGCCACTCTTGTCAGGTTGCTCTCACAAAAGATCTGGTGACCAAAGTCTAGCACTCTGTGAAAACAGGACTTTGGACTACAAATTGTTGAAATCTAGCCTTTTCGTCCCAGTTCAATAACATTTAACCAGGAACTGAAGAAGGAAATTCAAGAAAACCATCTGGCCCATAATGTTTTATTAATTTTCATGTAGATGGTCCTGTGGAAACATGCTAGTTTAAGTTCAGGAAACAGTATCACTATGCCCCTACTTTTGGAGACAAGTTTCTTGGTTCTTTTTATATCTGCAATTCTACCTTGAGGATTTGCAATGTCCTCATACTTTCCTTACTGTATCCAGTAACAGCAACTTATAAAATTTGTATCAGTAACTGTATACTGTATTTAAAGCTGGAAGATAATGCAAAAGATGTATATCATGTCCCTCCAGTTTAGCTAAAGTGTTTATCCGTTGCATCACACATTAGTTTAAAATAATGTGTCACATGTCATTGGTTACACATATAATGTGCAGTTATTGTGTGTTATATATATTCTTGCCTTTTCTATTAAGGTGCTTAAAAAAGGATTAATATTACAGTAGGACAATAAATTTAAAGGCATTGGGGTATAGAGAATAGAGAGCTGGATTAGAAGTCAAGAAGCTCTACCTTCATGTCCTACTTCTGACATACCAGTTACATGACCCTGAGCAAGTCACTGAACTTCTTAGTGTGCCAGGCAGCTCTTTAAGACTAAATTACAAAGTTGGTGCCAGTTAGGGGCAGGCATAATGCCAGCACACTGTTAGTTTGAAGGTGGGACAATTCAGGAGGTTTCCATTGCCCTTAAACAGCAAGAATGTACAATAAAGATATAATGACACCTTAGCCTCTTTAAAATTTGGAATCTCCATATAGAAATGCATCCGGCCATCAGGGTATGGTCATTCATATGTTCATATAGCCAACAAGTCAGAGGGGCACTGAGTTCACATAGCTGGGACTTTTTATGACCATAGTTGATCAAGAAATTTCAAGGAGTCAGGGGCCAGTTAGATTCCAGGAACAGTTCTGGTATCTTTTAGAGAAAACTAATCCCTATTGCAGGGAAATGAAGAAACCCTGGTCCTAACACAGTGTTTATCTGCATCAACCTATCAATCAACAGACATTTTTTCCACTGTTTATTATGTGCCAGGCACTGTGCTAGGTTCTGGTGAGCCTAAAGAAGAAAGGCAAAAAAGACCTTGCTCAAAGGAGCATTTTTTGGGGGGGAAGCGGGGTGGGGGAGTTCCTTTATTGGGAGTTTTCTATACTAATGAAATCACAAGTCTGGACCAAAATAAAATGTGTATATTATTGTTATGGAGCATAGTAAAAATAGCTTATTAATGGACCATATAAAATCAAAATGGTAACTAGTCTTTAAAAAAAATCTTATTAGATCTTAACTGACATTTCTGTAGTGCTTCCATATTACTAAGTCACTTTCCTAACAAAAACTCTCTTAAGTTGCAAGTGTTATTAGCCCCATTTTACAGACAAGAAAATGGGCTCAGAAAGGATAAATGCCCAAGGTCACACTACTAGTGTCAAAATTAGGACTCAAAACCAGTCTCCTGACACCATGTCCAGTTCATTTTCTACCACATTATACTGTCTCTCATATTCTTTGTAATTTATTATTATATATATGCATATACATATAGATAGCTATGTATGTTTCTTTACAATAAAGTTGCATCACATTTTTTTTCAAAGGGAACTATTGATGATATTAACTCCTGGAGTAAAATCTAATTATATTTATGAGCTAAAAGTTAAATTAAAAATGAAAAGTGCCAGTTATTACCAAAAAGAGAAAGAAAAACTATATTCAGATACTGTAGCCAGATTAAAATGTACTGTGGAAATTATATCCCATGCTATTTACACTCTCTTCCCTAGAATGTTATTTACTCTCTTTTCTCTAGATCAGGTGTTTTTATCATAAAATCCTAATCTTTGATAGATTTCAGGAGATCCATGAACTTAGATGGAGAATTTTTTTTTAAAATTTTCACTAATCTCTAAGTGAAATTTAGTATTTCCTTCAGTTTTTAAAAACATGATTCTGAGAAGGGGTCCATAGTTTTCACCAGGCTGCCAAAAGGGCCGTGACATAAAAAAGGGGAAGAGTCCCTGTTGTAAATGTCATATGGCTTTTCTCAGGGAGGTATGGTAAAGAAAGGAGAAGAAAGAAGAAAAGAGTGGGAGAGAGAGAGAGAGCACTGTAATTTGACCACAGACCTTCCAGCAATCTAAAGTTAAATATATAAATAAGAATAGTGATTAAAAGAAATGGGCCTAGATTTCCAGAGAAGATTCCTCCCACAGAATTATATGGAAAGAGAAACTAATCCTTAATTAGTGCTTTCACACTTCAGAGATTCATGAGTTTAGTGAGGGTCCTCCCTCCTACCAACATAGGTCACATCCCCTTCATAGTGTAACAGATGGTCTTTGTGAAGGACCACACTGGTGATACGTAACTCAGATTTAATAAGGCTGGTCCTCAGATGACTAACATATAATCCATTACTAGTGGGCACCTTTCCAGCCTTGGTAGGGCCTGCCAAGAGCATGAGAACCCCAGGCTTACCCCACCCATGATGAGATGTTGAAGTAGAACTTTTATATATTAATTTACAGATTTTAGAGATGCTTGGTAAGTTGCTTTGGAGATAGAAAGAAAAACATTTTGAAGACATAAGACTTGCTAAAAAATAAGGTGTAGTTGTTAGGCACTGAAATTTATTAAATAGTATAGTAATACAAGCTGGTTTGTTTGGGTTTTTTTTCATAGAAATTGTAAAGAGGGCCTAGGATAGCCAGACTTCTTTCCTCTCCACACTCTGCTTCTGACTCTCCAGACTTTGCCACCTTGCCTCAGCTGCCTTCTCATTCTGTAACATCTCTTGGCTTCCACCATGCCCTCGTTGGGGAGTTTGTCCAGGAACCTTCATGTTGAGGAAGGACCCAGGATGGTCATCCACTTTTTTCCCTATCTGATTCTCATTCTCTAGATTTCCCATCATTCATACCACATGGGTACCTTCTCCCTCAACCCCACTTTTCAGCTCCCTTTTATGTATCGTCACCCCCATAAGAATGTAAACTCCTTGAGGGAAGGGGTTATCTGTCTTTTTGCTTGTGTTTGTACCCTTAGCACTTAGCACAGTGCCTGGCACATAGTAAGTCCTTGGGAAACATAATGGGGGAAAATAAAGTGGAACTTGTAAAATATGTGGACAATTTGATATCCACTGTCTGCTTTGGAAAGCTTCTACTTGTAATAATTACTTATTAGCTAACTACTGTAGGGTGAGTTCCTAATTCTGATAATTTTGTATGTCAAAACTTTCTAAGTCAGTTGCTGGATCCCAGGACTCCTTAATCATAGAAATATAGAAATGTAGTCAGGAGTTTTATTGTTGGCAGATATGTGTGATAAAGTCAGGAATGTGAATGAGGTGGTGGAGAGTAATGGTTCCCCCTTCATCACATAGATTTGTTCTGAGTCCTAGCTTCATTATATGCCTATCAAATAGGATCTTTGAGGTGAGCCTTAGGATTTGAGCCTCCAAGAAGATCATATGAGATTTAGGGAAGGGCAGAGTCTTTGAAATGGAATTTGAGAATATAGGCTCAAAATCAGGAATTAACAGGAGATAAAAGAAATTTTTAACCTCAAGTCAGATACATGTCTAGTACTAAGGGCTACGAGCTGGCATCCAGAGGTCCAAAGACAACTTTAGCTTGGGACAATCTGCTGGCTTTTTGGATTACCTGGCTAGGTATGATAGCACATTATCTTTTCCACATACTAAAAATTCCAGCTACTCTTATCTGAGAGAGGTGTTCTAGCCATTTCACCTGGGAAGATGAGAACACAGAGAAACAGATGGTCCATAACAGTGGAAATCCCATTTATAAAAATTCACAGTAGTATCGTGTTAGTAAGGGGGGGCGGGTAGTGGCTCTAGATTCCCTCTGGCAAAAGAAAGGAGGATATACACATTTACTGTTGTCTCAGTATGCAACAATCTGTAGGTGAGGAGGGGCAAGATGTGACTGCAGATCTCTCTGGTAGCATTAGTCTGGGGTGAAACTCCTTTTTAATGTCTTAAGACCCACAGAAGCTGGTGGTAAAGACTCTTACAATGCAGGGGAACACAGATACACAGAGAAAGCCGTCCATGTAACTGGACTACTTGGAATTTCACTGCTCAGTCGCAGCTCTTTTTTTTTTTCTCCAATTAAATCTGCTCTTCTGTATTAAGGTTAATTGGATGTGTTGACTCAAAAATTGGGGATAGCCCTGCTTTTATAAGATGTCTGTGGGTAGCCTCAGAGGGGAAGAAAGACTGGTGCTCTCATTAGAATTATTGGCAACAGCTGCTGCCTTCCAGTTCCACAGATCAATTGCCAGACTCTGCTGATTGTGGAAAGATAATGGATTCACTTGACAGGCCTATTTGAAGAATCTGTTAATGAGGGAAAATGACAAGGTTTCTTCCAGAGGCTCAGAAAAGCTTATTTTACACTGCTAAGCTTTCCCTTGCCTGCTCTACTTTCTCTTCATTTCAGCCTCTATCCAGTCAATGATGGACAAAAATCCCTGTTCCATTTAGCATGAGCAGAGAGAGGTCCAGTTGAACTGCAAGTACCTTGAAAAAGACACCCGTGTTAAACCTAATCCCTTTACTGCACAATCCTTGGGAAACATGATGGGGGAAAACAAGAGGGAACTTGTAATGTAAAATGTGTATTCTTTAATATGTAGGGCAGACAATTTGATACCCACTGTCTGCTTTGGAAAGCTTCTACTTGTAATAAACCTAGTTTTTTCAATACAATATTATTTTCCAAATCATGAAACTGTCTTGTTCCTTAATATATGAAAAGGAGTTTAATTTAATTCCACAAGCATTTAGCAAATGCTTAGTATACGCAAGTCATACATAATGCTAGGTGCTCAGAATATAAAGACAAAATGAAAAACAATACTTAACCTCAGGGAGTTACATTTTTCTAGGTTCTAAAAGAAAATGTCAATGCTGCTCAATAACGGCTGCTGGGCCCTGAAGGTGTAGGACTAAGGGTGGGGACTCTGAAAGCTCTTCCACTCTGCTAAGTGACCAGTGGTCTGGGCCCATTAATTCAGACCAACCTAATCACCTAAAAGAAGGACCAGACTTTTTTTCATACTTTTTATTTCTTCATGCCCCCAAACCCACTCTCCAGGGAGAAAGTTGTTAAAGTTTAGGTTTGTCTTATGTCTAATATTTCCCTAGAGTGGGTAGCAAAAAGATACACAATGTAAGATATAAATTAGGTATGGGGTAGGTACACTAAAAAGCAATGTTAAATACAAAGAATTCTCATAAGCACTCATTGTCAGAAAAGCTTAAACTACAGGTGTGGCATTAATAACCAGTATTGACACTTAAAAGCATAGTATTTACTGAATAGATGTTTTACTTTTCATCTAGGATTTGTTTTGTTTTTCTCAAGGAAGATATCTTTTGACAAACCAAGTCAAAGTTTGTACTCATTCTCTGGTTGGTGAATTATCTCTTAAAGATTTTTTAAAAAAATACAGCAAAACTAGCCAACACATTCAACATGTTTACTAGTATGTGCAATATTCCACACCAATATTTTCTCACTTCTGCAGAGAGGAAGGTGGGTACGTTTTCTCAAGCCTTCTCCAGGCCTCAGTGCAGCCGTCATGCTCGCGCTGTTAGTTTCATTGAGTGACGTTTTCATTTATACTGCTGTAGTTGTGTGTATTGTTTTCTTGCTTCTCCTTACTTCACTCTCCCTCGCCTCACATAAATCTTTCCATGTACCTCTGGCTCCTTCGTAGTCATTGTTTCTTATGGTTTAGTAACATTCTATTACATTCTTAGGCCCTATTTTGTTTAACCATTTTTCAACTGGTGGATGCCTACTTTTTCTCTCTATTATTTGCTCCCACAAAAAAAACTCAAATACTGCTTTGAGTATTTTTGCCCTATGTGGGGTTTTTCTTTCTGTCTTAGGCCTCCTTGGAGTACATTCTTAGCAGTGTGATTTCTGACTTAAAGGGGGATGGATATTTTAATCACTTCCTTAACATAATTACAAATTGCTTTCCTGGATTATTGAACCAATTCACAACTCCATCGATTGTATATTAGTATACTTGTGACCCTAAGGTGCTTCTATTATTCATCTTTCCATCTTTTGTAATCTTTGCCAATTTGCTACGAGTGAAGTAAAACCTTAGATTCATTTTGATCTTCATTTCTTTGATTATTAGTGGTTTAGAGCAATTTTCACACAGCTGTTAATGGTTTATAATTCTTTTTTTTTTAATTTTTATTTATTTATTTAATTTATTTAATTAACTTTTTACATTCATTTTCACAAATTTTTGGGTTCCAAATTTTCTCCCCTTTTATCCCCTCCCCCCACCCCAATACCCCAAGCAATCTAATTTTCCCTATCTCCAATCTGCCCTCTCTTCTGTCATCCCTCCCTTCTCGTCTCCATCTTCTCTTTTCTCCTGTAGGGCCAGATGACTTTCTATTCCTCATTAACTGTATGTCTTCTTTCCTAGTTACAACAACAATATTAAACAGTTGTTCCTAAAACTTTGAGTTCCAAATTCTCCCCAACCCTCCCTCCCCACCCATTCCTTTTGGGACAGCAGGCAATTCAATATAGGCCCTATCTGTGTAGTTTTGCAAATGACCTCCCTGATAGTCGTGTTGTGTAAGACTAACTGAATTACCATCCCTCCTAACCTGCCCCTCGTTGTTTCTCTTCTGTCTCTTGATCCTGTCCCTCCCCAAGTGTTGACTACAAATTGCTCCTTCCTCCCTTTGCCCTCCCTTCCATCATCCCCGCCCCTTGCAATATCTCCTTCTCCCCCCCTTTCTTATACTGTAAGATAGGTTTTAATACCAAAATGAGTGTGCATTTCACTCCTTCGTTTAGTCAAATGTGATGAGGGTAAACTTCTTGTTTTTTTGTTTTTTTTTTTCTTTATCAGCTCTCCTCTTTTTCCCTCCACTAAAAAAATCTCCTACTTGCCTCTTAAATGACATATAGTTACCCCCTCTTTCCTCCCACTACATTTCTCTCTCACCATTTACCTTAATTTCTTTTAAGGTATGGTCCCATCCTATTCAGTTCACTCTGTGCTCTCTGTCTCTGTATGTGTATGCATGTGTGTATGTGTGTGCATGCATGTACATGTGTATGTGTGGTCCCACCAACTACCCAGATACTGAAAAGTTTTAAGAGTTAGAAATATTGTCTTTCCCTGTATGAATGTATACAGTTCACTTCTGGTAAGTCCCTTAATACTTCTCTTTGCTGTTTCCTTTGTCATGCTTCTTCTCATTCTTGTGTTTGAAAGTCACATTTTCTTTTCAGCTCTGGTCTTTTCATCAAGAATGATTGAAAGTCCTCTGTTTAATTGAAAGACCATATTTTCCCTTGAAGTATTATACTCAGTTTAGCTGGGTAGGTGATTCTTGGTTTGAGTCCTAGTTCCTTTGCCTTCTGGAATATCCTATTCCACGCCCTTCGATCCCTTAATGTAGAAGCTGCTAGATCTTGAGTTATCCTGATGGTATTTCCACAGTACTGGAATTGTTTCTTTCTAGCTGCTTGCAAGATTTTTTCCTTGAGCTGGGAGTTCTGGAATTTGGCCACAATGTTCCTAGGAGTTTCTCTTTTTGGATCTCTTTCAGGTGGTGATCGATGGATTCTTTCAATACTTATTTTGCCCTCTGGTTGTACAATGTCAGGGCAGTTTTTTTCCTTGATAATTTCATGGAAGATGATGTCTAGGCTCTTTTTTTGATCATGAGTTTCAGGTAGTCCCATAATTTTTAAATTGTCTCTCCTGGATCTATTTTCCAGGTCAGTTGTTTTTCCCGTGAGATATTTCACATTCTCTTCCATTTTTTCGTTCTTTTGGTTTTGTTTAGTGATTTCTTGGTTTCTCGTAAAGTCGTTAGACTCCATCTGCTCCATTCTAATTTTGAGAGAACTATTAAATTCAGTGAGCTTTTGAGCCTCTTTTTCCATTTGACTCACTCTGCTTTTGAAAGCATTCTTCTCCTCATTGGCTTTTTGAACCTCTTTTGCCAATTGAGTGAGCCTATTTTTCAAGGTGTTAATTTCCTCAGCATTTTTTTGGGTCTCCTTTACCAAGGTATTGACCCGTTTTTCATACTTTTCTTGCATGTCTCTCATTTCTCTTCCCAGTTTTTCCTCTACCTGTCTAACTTGCTTTTCAAAATCCTTTTTGAGCTCTTCCAAGGCCTGAGCCCACCCGCCACCCCCCTGGGGTGTCTGGGGTACTGAGGCCCTGCCCTCCACGTCTTTCCCTGATGGCAAGAATACGTCCTCATCTTCGTCAGATCTGAATGTCGGGATCATTTGCATTTGTTGGAAAAAACTCTCTAAAGTCTTATTTTTCTTCCCTTTTCTAGGCATTTTCCCAGCCAGTTACTTGACTTCTGAGATTCCTTTCCACCCCCTCCTGGATCCGCCCAGCTAGTGCTTGGCCTCTGAGATTTAAATGGGCTTTCCTCCTGCCGGCTGTCAATCAGTGAGCTTTAGTTCAGGTGCTGGGGTGGGGGCAGGGCCGCCTCCCAGGCTCAGATCCCTCAGAGGCTTTATGTAGAGACTTTCAGGAATGGAGCGGGTGGGGGCGGGGTGGGGGGCCCGCCTCCCAAGATCAGTTCCCTCGGGGGCTTTATGCAGAAGCCTTCAGTAATAGAGCGGGGTGGGGGCAGGGCCGTCTCCCAGGCTCAGTTCCCTCAGGTTTTATGCAGGAATCTTCCGTAATGAAGATCCTGCCTGCTGCTGGGGGATTCCTGAGTCCCGGTCCACTGCCGCCTCCGCCGCTTCCTGCCCCCGTCTCTGCCGCCGCTGCTTCCTCCTGAGGGGGCCCCAGTCATGGAGACACCCTGCTCCTCCTCTCGTCCAGCCCAGCCTTCTTTCTCACTGACCTGTAGCTTCTGTGGGCGGAGGAACTTTCCCGGCTGCCGGAGCTTCCGTGTCTGAAGCCTGCTCAGGTCAGCTTCTCTGGGGCCGCGGCCAGAGCAGTGTTGGGGTGGGGTCCGCTTTCTGGGGCGCGACGGACCGTGGGGACGGGTCTTCAGGGCTCCCTGGAACGGAAATCTCTTCCACTCCGTTTCTGCACACCTTGTATTGACCCAGAAGTTATGGGGGTCTCTTTTTACATTAAATCTATGGGCTTTGGTTTTGGAGCTCGTAAACGTGCGTCCTTCTACTCCGCCATCTTGGCTCCCAATGGTTTATAATTCTTAAACAATTAAGAAAAAAGAAACCAAATTTTAGCACGCAATTGAAAAAATTCTCAGTCTTGCCAACAATCAGAAATGCAAATTAAATCAACTTTGAGGTTTTGCTTTGTACCCATCAAATTAGCAAAAAATAATTAAAAGCAATGAAACAATACTGGTAGACTTATAGAGAAATTGATATATATTCATTGCTGGCAGAATTGCAAACTTCTATCTTTTGGCAAGTAATATGGCAGGAAGAAGCAAAAGTTGTTAAAATAATGATTCCCTTTAATTGAATATGCTAATTATTGGTGAACATACCCTAAAGTTGTAATTGAAAACAAAACAAAAAATATTGAAAGATGGTAGAACTCTGTGTAATTGCATAAAAAAGAAAATGGGAGCACTCTAAATGTATAGTGAAAAAAACGTGCTGAATTTGGAGGTAGAAGTCCTAAAATAAAATTCCAGTTCTACTACATACTACATGTGTGATCATGTTCTAGTCATAATTTCTCTGGGCCTCAGTTTTCTTATCTGTAAAAGGGGATTGAATTAGATAAACTCAGTTGTACCTTCAAAACAGTATGTCTAACAGCTGGGGAATGGTTCAATAAATCATGGTACAAAGAAATAAGGGAAAACTATAATGCAATTAAGAATAATAAAGATGAGAAATAGGAAGAAATCTGGAAAGAAATTTATGAAATAACGCCAAGCAGAAAAAAAGGCAGAAGAGTACATACTAATTACAATCATATAAAGAGAAAAAGTAAATGAGAATGAAAAAGACAAATATATCCTGATGAGAACTTAGAGGGAATGATTGAAAAATTATGATGATACTTTATGCATTGAAATGAATTAATTTCAATGTAAATAATTATTAAGCACATTTAATTGTTTTTTTCAATATTAAATTCATATCAGGCATATGACCCTGGGCTAGTCATACCCTCTCAGTGACTTAGACAACTCTCTAAAACTAAGTGTTTCAGAGAAGATCCTGATCTGAATTGGTAGAGAAAGTTAGACCAAAGAAATCATAGGTGTGGTTAAAGAAATTCTTAATAAAATATATTCTTTGACTAATATGGAAATGTTTTACATGATTTCACATGTATAACCTATATCAGATTGCTTACCATCTCAGGGAGAGGGAGGAAAGGGAGGATGGAAGAGAGTTTGGAACTCAAAATAAAAAAAAAAAAGAATGTTAAAAATTGTTTTTACATGTAATTGAGGGGAAATGAAATATTATTAAAAATCGAATATATTTTTAAACTTCACATAGGCAAAAGTGGCTTTTACAATTATCCTCAGGAGATTCCAACTTTGCCTTTGGCTGGGTCTCTGGGAGCATCAGCACTCAGAAATCAAGATGGTGCTGCCAACCAAGGGAGAAAAATCTCACCTCCTGAAATACAGTGCTCTTCCATGGTCTGCATGTAGGAAAATCTTGGAGCCAACACCAAGAGCTGTTCCAAGCTGAAATACTGTCATCCAAGAAGTTTAGAAAAAAAATTAGCTTCAAACATTTTTTTCTGTCTTTTTTAAAAAAACATATTTTTAATTTATGGAATAAAACAAGCATTTCCATAACATAGTAAAATAAAAAAAGAGGATTGTATATGAAACTGTAAATCTACTATTCACAACTTGTTATTCCTTTTAAATATACAACAAAATTATTCTGTAAATGTTTTTCATTTTATCTTCCTGTCCCCCCCGCCCTCGCTTAGAGATGGCTTCCATTAGACACAAGCACACCCATCCACTGACCCACACACTATGGAGATATATATTTTATATGTATATACGTATAATGTATATGTATGTATATATACATAGATATATATGTATATGTATATACATATAAAATATATATCTCCATAGTGTGTGTGTGTAAATTATATAATTACATGATAAAAAATTACATAAAATAAAAATATAATACATGTATACGTATATAAAATTATTCTATACATACTTCTATTAATCAGTTCTTTCTCTGGATGCAAACAGCATCTTTCTTCACAGTTTCTTTACAGTTAATTTGAGTATTTATAATACAGAAAATAACTTATTCACTCAAAGTTGTTCCTAAAATGTTGTTGCTATATACAATATTCTCGGTTCTGCTCATTTTGCTCTTCATTATTTCATGCAAGTCTTTCCATATTTTTCTAAAATCATTGAGCTCATCATTTCTTAAAGCACAGTAGTATCACAGTCACATATCACAGCTTGTTCAGTCATTCCCCAATTGATGGGCATCCCTGCAATTTCCATTTCTTTGCCACCACAAAGAAAACTTCTATAAGCATTTTATAACATATAGGTTCTTCCCTTTTCCCCTAATCACCTTTGAAGATTGACTATCCTTTTAGAAGTAAATTTTGCCCCCAGATGAACTCTTGTAAATGTCTATATCTTAATATATGTATATATGTGTGTGTGTATACATATATATATAAATATTTGCCCATTATATAAGCTCTTATAAATAACTACATATTATATATATATATTTATATATGTGTGTGCAAATATATATGTGTGTGTGTGAATATCTATATCCATATCTATATCTATCCCCTGTCCCCATTGGTATGGGACTCTCTCCTTATTGGTAGAGATGAAATCCCTGCCCTGCATAAGAGGAGAACCTTAGCTGGTAGGAGGCAAAAACTTGAATTCTCAGCCAGTCTTCTAAGTCTTTGGGGACTTTCCTAGAGTCAAGTTGATTCTAGCATTCCTGCTTCTAGAGAGAAAATGGAAGAGGTCAACCCCACTATACTCTCTTTGATTGAGTTATCTCTCTCCCAATGGGAAAGATCCTTCGCTTTGTATTGTCTGATATGTATACCTTCTCTGATTTCTGTTTTGCTATGATTTGGATAAATGAGTTTCTTTGCTATTTTCTATGTGCTCATTGTGAAACTGATACTGGTGGGAAAAGGGTCAAGCTTAGGGTTTTCTTCCATTAAAAATGTCAGAGCAATCAAAAGTTAGATGGAATCTAATCGGATCCTTTAGACCAACAATATTTAAGGGAACAGATAGATGTACTTGTAGCCTGGTACCCATTCTCTCTGAGTAGAGCAGAGGGTAGCCTTTGGCCCCAACTTCTTGTTTCCCTGGCAGGAATTAAACTTTACTTGGAGAAGGGTGGGGGCAGAAGAAGCTAGAGATTTCTATTCTTCCTCTTTTTAAGCTACATGCACAAGGACATCATCCTTGCCACTTATTCCTGGACACATATGGAGCCTTACCACACATGTGTAGCACTCTGCCTCTCACTGCTTACAACACAGCTCCCAGGAACCTAACAGTTTTGGTACATTCAGTCAGTCAACTAGCCTTTATAAAGTGCCTACTATGTACTCAGGAGATAGTAAAACAAAAGAAAACAAAATTCTTGTATGTACTCAGGAGATAGTAAAACAAAAGAAAAACAAAATTCTTGCTGTAATTCACTTGCATCTGATGTCCAGGGGAGTTTTCTTCATCTTTAGGAGAGAGGCAATAGAAGGGAAGAATAATCAATCAAGATTTATTAAGCATCTATTATGTGCTACGTATTGTGTTAATAATTCCTTATAGGGGCCATGAGAAAAGGTCCAAGTTAGGGTTCATGACATTTGACCCGGCTTGCCTTGTGGTAAATCCATTCCTAATTTGCAATATAGAAATATTATATGTCAAGCACTAATCACATCACAATCACTGTTCTACTTCCTGTGGCAAAATGGCAGAGGTGATAACATACTGGATTAGACTAATTGAGCATAGCACACTTTTTTGTCTTTAAGTCACCCCTAATTCTATAGACTTAATTACAGACTTTTCCTCAGAGGATTTATCTTTGTTGGGAAAAGGGCCTGGATATGTGATTCGATAGTATAGAGATGAGGAAACTCCCTGTATCAATGCAGGCCAGCACCTTCTCACCTACTTGTAATATTAAAGATTCTCAAAATTTTTGGTCTCAAGAACCCTTTGCAGTCTTAAAAATTATTCCTAGCCACAAAGAGCTTTTGTTTATGTAGGATATATTTATTTATATTTCTATGTTAGAAATTTAAACTGATAAAATTTAAAAATATCTATTTATTCCTGTCCAAAAAAAAAACTCACTGTGTTAATGTAAGTAGCATTTTTGTGAAAAATAATTATTTTTCAAAACTAAAACATTTAGTGAGAAGAGTGATATTGTTTTACATATTTCTGCAAACCTCTTTAATGTCTGGTTTAATAAAAGACAGCTAGATTCTTTTATCTATGCCTGCATTAAATCTGTTGTGATATGTTGTTTTTCATTAAATAGATGAAAAAAATCTGGCCTCACAGAGATGTGTGCAAGTATTTTAATAGGCAAATAAATCTTGATATTTATGATTAAAATTATTTTGACTTTGAAGACTCCCTGAAAGAGCCTTAGGTGCTTGTAGGGTTCAGTGGACCACACTTTGAGAACAGTTGTCTTAGAGTTGCCTAGAATGCTGAGAGGTTAAGTGACTTGCCCAGAGTCACACAGTCAGAGGCAGAACTTGAACCCAGGACTTTTTGGTGCTGAGGCAGGCTCTCCATTTTTTATGTCTGTCTGTTAATTATCTATTGTGTCACCCTGCATCTCTAATAGAAATGATGAAACTAATACCAATAGATACCTGTGGGAAACTGTGATAGATTCATTAACATGAAGAAAACTTGTTTTTATGTGGGAAATGAACCCTTAGTGTTTCATGCAGTATTTGGGGAAAGTTTTCCTCCCTTAATTATGTTTTATATTTATCCTCTTAGGTATGAAGGACAAACTCGGAAGTACAACTTAACTAGTGAATCAAGAACAGAAAGTCCTTTTTATCTTTCATTTTGTTTTTCTTTTTGAATGTGTTGTGTGATTTGGAATGTTTGTAGGGACATTTTCATGGTTTTATGTAATTATCTTCAATCTCTAAATCCTGTAATTGTCAGATCCATCATTAGTACTAATTAGCCATGAAAGGTTTTTTTTTCCCCAATCTGAGTCCAGGTATCTGTGTCTTTTGTGAGTTATTTTTGTTGGTAGTTTTATAAAAGAAAACCAAGCTAATTTCACATATTGTGTGATCATGCAATTAGAGGCTTGAAAAGAAGTGTCCTATGAGAGAGATGTAGGCACATGAACTACCCTTCGCTCTTTCTTTTTGTTAAGAATAAGTGTACAGAAAATTATGGATCTCCTGCAACTAGTATAATTTAATCCAATCCAATAAACATTTATTAAGTGACTATGATTTGCAGTGGGGTGTTCAGGAGGACACACTCTTGTGTGAAGCTTTGCTGAGCCCTTTTCAGGGCTACTCCCATACCTTTAGTGGCCGCCTGTTACCCGATGCTCACTTGTGGCTCCAAGAAGCTGAAAGCCCAGCAGCCACATCTGAGTAAAACTGTCTTGGCAGATGGGCCTCAAACCTGTTGCTGAGTTAGGGGGATGTCTACCCCAAGCATGTGAAGACTTCCCCCAGCAGAATGGATGGACGAGAACAATTTGTTCCTCTGACCATGCAGACTGTGAGGAAGTCAGAGCTTGGCCAGACGTTGAAGTTGCCAAGGTCATCTACCGTATCCTGGGGCATCACCAGTTTCCTGAATTTTGTCTTGCTATTGGACTTTGATGACTCAAGAAGAGAGAGTGAAGCTGATGCACCACTTTGTGCAGCTCTGCCTCATGGAGATCCATTTCACTGACCAGGCATCACCTGTGATGTCCTCTTTGAAAATGAAGGACAAACAACTACTTGTAATTCATTGTGCTAGGAATAAAAATCTAAAAAGATATAGCGGGGAGAGTGGGGGGAAGACAGTGCCTGCCCTCAAGGAATTTACTATCTAAGAGAGGAGATACAGCATGTACAGAGATAAATAGGATGTGATAAAGTAAAAAGAAAAAGAGAACTAGGTAAAATTCTTTTGAAAATTTGAGGAGGGAAAAACCACAAGCTTTCAAATTCTGATCCTGTTGTGACCTTACACAAATCAGGTAAGTTTTCTGGATCTGTTTCTTCATCTGTGAAATGAAGGGGTTGACATTGTTTGACCCCTTTGAATTTATGATCTAGGTGATACTGGTTTCCAGCTGGCCTCATCATGAAAAACTCCATGGAACTGAGGACTGCTTAGCAGGACCTTCAGATTTTGTGACTGACTTTGGATCTTGGCACCTAAACAACTTTTGTTCTGACCCACATTGCCTTTTGGATTCTGATTTGCACCCCATCTATCTTTTCCTAGATGAAAATTGTCCTCAGCTTTGGTGGTTGCCTCTGGGTTAGAGAGCAGGGCAACATTAGGAAATAGCTAGCAATACAGTTTTGCTGAATTGTTGAGTATATTACAATTCAAAACTGACTCCCAACAGAAAAAAAAATGGGTGGCATATCATAGTATGGGATCATTGATCTGGAAGGGTCCTCAGAGACTATCTACTCTAACCTTATACAAATCTATACTGGGAACAGAAACTCTAAGTCCTTTGCATCTTTTGAATTCTCTGTGGGATAAAAATCAAGGCTATCCTGTACTTCATACCATCTGTTACATTAAGCGCTTGTACGGTATCCAGGGACCCTATTACCTACATTTTTAGAGACCTACTCACAAGCTATATTTGGTGATTGTTCCTGGAGTAAACTCTGCAACAAGCCAAATGAGAGATTGATATTTTTGGTAAGTCCCTGTGATGGAACTCAGTCTCTGTAAGCCCCAGGGCTTGGGGTGTTTCAGGCCACTTGGTAACAGGAATAAGTCAGTATATAAATCAGCACACTCTTCCCAGCAATTTTATGTGGAGTAATACTTTGTGCTAAATAATTGTCTTTGCTCTGAAGACACCTTGATTCAGGAGTGTGCGTGTGTGTGTGTGTGTGTGTGTGTCTGTGTCTGTGTCTGCGTCTGTGTCTGTGCGTGCTGCTCTATAACTACCTTGTGTTTTAATGCTTTTTACAATATTACATCTTAGAGGTTTTTGTGAGGGCTGACTTGGGACAGGGAGCTGGAAAGTTATACTTTCAGGGATGGGGAATTGCTGGGGGAACAGAAAGAAACAGTATTATAAAGAAGTAAGTTTAATTTTCTTTTTCACCATCAGCCACATTTTCATTGTCATGAGAAGAAACCTGGAAGATGGCACCCTCCAAGAATGAGGATCACACCAGATGTTTCAGAGGGTAACACTATAACACTATGAAGGCCATCTGCCTCATATCTAGTAGCTTCTTGGTTGTTTATACCACAGCAGGCGCTGCCTTTGGCATCATATGGCTTTAGCATCTGGCTGCTCTGTGCATTCTTTTTATACATTTGTGCAATGACACACACACACATATTCTCTGAGATTTACAGTTCTGGTTTTGCCTTAATTAGTAACTGCAACTGTTTTCTCTGCTGGCATTTCCATAAGATTTAAACATTCCCCTTTGCACTCTCAGAGCCTGCATAGGACAGTTCTTGTGTATTAATCTGTGGTCTCTCCATCTCCACAAAAATGCAATAGTGCTTTTTGTTAATGATAGGACCGAACCTTCATCAAGCCCTGCTAATTTTTGTAGACCTAACTTCCCTATTCTATCATAATCATAATATTGCTTAAACATATGGACTTTTACTGAAGGGGAAAAATCATCTAGTGGGGTGCTCTATCCCAAAAGAAGTGGAGTATTCCCTGTATAATAGTAACAGCTAACACATGGTGCTTCAAGGCTTGCAAAAAGTTTTACAGATATCATAACATTGCATCCTTACAACAACCCTGGGAGGAAGATGCTATTATTAACTCTATTTTACAGATGAGGTAACTGAGGCGTACAGTGGCTAAGTGACTTGCTGAGGATCTGAGGCTGGATTTGAGTTTCGATCTTCCTGACTCCAGGACCAGAATTCTATCCACTGTACCACTTGGCCAAGCAGGCTCTAATTCTACCCAGGTCTGACCTGTTTGTGTACATCACTGGCCAGGGGATTCCAAAGCAGTAAATTTGAATTGACCCATTGATCTTCAAGCTCCATTGATGATTTGAAACTGCCCCTGGCAATTACATTCATATCTGTCCATTTCTCTCTGGGGTTGTCATTATTTCCTGTGGGAAAGAGGAAGGGCATTCAAAGCCAGAAATTGATGACTCATCTATCTCCCTCTGGGAGGTAAAAATCAATAAACCTCTGATCAGTATCAACAACCCTTTTTCAAATCTAGCAGTATCAGCAGAGCAGACTCAGCTTCTATGTAGTTCTAGCCTGTTATACAGTCAGGGGAGCTAGGGCAACCGAACTTTGGGGCACAGAGGGAGTGACTCCAGCTGAAAACTCTAATGAGATTATCAGTCTCTCTCTCTTTTGTATCAGAAGTTTTGCAAAGTTTTGCTGAACTGTCTTTTATATTATCTTCTATTACAAGAGATTAGCTGGCTGGGGAAGAGATGGGCCAAGGGTATATTTATTCATAATATATATTTAGATATAAAATATATATATATATATTTTTAAATGTTAGTCATCCCCCCATCTCCCAAGAAATGAGAAGGTACCTTACCTTGCCTCTTTGAAGAAGTAGGGAGATATGAATATGAAACACCGAATATAGTATCTATCTATCTATCTATCTATCTATCTATCTATCTATCTATCTATCTATCTATCTATCTATCTGTCTATCTACACACATATATCTATATCTCTCTGTCTGTTTATCTATCTATCTAATCTTGGTTAGTTTTAGTGAACTGCTTCTCTGCCTCCCCATTTTTTCTTCTTGTTATGACATCTGGGAGGGGCAAGAATATATTGGGAAATGTAGGTGTTATAAAGAATAAAAGATGCCAATAAAATTATTATTATTTTTTTGGTGAGGCAATTGGGGTTAAATGACTTGGCCAGGGTCACGCATCTACTAAGTGTCAAATGTCTGAGAATGGATTTGAACTCAGGTCCCCCTGACTCCTGGACTAGTGCTTTATGCAGTATACCACCTAGCTGCCCCTAAAATTATTTTTAAAGATAAAAAAATACCTAACTATAGATTTTTCTCAACAGGTCTGGGAAGGGTAGCACTCTGAATTGAGAACCTCTACATGAAGAGGTGGCAGTTTCAGATGGAGAACTTAGTTATTTGGGGGTGCTCCAATTGCAAGTAAAGTATAGAAGGATAGCTAAAGCTATACTGAAACTCCATTAAGGATCGTTTTTGCTCATTGAATACCATTTTGGACTAAGAAGTTTTGCTTTAAAATTTTATTTTTATTTTGGGTTTGAAAACAAATAAAATGTGCATTTTCACATGCAAAGTAGAACAGAAGAGTATTTTTTGCCAAACTAGTAATCTCTATTAAACATACTTCTTTTTTCAAGAAAGCATATAATAAATTCAACATGTTACTTTCAAAATTGTCCTTTTTGCCTATATTTTCTTCTGTACTTCCTTCTGTTCTTTTCTGTAAATTAAAAACATTTCTTCTTCTTTTTTATGGACAACCCTATCACTTGGGACTTTCACCCCACTCGAATGCGGAGTCGAGGAAAATATATCCTTACCTTGTCCATATCCAAAATAATATATTCTTCAGTCTTCTCCCTTGAGTTCTCCACATTTCAGTTAAGGAGTGCTTAGGATGTTTCATCATTGTTCTTCTGGTTGGTCATTGCATTGATCAAAGTTCTTAAAGTCTTTCAAAGTTGTTTTGCTGTTGTTATAACATAAATTGTTCCCTGGGTTCTGCTTACTTCACCATGCATCAGTTCATAAAAGAGTCTTTTACTGAAGGAAGCACTTCAGAGACTTGAGCATGAATTTAAAGGACTAATCAATCACATCAAAAGACAAGCCTGTGAGTGGGTCTTTGTGGTAGGAAACCAGTGCCCTCACCCAGCTGGGTTGACCAAAAGGGACTCATCAGAAGAGCTCCTTGAGCTGTCCTGAATCAGAGAAAATGACCCTAACCTTGACTAGAGTCTGAGTCAATGTACCTTCCCTCAGTCTGATTCATAGGGGCAAGGCTTCAATCAATTCCAATATTCCATTGTACCCTGTGGATCCTTGAATCAAGGACAACCAGAAGCAAATCAAGATGCTTTTGAGTGACAGAGCTGACTTGAAAGCAACACAGTAAGACCAATTTACTTTATATTTCAAAAATGTCTTTCATAGTGTCTCTGATAAAGGCCTTATTTCTCACATGGATAGAGAACTGAGTCTAATTTATAAAGATACAAATCATTTCCTAATTGATAAATGGTCAAAGGATATGAAAAGGGAGTTTTCAGACAAAGAAATCAAAATTATCTATAGTTACATTAAAAAATGCTCTAAATAGCTATTGATTAGAGAAATGCATATTAAAACAACTCTGTGGTACTACCTCATACATATTACATTGACTAATATGACAAAAAAGGAAAATGGATGTGGTAGAGGATGTGGGAAAACTGGGACACTAATGCCCTGTTGGAGCTATGAACCAAATATTCATGAGAGCAATTTGAAACTATCCCCAAAGGGCTATAGAGCTATGCATACCTTTTGATCCAGCAATACAATTGCTAGGTCTATATCCCAAAGACATCCCAAGACAAAGGGAAAAGACCTATTTGTACAAAAATATTTATAGCACCTCTTTTTATCGTGGTTAAGAATTGGAAATTAAAGGGATGCCGATCAATTGGAGAATGGCTAAACAAGCTGAGGTATATGATTGTAATCGAATATTATTGTGCTATAAGAAATGATAAGCAGGATGATTTCAGAAAAATCTGGAAAGACTTACATGAACTGATAGTGAAGTGAACAGAGCACACACATTTACACTTATTTCTCTAGTACTGCTGTCCTCAATTTGACTTTATTGTTCCAGATTCCAACATTGCAGATTGCAGCCCATCTAGCTTTCTCGTCTTCTACAATTCTCCTCTGTGTTCACCTACATAAATCTTCCAACAGGGATCCGCTTAATGAGTGGAGAACCTTCTTCTAGATTTCTTAACATGAAGGAACCCATGACACACTTGGGCTCCTGTCCATCCATTATCCTTTACTCTCACTAAACTACAGGCTCATCTTTTTCAGCAATACATACATTGGATGATTTTTCTTACATGCAAATCACTCTTAGTAATCTACTCTAGTCTGTTTGGAATTAACTTTTGTACCCTATTTATATCCCCCTACATCTGTCTTTCTGTTGCCCTTTGGGTGATATGGTTAGAATTTCTCTTTCATATCCTTTTTTGTTATGTTTTCTTCTTGTAGCATTTCTTCCTGCTCTAAATCTGTGATCCTATTATCCTACAAACTATACTGCAATTTATAGTTTTGGAGAATTGCCCAAAGCACTGAGATTAAATGACTTATCCAAGGTCCTACATCAAGTGTGTGTGAGCAACAAAATTTGAACTCAGGTGTCCCTCTGGGGATGGTAGTAGTATGATAACATAAACAAAGCAACTGAATATGCTAGCATGTGAATAGCCTATCCAGTTGATAGATAGTGCTAATATCTTCTTAAATCAAAGGTCTCTATGTATTTTTGTTATTTCCTCTTACATATTCTCTTTTTTCTTTTAAATAGTATTATATTTTTTCCAATTATATATAGACAATTTTTAACATTAAGCTTTTATAAAATTTTGAGTTCCAAATTCCTCTCCCCTTCTCTCCCCTTTCCCTTAGCAAACAATTTGATAGAAGTTGCATATTTTATATATTCTTTTAATGATTATATTCCAATAAACTTCTTCACACAGGGGAAAAATGTAATGAAACTGGAGTCACAGAACCTAGATTCAAACCTTAATGCCACTGCTTATTACCTGGATGACCCTAGGCAAGACACAGTCTCACTGGATCTAAATCCCTTCATCTGTGACATGAGAAGTTGGGGTAGATAGACCTTGAGATCCTTTCCATCTATGCTTTCTGATTCCTAGGCTAACTTTCTATATAATGCTGACTCTTTTCAATTCCTTAGCAGCGTGTAAACATCTTATAACTTAGCATCTAGTTGGCAAAAATAATTAGTTAAAATTAGTTAAACCCATGACACTTTCCAGGTGCTTCCCAGGTGAGGTCCTCCTTGGTTTCATTCTGCTTCTTCCCCTTCCCAACCTCCACTCCCACCCCACCTCATAGGGTTGTTGTGAGAATCAGATGAGAAAGCATATAAAGCAGTTCCCCAATCTTAAAGTATTATATGAATTCTAGTCATTATTAATATTATTGTATGGTCACATTCATGAAGGACCCTCTGCCTATCCTGAATGCTGCCCCACCATGCTTTGTGCAGTCCCCAGTCATTCAGGCATCAGTGGCACCAGATGGCAACCTTCCTAAAATTAACCTTCAGATCAACTTGTTTCAACAGATTCAGTTAAATGGCAGCCATGAGAGACCTGAGCACACTGTCCGATTAGGGAGAGACAGAGACCCTGGGAGGCACAAACAGTGGCTTGGGATGCTATAGAATTTTCAAAGGCTTAGGGGAACATGACAACTGTCTTCAAGTATTTAAAGGACTGTCATGTGAAAGTCATTAGACTTGTTTCACTTAACTCCAAGAGAATAGAAATGAAACAACGTGTGAGGTTTCAGAGAGGTAAATTTAGACTTCATATAAGGAAAATTTTCCTAATTATGAAACCTAAACAGAGTAGAATGGGCCGCTGCTGAAGTCTTTAAGAAGTTAGATTACCATTTGTCAGCAATTCTATAGGATGGAGTTTTATTTTATTATTATTATTTTTTATATATTTTTATTTTTTTAACATTTTTTAAAATTTTATTATTATTTTTCTTAATGTTCTACAATCACTACCATAAAATTAAGATTTTATCTCCCCCCCACCTACCCCCCACCACCCCCCTCCCTTGCCACAACAGCATACAATTCTGTGTAGGTTCTACATATACTTTCCTATTGAGTATGTTTTCACTACAGTCATGCTATGTAGTTGAACTAAAATAAATGGAAGAAATCATACAACAAATCAAAACATAAACACTAAAACACACACACAGACATGATCTGCTACATTCTGTGAATGACTTCCATATTTCTTTCTCTGAGTGTGGAAGGCATTTTGCCTTAGAAAACCACCATTGGGATTTTTTTTTTAAATAAATTTTTGTGTTATTACGAAGTTCCAAGTCTACCAGAAAAAGCTCTTGCACACTGTGGTCGTTGCTGTGCACAAAGTTCTCCTGGTTCTGCTCCTTTCACTCAGCATCAGATCATATAAGTCCTTCCAAGCCTCTCTGAAGTCTTCTTGTTCATTTTTTCTTATGGCGCAATGGTACTCCATTACGTTCATACACCATCATTTATTCAGCCATTCCCCAATTGATGGGCATCCCCTTGATTTCCAGTTCTTGGCTACCACAAAGAGTGCTGCTATAAATATTTTTGTACACATGGGACCCTTTCCCATTTTTTTGATCTCTTGGAGATACAGTCCTCATAGTGATATTGCTGGGTCAAAGGGTATGCACATTTTTGTAGCCCTTTGGGCATAGTTCCAAACTGTTCTCCAGAATGGTTGGATGAGCTCACAGCTCCACCAACAATGAATTAGTGTTCCAACTCTCCCACATCCTCTCCCACATTTATCATTTTCTTGTTCTGTCATGTTTGCCAATCTTATAGGTGTGATGTTGTACCTCAGACTTGTTTTGATTTGCATCTCTCTAATCAAAAGTGATTTAGAGCATTTTTTCATATGATTATAGATATCTTTAATGTCTTCCTCTGAAAATTGCCTGTTCATATCCTTTGACCATTTATCAGTTGGGGAACAACTTGTATAGTTATACATTTGAGTCAGTTCTCTATATATTCTAGAAATGAGGCCTTTATCTCTGAGTTTAGCCATAAAAATTCTTTCCCAATTTACTACATCCCTCCGAATTTTGGTTGCATTGGGTTTGGTTGTGCAAAAACTTTTCAGTTTAATATAATCAAAATTATCCATCTTGCATTTGATAATGCTTTCTATCTCTTCTTTAGTAAAAAATTCTTCCCTTCTCCATAAATCTGATAAATACACTATTCCTTGCTCCTCCAGTTTATTCATTGTATCAATCTTTATACCTAAATCATGAACCCATTTGGACTTTATTCTTGTGTATGGTGTTAGGCATGGGTCTATGCCTAGTTTCTGCCACACTGTTAACCAGTTTTCCCAGCAATTTTTGTTGAACAGTGAGTTCTTATCCCAGAAGCTGGGGTCCTTGGGTTTCTCAAACAGGAGGTTGCTATATTCCTTGCCTACTGTGTCTTGAGTGCCAAGTCTATTCCACTTGTCTACCTCTCTCTCTTTCTTAGCCAATACCAAGTGGTTTTGATAATTGCTGCTTTTTAATACAATTTGAGATCTGGTAGCGCTAGGCCACCTTCCCAAGCAATTCTTTTCATTAGTCCCCTTTGATATTCTGGACCTTTTGTTCTTCCAAATGAATTTTGATATTATTTTATCCAGCTCTAGAAAATAATTATCTGGCTCTTCCTCCTCCTCCTGGGTCAGGCCGATCCCCTCCCTATGGCCGCCTCTCCTGGGCTGGGCCCGTGGTGCCTCGTCCCCTCCCCAAGCCGTTCCTGCAGCCGCCGCCACCGCCTCCTCCTCATTCATCCTCATGCACCATAGGCGGCACAGGTTCCAAGATGTCCAACCAAGTGGTCTGCCGGGAAGCCAGTCACGCCGGGAGCTGGTACACAGCCTCAGGTCCTCAACTGAATGCACAATTAGAAGGTTGGCTTTCACAAGTACAGTCCACAAAAAGACCTGCTAGAGCCATTATTGCCCCCCATGCAGGATATACTTACTGTGGGTCTTGTGCTGCTCATGGTTACAAACAAGTGGATCCCTCTATTACCCGGAGAATATTCATCCTTGGGCCTTCCCATCATGTGCCCCTATCTCGATGTGCACTTTCCAGTGTGGATATGTACATAGAACACCTCTGTATGACCTGCATATTGATCAAAAAATTTATGGAGAGCTTTGGAAGACAGGAATGTCTGAGCGCATGTCTCTGCAGACAGATGAAGATGAACACAGTATTGAAATGCATTTGCCTTATACTTCTAAAGCCATGGAAAGCCATAAGGATGAGTTTACCATTATTCCTGTATTGGTTGGAGCTCTGAGTGAGTCAAAAGAACAGGAATTCAGAAAACTCTTCAGTAAATATCTAGCGGATCCTAGTAATCTCTTTGTGGTTTCTTCTGATTTCTGCCATTGGGGTCAAAGGTTCCGTTACAGTTACTATGATGAATCCCAGGGGGAGATTTATAGATCCATTGAACATCTAGATAAAATGGGCATGAGTATTATAGAACAACTAGACCCTGTATCTTTTAGCAATTACTTGAAGAAATACCATAACACAATATGTAGAAGACATCCCATTGGGGTGTTACTAAATGCTATCACAGAGCTCCAGAAGAATGGAATGAATATGAGCTTTTCATTTTTGAATAATGTCCAGTCAAGCCAGTGTAGAAACTGGCAAGACAGTTCAGTGAGTTATGCAGCTGGAGCACTTACAGTCCACTGAAGCTCTGAATACTCAGGGAGACCACCTGCACATTCTCATTTTCTAAATGAGGTCCCAGCCTAGCCCTTACAAAGATACAGTTCCTGGTCTTTGGGGATACTGAAACCTCAAAATTAATAGAACTTTCTTCTCTTCTTTTTTAGTAGGTGTAGTCCTTCCTTAATTTCATTACAAAATGCCTTCTTGTTTAGGACAATGGAAGGAAAGAAGGAAGACTGGCATCAAAATATTTTATGATTTAAAAGTGATGATGGATGTAAAGTCATGGTGGCAGATGGTCCTTCAAATACAACCTGTAAAGCATTTACCATATTCTAAATTTGCACTGTTTGAAGACCTGTGCATATATATTCAGCTTTCAGAATAGTTTTGAAAATTATAAACAAATAAAAAGGGTGGAAGCTTTTTAATAATGAAAATTGCATTTATAAATGATCTGTATTAGAATATAATAAATCTCCAGTATAGTAAACTACTATCCGTGTTGTACAACAGATACCTTCTATTGTAGTTGCTAATAAAGGGCTACACAACTCAAAAAAAAAATAATTATCTGATAGTTTAATTGGTATGGCACCAAATAAGTAAATTAATTTAGGTAGAATTGTCATTTTTATTATATTAGCTTGGCCTACCCATGAGCAACTGATGTTTTTCCACTTACTTAAATCTGACTTTCTTTGTGCAAAAAGTGTCTTGTAATTGTGTTCATATAATCCTTGGGTTTGAGGATGGAGTTTTATTTAGGAATGAGTTGGATTAGACTACCTCTGAAGTTTCTTCCAGCTCTGTGCCCAGATTTTTGTTGTTCTTCAGTAGTTTTCAGTTGTATCTGATTCTTAATTACCCTATTTATTGGAGAGGTTTGCCAATTCCTTTTCCAGCTCACTTGACAGATAAGGAAACTGAGGTAAACAGGGTTAAGTGACTTGCCTAGGGTCACACAGCTAGTAAGTGTCTAGGCCAGATTTGAATTCAGGAAGATGAGTCTTCTGATTCCAGGCCTGGCACTATATCCACTTTGCCACCTAACTGCCTCTGCCCAGACATTATGAGATGATAAATATACTGAATCCACAGCTCCTCATTTCCATTCCCTTGATGTTGTCCTCTTAATAATACCAGGTACTACTGTGTGCTATAAATTTACCTGTGATCTGCTTTCAGACTTTTATTTATATTCAGGATGGATTTAATGAAGTTCAGTGTGACTTTCCAGGGATCTTTCCTCTCTTCTGTTCTTGCCTTGTCTTTTTGGCTTCTCAAAAGTGAGCTTTCTCATTGGGATTTAGCTTTTGCTTTAAAGTCAACCTCAGACTGTTCGATATTACACTTTTCTGCCCTTTACTTTAAGAGAAGAGCACCCCTGGCAGCTGTATTAGCAAAATGCTTTGCTAGATTTTCTGCTGATCCATCTGAAACCACTCCAAGGACAAAGGCTGGCTCTGGGAGTACAACCCGGGCACATATGGGAATACTCATGATCTCTCAGTCAGCCTGTGCCCTTAATATATGTTCATTTTGAAGGGGAGAAAGAAACTATAGGCTAGTGAGTTAAAACTTAAAGTTTAATAGAGAAATAATGTGAAAGTAATCTCCACAGTGGGCAAATGAAACCAGTTTGGGTGCTTAAATTAGAAAAGAGATCTGTAATTAGAATCAGGATCTTACGTACATTGTAATCATATGAAATTAGGGCCAGCTGGTCATCAGGAATGCCTGTCTACTGGAAGGGTGGAGGGTCACCCAGCAATCCATCACATAAGCGTTTCTGTGAGGTTCGTTGCTCTCAAAACAGAACTTAACTCTTAGGTTTTCAGGACTGTGGAGTGAAAGGTGAGTGGGTGGAGGGGCAGAGCTGGAGGACAATGAGTGTGTATTTCCATCCTTTTCTATTTGAGATGGCATCCTTTTCAAAATTCGTTCTCTTTGTGTTGTATGAATTCAGCTAATACTCATCATATAATGAAGCAGGAAAAGCTTTGTAAGTACAGTATCATGCTTATTCACTACATTGATATTAAATGAATTAAGTGCTATAACCTTTCCACCCTGGTTCCAATAGGCATTTTATGAATTGTATAGACCATCTGATTATAATTCAGTGAAGATTTAAAGAGTCAGTTGTAATAGCCCCTGTTACAGTCACAGGGCACTCTTATTTAGAAATTTCTTAATTTCACTTTAGGTTGGCCCAGGGGCTTGGTAGGAGATAAGAGGGAGGAATGACCCTAAGCTTCAAGCAAATTTCTGATCCTGTTTCAAACTAGTTAAGGATTTCCCAGGTAAAAAAAGGATGAGATGATTCTTGCTAAGCTACCTTCTCTTAGTGTATAAGCTCACCCCTAGGGGAACAGAGACAAGCTGAGGAGTCATCTAAACTCTCTCAGGACATAAATAGTACCATAAAGACTGAAAGAATAATTTGTAATATCAGTTATTAAACTATTCAGTACATCAGATTTGAATAAAAAAGAAATGTTACATTAGCATGGAACCATTAGGAGAAAACTAACCCTTTTCTTCTTATCCTAGTCAGTTTCCAGTCATGTCTAACTCCTTGTGATCCCATTTGGGGTTTTCTTGGGAGAGATACTTGAGTGGTTGAACATTTCCTTCTCCAGCTCATTTTACAGATGAGGAAACTGAGGCAAGAAGAATTTAGTGACTTGCCCAGGATCACACAGCTAGTAAATGTTTGAGGTCAAATTTGAATTCAGGAAGATGACTCCAGGCCCAGCACTCTATCCACCATGCCACCTAACTGCCCTGTCCTAGTCCATAGTTCCATGAAATTGGGGAAATGGGAAGTAAGAGGGTCTTTGAACTTCCCCAAATTTAATATATATATATGTCTGTCTGCATGTACATATACATATATATATGCATATATATTTAAAATGAAATGTATGTGATATATTAATGTTATTTGATAACATAGTGGATAGCTCACTGGGTCTGAAATCAGGAAGATTTGAGTTCAAATATGGTCTCAGATACATACTAGCTATGGGACCTGGGTACACGCAGTGAAGAGGTCATTTAACTTCTTTCTGCCTTAGTTCCCTTGACTGTAAAATGTGTATAATAATAGCACCTCCAGGGTAGCAGAGGGGATCGAATGAGATAAATACCTGTAAAGTGCTTAGCACAGGACTCGGTACACAAGAGGAACTCAATAAATCCTTGCTTCCTTCCTTTCCTTCTTCCTTCTTTTCCAGTCTCCATTTCTAACCCTTTTTGTGCATATGTGTGTGTTTATATTAGCTAATTTGTTGAGTTTATAGTAAAAAAATTTTAATTTGAAAATGCAATATAAATGCAAAGATGCAAAAAAGTATAAAATTTAATATAAATGCATCATTATTATTCCTATTAATATCTAATTTGGTTTTGACAACAACCTTATTTAGGTGGGGTATTATTATCCCTGGACAGGTAGGTGATGCAGTAGATAGAGTGCTAATCCTGGAGTCAGAAAGACTCCTCTTCCTGAGTTCAAATCTGGCCTCAGACACTTTCTAGCTGTGAGATCCTGGGCAAGTCACTTCACCCTGTTGACTCAGTTTCCTCATCTGTAAAATGGAGAAGGAAATTGCAAACCACTCCAGTATGTTTGCCAAGAAAAACTCAAATGGGGTCACAAAGAGTTGGACTCAACTGAAACAACTGAACAATGACAGAAATTATCATCCCCATTTTACAGACAAGAAAACTGTGGTTCTGTGAAAAATAATTTATTTGGACTCCTACTCTATTGCAATCAGTATTAATCAGTTTGCTGTGATTCCAAAGGAGTAGTGATTGTCAGTTCTGTATATTGGGCTCCCAAGCTGAGAGCTGCAGAATATAAGTTTCCTTGCTTAATCATAGGAAGTCAAGTAGATGCCCTCCTCCCTTGTTTTTCCTTGTTATGGTGACCAAGCCCAGTGTGGTGGAGCTGATTCAATTATATTAAAAGTCCCCCAACTTATTTTTTGTACCTCTGGACCATTCTGTCTTGTCCAACATGAGCAGGTGACCATCTTATGTAGATTTCCCATGCTTTGCTCAACCTGAGACCCTATAACTGACATACCATTTCTAGCTGATGCATCATTTTTTGATTCTTAAAACAAGATCTATCAACCAGAAGGATTCTGTACTTTGTATTGCCTGTTTAGAATGTTAAGGTATCAAATCTGGTATCAACACTTAGAAAAATAAGGCCCTTGAAGAAGGGAGCATCTCAATTATGAAGAAGATCTGAGGTCCACTTCATCAAAAGGGACCATGCATACTTTAATAAAATGCCATTGGCTCAGAGTTCTGCCTCAGTCTCTTTTACTGTAGGTTGTACAATTTTAATCCCCACAGTTCACAGTTAAGTGACTTGTGCATGGTCACATAGTCAGTGTCAGAGGTATGATTTGAATCCATTGTAAATCACAGCTACTTGGTATAATATATGTCCAAATTCTTGAACACAAAGTTTAAAAGTAAGAGAGGGTAACCCATATCTTTGAGGAAGAGAAAACATTTCTTCCTTTAGCAGAAAACTTGGGATGGAAACCACATCCAAAAAGAGAGAAAAACATTTGCTATTTTAAAATAATTTTCCAGAATGTATATGCTTAAAAATACATCTGTGTGTTTTGTGGGAAAAAGAATGCTAATTAAGATGGACAATCCCATTTTGGTTTAAGCCTTCATTTTGGACTAAGGAGTGGTTATATGAGCTGTTTCCTGTAATAAGATATGCACTGGAGTAATATTATTTCAATCAGTAAACATTTATTAAGCACCTACTATGTGCTAAGCATTAGGGATACAAAAAGAGGCAGAAGACAGTCCCTACCTTCAAGTGCTTACAACCTAAAAGGGGAGATAATATGCAAACAAATGCATATAAAGCAAGTTATTTGCAGGATAGATAGTAAATAATTAAAAGAGGAAAAGAACTGGAATTAAGAGAGGTTAGGGAAGGCCTCTATAAAAGGTGGGATTTTAGATGAGACTCAAAAGAAGCTAGGGAGGTCGGTAGTGGGAGTGGTAGAGGGAGAACCATTCAGAAAATACTGGCAGCCAAGAGTTAGAGGATCTTGTTCATGGAACAGCAAGGAGGCTAGTGTCACTGGATCTGAGAGTAAACGTTGGGGAAGTTTAAGAAGACTAGAAAAGTGAGATGGAGCTAGGTTATGAAGGCTTTGAATGCCAAACAGAGCATTTTGTATTTGCCCTTGGAGGCAATCTGAATTTATCTGTGGGGTGGTGGGTGACATTATTTTAGGAAAAATCACTTTAGTGGCTAAATAGAGAATAGATTGGAGTGGCTGGAGGCTTGAGGAGGCAGATTCACTAGTAGGCTATTGCAATAATCAAGGTGTGATGTGATAAGGGCCTGCACCAGAATGGTGACAGTGTCAGAGGAGAGAAAGGGGCATACTGAAGAGATGTCAAAGGTGAAGTCAGCAGGTCTTAGCAATAACTCAGATATGGAGAGTGAGAGATAGTGAGGAATTTGGGATGACTTCTAGCTTGGGAGGATGGTGTTGCCCTATACAGTAATAGGGAAGGGGTGTGTGTGTGTGTGTGTGTGTGTGTGTGTGTGTGTGTGTGTGTGTGTGTGTGTGTGGGTGTGTGTGTGTGGGTCCTTCGTTGGCAAAGAAGGCCATGCCCTCAGAGAAATGATGACATGATTTCATGACTTGCACTTGACTTTGTTTTTGAGTGAGGGAGGGCTGTGCAGGTCACCAGCCTCACTTCTCCTCCAGAGCCATCTGAATCCAGTGAGCAGATATTCATCAGGATGACTGGAGATGACCTAGGATGAAACAATTGGGGTTAAGTGACTTGCCCAAGGTCATATAGCTAGTCAGTGTCAGGGGTCTGAGGTGAGATTTGAACTCAGGTCCTCCTGACTCCTTCACTGGTGCTCTATCCACTGTACCACCTAGCTGTCCCCCATAGGGAAGGTAGAGACTGGGGGAAGGTTTAGGAGAAAAGATAGTGAGTTCTGTTTTGGACATATTGAGTTTATGATGTCTATTATTTGCCAATGATATGTGTCTCCCATATTTGCTAAACAGCTACTAATGAATGATGGGTATACTCCCGGTCTGGTAAATACTTGCTAATGATGTATATTTTAAATCTAGTAAGCAAACTCATTAAACAGTTGCTAATCATGTTAGTTATGATTCAGTTTCCTTTCATCATAAATTCAGTAGTCAGAACTTAGATGAATCTGTAAACACTCTTAGCCAGAACCATAAAACCCCCCCAGAAGTCCCAGTCATCACCCTGCTCCTGCTCCTAAGACACACTTGGAAATTCAAGCATGTCGTGTTTGTGTTAAAGAGCGGTTGGTTGGCTATTGTCCTTCATTCTCAAAGAGGACCAAAATGACATCACTATGTAAGAGTTAAGTTACAGTGTGTCCCCCTGTACCTGATCACTCGGAATGCTCTACCACAGATTGGGCATAAATAGCCCATGTGGACATTTGGGACGGATTTTCTAAATTTATACATCTCACCTTTCTTTTGAACTACTTCGATTCTGCTTTGCTCATAGAGGGCAGCGCTATGGTGGGCGATCTTGTGCCTGTGTCTCCCATGTCACAATCAATTCCAAAGTTCTTCAGAGAGACCTTGGGAATGTCCTTGTATTGTTTCTACTGACCACCATGTAAGTGCTTGCCTTGTGTGAATTCTCCATAAAATAGTGTTTTAGGCAAGCGTACATTTGGCATTTGAACAACTTGGCCAGTCCATCAGAGTTGCTCCCTCTGCAGTAGTGTTTGAATGCTTGGCAGTTTAGTTCAAGAAAGGACTTCAGTGTATGGTGTCTTATCCTGCCAGATGATGTTCAGAATCTTCCTGAGGTAATTCAAATGTAAGTGATTCAGTTTCCTGGAATGGTGCTGGTAGATTGTCCAAGTTTCATAGACATATAACAATAAGGTCAGCACTGTCAGCATAGATCTTCAGTTTGGTAGTCAGTCTAATACCTCTTCTCTCGCACACTTTCCTTCCAAGCCCCCCAAACACTGAGCTAGCTCTGGCAATGTGTATGTCCCTGGCAAGTATACTGCCAAGGTAGTGAACTTAACCACAATATTAAAAACTTTGCCATTTGCAGTAAATGATGGTTCCATTTTTAAAAACCATTTTAGAGAGCAGTACCGATGAATGAATACTAATTTAGAGGAACAAACAGGGTTTCTAACTGGGCACAGAGGAAACCTTGAAATGGACATCAGTGTGAGACATGCTTACTGGGACCTTTAGGAATCAGGTTGGCAGTTTATACCTAGAAGAGTTGATGTTTGTATTATTGAAATCAATAAAATTTGATTGTTTGAATTGATAAGTCAGTCTTATAAGTATCGTCTACCCTAATAGACATGCATAAAAGTAAATTAGTTTTATGAGTGTACAATACATTACATTCACACATATCCCTGGACTTTCCTGTGAATCTGGTATAAGAAAACTTAGCAATAGCACTACGTGTGGTAAAGGCAACAGTGTAGTTTCTCTGAGGATGCCTGTTAGTACAGTAGTGCTATAGTAGCCATAGCTCATCCTAGAAGATGGCTGGTGCCTGTATCATCAAGATCCCTGGAGCTAATTGCAGCCCATTTGGGTACATATCACACCTTATAGTGGTCTCCAAGACCTCCCTCTCCCTCGATGCTATAGCTAATTACCTTATTTCTCTATGCTGGAAGCTCTCAGGGGCCAGGGATGTCTCATTTATCTTTGTATCTCTGCAGTGATTACCTACAATTTCCTGGTGCTGAAAGATTTGTTGAAAAGATGGATGGATGAATGGTTATTATACCATTGTTTCTATGTTTATGGAAACAGAACATAGAAACATAGAAGAAAGGTGGCATTGACTAATGAATAGAATTCCAAAAAATCTGGGTTCAAATTCCACCACTGACATGTATTTAGGACCATGGACAACTCAGTTAACCCCCTCAGACCCTCAGTTTCTGTATCTAATAGTTAACCTATAGTACCTATCTCAAATTTTTATGGAAATTAAATGTAAAGAGTAATAGGACCCAGTGGTATCTGTGTTGTGGGCAAACTTGAGGAAAATTTGTTCACTTTTTAATTTAATTTAATTTGGAAAGATCAAAAAAATCATGAAGAAACTCAAACTCCATCAAATGATTTAAGGTTATTTCTTTTCCTGGGGTAGCTAGGTGTTGAACTAGACAGAGTTCTGGACCTGGAGTCGAGAAGATCTGAATTCACATGTGACTCTCTACACTTACTAACTGTGTGACCCTGTGCAAGTCACTTAACCCTGTTTCTCTCAGTTTCTTTATCTGTAAAATAAGCTTGAGAATGAAATGGCAAATCACTCCAGTGTCTCTGCCAAAAAAACCCAAAATGGGGTCACAAAGAGTTGGACACAACTAAAACAACTGAACCAATTCCTCTGGGACTCATAAAATCATAGAATGTTAGAGACAGATGGTACCTCATAGAGCATTTAGTCAACTCCACCATCCAATTTTGTAAACAATAAAACTAAAGCTTAGAAAGATCAGACTGTTGAATGTCTCACAGCTCTGGAATAGCAGAACCAGAATTGTTAGCAACTATCTGCTAGTTTAATGCTCTTTCCCATTATACCACATTGCTTCTGAATTATGTTATTAGATTCCCTAGCAAAAATGCAAATGTTATAGTCCATAACTCAGAGAAATGTCTACACTACAGGATGTAGAAGTCCATGTTATTAAGGAGTCCTCTATTATTATGGGGGAGTTGTACAAGCCATCATACTCATGGGGGAATGTTATTCTTGCCCACTGAGAAAAAAAATATTGGTACAAATTAGTTTTAGTAGCGTTCCTAGAACAGATTATAATATACACAGATGTACATATGTTACATACATATGCATATACACATATATGTGTGTCTATACATGTGTACTCCAATAGAATGTAGACTCCATGAGGAAAGGGACTATTTCTTTTTATCTCTTCCCAGTGCCTAGCATTATGCTAAACACATAGTAAGTACTTAATGAATACTCGTTGACTGATTGCAAAGCAGAACTCATGACAACCCTCTTTATTCAGTATTCTTGTTTTGCTAATGGGGACATAGGGATCTCTAGGTCAGTTTTTCACTCACAAAGAAAAATGGGAAACAGAGAATTTTTTGGATAATACAAACAAAACAATCCCTTCATTTTCTACTTCCCACTACTGCCTGAATAGCAATTAGGAATGGTTTAAGTATGGTCAGTTTGGAGTTAGGGAATGACTTTTCAATGTTTCTTCCAGAAAGCCCTTGATCAAAATTACCATTGTTGTTGTTCTTCATTCTCAAAGAACCAATGATATCACAAGGGTGATGGACTGACTTGTACATGAATTGAATTTCAGTGAAGCAGAGCTGGATCAAAATTACCTTACTTGGCCTGAATCTGGAAAAACAATGATTTTTATCTGTACACATAGCTGCCATAACCCATTCTTCCTTCCCTGCCAGAGAAAATCGGACCCTGGTGAATAGTCAGGACAAGTTCTGGTCTGAAGTCTCAAATCAGAAAACAGATATAGTCCCACACATTTACCTCCCTGCATTCCTAAGTTTCTGAATGATACCTCACCCTTCTTTGGGGATAATCATATATGTGTAATTCTTTTGTGGTTGAATTCCCCATATGCCTATGTGGTTACTACTTCACATATATTAAGTATCTCCTGAATTAACCAGATCTTTGTAAAATTATTCACTTTTAATATTCAGCACTGAAACAGGTAACAGTTTTAGGGAGAAGAGGCATCATTTAGCCTAGGTTCCCTCACTCTGCTTTAGGGAACTTGACGCTTTCTGAGTGTCACCTGGATCATTTACGTGATATACTATCTAACTGGGAAATGGTTTGTCACTCCTGGAAGAGTGATTCAGCCTGTTTTGAAAAATGGGTGAAACTGTTTTACAATTCCTGTTGAAAGTTGGCTTTATCTCTGTGCCTTTGGATGCTGCCCTTGGGGGTTTATTTTGTTCAAATTAACAGCAGGTGGCAGACGCAATTAAAGCGAAAATGCAATTGCAAATTAAGCACTAGTTATTTTAAACTTCCTTATTAGCCATGACAGCTATACATTCAGCAGATAAATGCTAATTATTTTGAATTATTTGTTTATTCAGTGTGTTGTGTGTGTTATTTCTGATTAATGCTGCAAAGCCTACGCTACATCCTTTATTTCTAATTAATAGTCACTGATGGCATCAACATGTGTGCTAGAGACTAATACAATTAATCAGCAGGAAACGGGGATTTTTCCACATTCTGCTTGAATCATGCATTGAATTCTTTTTAAAAGCACAATTTTAGAGGAGAGAATATTGGAAAATTATATTCTAGATTCTGAATTAACTAAAAGGTGAAGGTTAACTTTAAATTATTCACGGGGCTATGATCCAGCATGGAGAAATCAGAATTCCTTGTAACCTGGCATCTGACCTTATTCCTTACCTGAAATTGCTTTCTTCAAGGTAATCGTTGACCTCTTAGCTGCCAAATCTGATGGCCTTTTTTCAGTCCTTCTTTGACCTATCTTTTCCATTTCACAACTACTGAGGCTCTCCTCCCCTCTATAGTCTCTCCCTGGGTTTTGATATTGTTCTCTCCCGGTTCTCCTCCAACCCAACTGGCTGTTTCTTCTCAGTTTCTTTTGTTGGACTAGCATCCTTGTCCTGGCCCTTCTTGTGTGGATGTCTGCCGATATTCTGTCCTAGACACTCTTCTCTCTCCATACTCTCTTAGTGATCTCATCAACTTCCATGGTTCAGCTATTTCCACGCAAATAATTTTTAGATTGATATATCTAGCCCCAGTTTTCCTCCCAAGCTTCAGTTTCACATCTCCAGTTACCTTTTGGATATTTTGAACTAGATATTCTGTGGACTTCTCGAACTCAACATGTCTAGAACCCTTGTAATTGATACATATAGACAAGTTAACTACTAATTAGTTCAACTATGGATGAGTCTAATATAGATTGACTGGATTATCTGTGACAGGATAGATGGATATCTGATTTGGGATCTGGCCCACCCTTTCGCCTTCTTGGAGAGTTTCAGGAGGCTCTTGAATGTCCTGCCAAGTAGGAGTAGTAGCCTAGCAGGGAAGGGCAGGCAGGATCCAGACAATCATGGCTAGGAAGTCCTCCCTTCCCTCTTCTATCTCCAAAAGGGGTTTTGAGTTAGATGTATATCTATCTATTATACTTCAGATCCTTGTAGTCTAGGAGTCCTTTTCTTGATCTCTCTGAAAGGGAGGGTAGTAGTTGGCTTATTCTTGGTCAGCTTTATTTCCTCTCAACAACTGCTGGTCACACAAGAAATCATCATAAATAATAAGCAACATATTTATCTAAGCAAATAGTAAATAGAAATCAGGGGAAATATAGGTTAGAGTAGAAGACAATAGAAACACAAGATTAATGTTCTCTTCAACTCCAAATCAAGAGAAAAATCTTAGCTTGATTGAAAGCAAAAATCGCTGGGAAAGTTCACTTTTAGCAGTCTTTAAGAACACAGGTGCTGGGCGTCAGGGTATATATTGGGGGACAGACTTTTCCCACATGTCTGTGTCTCTGGGGTCTCCCATCATCCAGTAAAAAGTTTGCATCTTGTTTTGTTAATTTGTCTCTCTTAAACTTTATTTCTTTCTCCTTTTCCAAAGTTTCTCCACAATTAATGTCTCTGGGTCACTAGTCTTTCAGTCAATCAGGAGTCAAGTCTTCCTCTACTTAATGCAGCATGCATCATCATAGTGCTATCCTTTAGGAAACTTCCCCAACCACCTGGGCCTTGGGGGATGGGAGAGGAATTACATTCATTATCTTTCCTCTCAAACCTTCCCTCTTCTGAACTTTCCTATTTCTGTTGAGGATACTAACTCAACTTCAGCATCATCATGAGATCTTCACCATCCTCACTCCCTGTAACAAAGATGATTTCCAAGTCTTATTGATCCTACCTCCCAAATGTCTCTTGAATTTGTTCCCTACTCTCCACCCACATGCCCTCCACCACCCTTATCATTACTCATTCCTGGATTGTTGGAATTGCCTCTGAATTGGTTTCCTTGCTTCCAGTCTCTCCTCTAAACTATCCTCCAAAAAAGCCAAAGTGATATTCCTAAAGCATGGATCTCTCTGTCATTTCTCTGCATAATAAACTCCAATGGATTTCACTTGTCACTAGGATGAAATGTATATCCCTCTGTTTGACACTTTAAAGCCTTTCAGAGTCTCTCTCCAGCCTCCCTTTCAAGGCTTATTGTATCTCACTTTCCTTTCATACACTCTATGGTCCAACCAAACTGGTCAACTTAATGTTTCCTGTATATCCCATCTCCTACCTCCATGCCTTTGTACAGTTCTTCTCTCATGCCAAGAATGTCCTCTCTTTTCACTACCTCATAGAATCTCGTGTTTCTTTCAAGGTTCATTTCCTATACAAGACCTGTCCTGATCTATCCTTCCTCTTGATTGCTGGTGACATTTTTCCCAGAAATGACTTGTATTCACTTTGTATAAATTTTGCATTTACTATTCTGTGAACATGTTGTAATCTTCCAGTAGAATGTAAGTTTCTTGAGGCCAAGGAGTATTTAATTTTTGTCTGATACAATGCCCAGATCATTGAAGAGACTGAATAAATGTTTATGGGATGGATGAATGAATGAATGATTGCCTGTAAAAGCACAGAGAGGATGATGATAAAGGCATTCTATAGCTGTGTGACCTCACACAAGTCATTTCTGTCTCTGGACTTCAGTTTCCTTACCTGTAAATTTGATAATTCCTAAATTCCCTGTCAATTATCTAAATCAATAATCCTATGTTTGCATGTGTGGTCAATCAGTTATACATGATTAAAACACCTTTATAGACACCTCCTGTTAAATAGGGGCAAATGAATCCTGGGTCTATATTTGGAAACATTCCTGGTTTTTGTACATTTCCTTATGTAATGAACAAACTCTGGCAGGTGACTTAGCAAGAAAGGAATTTTGAGCCTCTCAAAGAAGATCAGGAAGGATATCTGGGATTTGTATGGGAATGTAGGGAGGTTATGCCTTAGTAGGGCAGCTGGATAGCACAGAGCATGGACCTGGAGTCAGGAAGACTTATCTTCCTGACATTTGACTTCAGACATTTACCAGCTGTGTGACTCTGGGCAAGTAACTAAGCCCCATTTGCCTCTATTTCTTCATCTGTAAAATGATCTGGAGAAAGAAATGGCAAATCACTCCAGTATCTTTGCCAAGAAAACCCCAAATGGGGTCGTGAAGAGTCAGGCATGGCTGAAAAACTACTGAGTAGCAACAATGTGCCAGACAACTGTTAATTTTTCATCATGCACATTTATACCTGAGAAGTTGGCAAATATTATAAATCAGGGCTATGTTTATTTATTTTTTGCTAATCATTCAGTCTTAAGAAAGTAATATACTGGCTAGTGTCTTTGTCTAGTCTACTCATCTGTTCAGCTTCATTTTCTGGAATGTAGCTTTGCATCAGGGCCAGATTCCTTCTCTTGCTGTTCATCACATGGATGGTGGGGTTTTCCCTCTTTGGTCTCACTTTGGCTCACCCAAGTTCTTACATTGACCTCTATCTCCTGGGCTTGAAGAGATCTGGATCTTTGAGTTTCAGAGTACTGGATCTTCAAGGCCTTTTATGGTTTCTCAATATAGAATGTTAGAGACCATGGAGCCCCTGGGAGCCTGGGCTATGTTGGTTTGAGTTATTGCTCCTGGTCACTTCCAAGGTCCCTACTCTTGGTCCTTTTAACCACCCTGATTTTTCTTTGGGGAGTTCTCTACTCCTACTGCTTCTGATCACAGAGTCTTGCAACCTACATTTCTGGTTGTGCTGGGAAGCTACTAACAAGTTTGCCCAATCTGGCACTAACTTTGTTGGCAGCTCCCTTTCCTCTTGCCCTTGGGCTTTTGGCTTACTTTTTTGAAGTTCTGGGGTGAAAGAAGTCACTTACTATATTTTCTCATTGCATTTCTTGATCATTTTTCAGTCTGTTATGAATTTCAGAATTTTGTTACAGAAAATATATGTGAGCTGAATGGTCTGCCTCTGTTCTCTTGACTGGAAGTCCAAGAGAATGTACTTTCATAGAGCCAGATGAATCCAAATTTTATCACCCAAAGTTTTATCAAACATCGAGGAATTTTGGGTGGTCAGAGCCAAATGGTTCAGGTGCCCAGGTGCTAGCTAATTAGGAAAATATTTTTGTTTATCAGCGCAAATCCAAACAGTATTGCTTGCTGCCAGCCATACCTGTATAATAAAGGCAGGAATCCGGAACAAGGGACTGAGGTGATTAAAGCAGAAGATGAGGCCTTGAAGCAACTCTATTTAGAGGTTTTTGTTCTGTTGACTTTCACTTCTCCCATTAATCTTAATGGGAGATCTAAAAGAATCTCCAAGTTTAGAAAAATGGTAGGGATAGGTTTCAGACCTCTAGTAAACACTGGTGATTTATTGAGAAAGGGTAATCCCTTAAAATGGTTCTGAATGGATATAGACTGACAATCAAGCATTAAAAATGAGTTAGAAGGACTTTTTATCCCTGAGTCAGATAAAAGTTTGAGGTCCTGATCCTGGTAAGCTGGAAATTAATAAATACATGTTTGTTTATCAGCTTGTTTATTTTGTCTGAGGACCTAAATGCCACCATATGTTATAAGAGCCTGGCTTTAGATGACTGGAATTTAAGACAAGGTCCTATGACAAGAAATATCTCCATCATG